>JAXLNO010005559.1:0-28243 GCA_038087875.1 Malacoraja senta | reverse complement strand
TCTGCAAAACCCCAGCAAAATAAAAAAAACTGCAGATGCTGGAAATCTGAAATAAAACAAGAAAATGCAAGAAACGATCAGCAAAACAGCAGCATCTGTGGAAAGAGAAACAGTTCAAGAGACAAGATATAACCACAGATCATTTATAATAATACACAAACATATCAATAAATTAATAACTCCAATACTAGTGCAGAACCAAATCTCATAGTCAGTGCAACCAAAGACTGTCTATAGAAGACCTGTGTTGTGTAGTGTTTCAAAGGCTAGATAGATGGTGTTGGGAAGAGTCTATTTTTGCGCTGGGTGGTCACTCTTATCAGGCTCATACTTTCTTCCCGATGGTAGGAGTGAAATGAGAGTGTTGCCATGGTAGTGTGGGTCTTTGATGATGCTGCCTTTAAGAAGCAATGCTTCCTATGCATTGCCTTCAATCGTGTTAACATTTCGGATCTCGGACCCTTCACCAGATGACATGGAAAATCAATTGTTTCCTATTCCACAAACAGTGTTTCCAGATATCTCTGTCTCTATTTCAAATTGCCTTGTGATTGCTGTGGTTACCATTGCTGGACCACACTGAATGAGAGTGAAAATAGGCTGTGGTGGCTTTCATTAATTAGTAAGATCATAAGCCCCTGTGGAATTTGGAATCATTCAGATTGCCTGTAAATTAGACTTACTTTTCTGTTTAGCCGGTGGTTCTTTCTGCTGAGGATATCGTGGCAAATTAAAATCAGAATTTTTTTCAGCTAGTATCAATTAGCAATGTTTTAAAGCTCAGGAGAATATGCTAAAGTAATAACATTGTGGTTCAGAAAGCATTCCTTCATTGTTTATGTGCTCAATGAATAGACTTGTTTCCATCAGATGAGAAAATGATATGAATGTATAATCATTGCTAATTAGATGAGAAAATGGCTGCAATAGATTACTTCTGGGGAAGTCAGTACAGAGTGAATGGTAAAAAGATGTATTTGAATTACTATTTCAAGATTTTTTTTCTCCATATTCTGGTGGCGCAGCGGTAGAGTTGTTGCCTTACAGCGTCAGAGACCCGTGTTCGATCCTGACCGGGGTGATTGTCTGTACAGAATTTGTATGCTCTCCCCGTGACCTGCGTGGGTTTTCTCCGAGATGTTTGGTTTCCGTCCACAATCCAAAGACGTACAGGTTTGAAGGTTAAATGGCTTGGTATAAAATGTAAAATTATCGCTAGTCTGTGTAGGATAGCGTTTGTGTGCGGGGATCGCTGGTCGGTGCAGACTCGGTGGGCCGAAGGGCCTGTTTCCGCGCTGTATCTCTAAACGAAACTAAACTAAATAGTGTGATTATTTGACTGAAATGTGAGAAGCAAGTAGCTGACACTCCAAGAGGATTGCTGCCTGATGCATTTATCCTCTGACTCTGCCACTGGACTTGCTGCAAGTCCTCTAGTGTGTCACTGGTTACCAAAGGGAAGGAGCAGCTGCATTTGACACCAGGGATGGCTGGCAAAGAGCAACCCTGAGGGAAACGTCAGGTGAAGGGTCAATTTGTTTTACTTACTTCATTTATACTAGTTTAAAAATCAAGATTAAAAAATAAAAATTAAGACGATTTAAAGTTTAGTATTTTACCATCTTTTTAACTTATTATTGCTTATTTATTTGAACAATTTCAAATATTTCGGTATCAGAAACAATTAAAAATCGTGCAAAGACTTTTGACAGGATTTTTCTTTGACTTTTTTATGGAAACGTTAAGGGAAGCTGAGATATTAGGTATAAGATGCATTGTGTTGATGGAGCTGGTTATTCATTCCATGCTGGAATAGTCCATGCTGAAATGGACACTGCACATTACACTGGGTCAAATTGTCTTCTCTGCGCTCCGTAAAATTGGTGGTAGGTTCATTAAGTGATTGGTTTGTCAGTGCGTAAGTCAGCTTCTGCTCATTCCTCCTTCAAAGTCCTCACCTTATTTCTTTGTAGTAGGATTTGTGTTTGACCTCGACTTCTAGTGAAGAGGCACATCTGTTGCCCTGGCTGCACTGTGTTCAAGTTTGATGTCATAGTCCACAGAGGTCCAACTTTTAATACATTTCCTATTTTTTTTGCAGCGCAGGTATCTGAACTGGTGGCTTCAGAGATGATATGTCTTTACCATCTTAATTTTCCTCGATTGCCTGGCCATCTCGAGTATTTTATTTCCACTATGAATAAATGAATGAATACTTTATTATCACATGTGACAGGTTGCAGTGAAATTCTTGTTTTGCATACCATACACAAAGTATGCAAAAAGTCACCACGTATATGGTGCCTACAAAGTGTTCAATGTAGTACCAATAGTTACCTCTTCCTTCTTGATGGTCCCCCCCACACTGGGTCCCTCTGGAGTGATGTTGTAGTGAGGGGTGAGGTAATGAGGGTATTTAAGGGGTGCACTTTGGTCTATCTGCAGCTTTTAAATCAGAAATATTTGTGGGACCAGTCATTTGAACATCACCACTGCGCACATTTGAAGAACGGCAATTCCAGAATCAACCTGGAACCTGGACCTGGAATTCCAGAATCACATGGAATATAGTGTAGCGAAATGTGGAGTCATGCATTTTGATACTAGGAATAAAGGCATAGACTATTTCCTGAATGGGACTACAAGAGAATTCAGAAATCAGAGGTGCAAACGGACTTTGGAGTGCTGGTGCAGGATTCCCAAAAAGTTAATCTGCAAGTTGAATCGATAGTGAAGGCAAACACAATGCTTGCATTTATTTCAAGAGGGTTAGAATACGAAAACAGGGATGTAATGCTGATGCTCTATAAGGCGCTGGTCAGATCGCATTTTGAGTATTGTGATCAATTTTGGGCACCATATCTGAGGAAGGATGAACTGGCCCTGGAGAGGGTCCAGAATAGGTGTGCAAGAATGATCCCAGGAATGAGTGGGTTAACATATGATGAGCATTTGACAGCACTGGGCCTGTACTCACTGGAGTTTAGAAGAATGAGGAGGGACCTCATTGAAACGTACCGAATAGTGAATGGCTTGGATAGAGTGGATGTGAGAGGATGTTTCCACTCATGGGAGAGTCTAGGATTAGAGATCATAGCCTCAGAATTAAAGGATGTTCCTTTGGGAAGGAGATGAGGAGGAATTTCTTTCGGGTGGTCAGAGGGTGGTGAATCTGTGAAACACTTTGCTACAGAAGGCAGTGGAGGCCGTCAATGGATAGTTTTAAAGCAGATATAGAAAGATTCTTGATTAATACGGGTGTCAAGAGTTATGGGGAGAGGGCAGGAGATTTGGGTTAGAGGGAGAGGGCAGGAGAATTGGGTTAGAGGGAGAGGGCAGGAGAATTGGGTTAGAGGGAGAGGGCAGGAGAATTGGGTTAGAGGGAGAATTGAATAAAAATAGTTTAGGTCAATGTGGGATTAGTGTTTGATGGTCGGCGTGGTCCAAAGTACCTGTTTCCCTGCTCTTTATCTCTATCTCTGACATGTCATAATTGTCACCTCCTACCAACCGGACCTGAGTGTGAACAGAATCCTTAACAATCAGGCAACCTAAAGATTGTCAGTCTGTGTTGTAGACTCATTATATTATGGTAATCCCTGTGCCTACTTTCAGTCACTGTGTAATTTAGCCCTCATGCCCGCTTTGATTGAAACACCATGGGCAATGTTGACAAATTGGAAGGTTGGTTGTCCAAGTGAATTAGATATCAACCAACTCCCGTAGAATCTTGCCTTAAGCCGGATGATTTGATGGCAATATGTTGTATGACCGAGCCTTGCTCGTACGTTTTTTTATGTTCAAGTGTTCTAAAGTTATCCTTTGTGGCTCAAATCTACTATGATCTCCTTTCTACTCAGATGCTTGTTCACTGAAAGTGCCCCTTGGGTTTAACTATCGATATATCAATAGTATTCAGTCCTACATCATACCCATCCACAGGAGGCAGGTGGCTGCATTTTATTGTGCCCATGGTGCTGCCTCTTCAATCTATTGACAATCATCAATAAGGTCAGCACTTTTGTTAGCTCTGCTTCACTTTAACAGTATACCTTTGATTCACAATTTTGCCTACACTGAGTGTGGTGGCCATGACCTTTGGAGGCCTTGATATACTAAATCAGTCATTCCTCTGCTCGTGTGTAGGAAAGAACTGCAGATGCTGGTTTAAACCGAGGATCGACACAAAAAGCTGGAGTAACTCAGTGGGACAGGCAGCATCTCTGGAGAGAAGTAACGGGTGACATTTAGGGTTGAGACCCTTCGTCAGACTGAATTCAGTCCCGCTGAGTTACTCCAGCATTTTGTGTCTCTCATTCCTCTGCTCGTGATGTTGACCTATTGGCGGACTTGCTTGGAGTGGACCTCACAGCTTGTCACAGCTGTCAGCGTTGAGTTGGTCTTTAATAAATTCTTACAAGTACTTTTACAAACTTTAAATAAAATTAATATATTTTTTAAATGGCAGTTTCTTTATGTTGCTTAATGAGTTGACATAATGAAAATTGTTTTTACTGCTATTCATTTACTCTGAATAGAAGTTATTGGAGTGTTAAATAATTGGAAGAGCATCTGGAAGCACAAATTAAAACCAGTGAACATTGGTTTCTGTTGGCCTCAGAATGTATGTATTAAGAGTACAGAAAAGTCAGGTTAACAGTACTAATTACTTTAGGCTTAAGGTTGCATCCATCTTTGAGAAAAAATAATCAGTGGCAATTTTTTTTGGCTTTTAGTTTGGCACATTATCCAGAAACATTTTCAGCTTTGCAAAGAAATTTACATTCCCTGTACTTTCGTAGTCAATCAATTGTATTCAGGGATCTGTTCTCAACGCCATTGAATAAGACTTTAAGTGTAATTACATTTCTGGCTTTTCAATTATTTCCATTAATTGCTTGTATTTTTTTTTTAAGAAGCAACCCCTAATAAACCATTAATGGCAAAATTGAGCTTGCCCAAATTTCAAAAGACAAAATAAATCTGCGGCTCAGAATGTTCTTTTAATGCAGTCAAGCCATTTCTGTAATAAATGACTTATATTGGTAAAGCAGCATTCTGTGCAATAGCCATGAAAATACAGAAGCTTAATAAATAGAAGTTGACAGCTCTGTGTTGATGAGCATACTTTCAGCAATTGTCAAAATAAATTATAAAGATTAGAATGAGTGACCGGGCTAGATGTGCTTCCTTGGCCATGGTCTACTTGGATTGACAGTTTTTGTTCCAGAGGGCTGATTTGCCATCCTTCATTAGTGAGTAGAATGGCTTCACAACAACTTTCAATTTATCATAACTTCGCAGACATGGCTCAAACATTGCGTTTGCATTTCGATGAGTATTGTCTAGAAATTGATTCCAGAAAAGGCAGGTATCATAACAGCATTCATAGAAACATAGAAACATAGAAAATAGGTGCAGGAGTAGGCCATTCGGCCCTTCGAGCCTGCACACGCATTCAATATGATCATGGCTGATCATCCAACTCAGTATCCTGTACCTGCCTTCTCTCCATACCTCCTGATCCCTTTAGCCACAAGGGCCACATCTAACTCCCTCTTAAATATAGCCAATGAACTGGCCTCAACTACCTTCTGTGGCAGAGAATTCCACAGATTCACCACTCTCTGTGTGAAAAATGTTTTTCTCATCTCTCGGTCCTAAAAGACTTCCCCCTTATCCTTAAACTGTGACCCCTTGTTCTGGACTTCCCCGACATCCGGGAACAATCTTCCTGCATCTAGCCTGTCCAACCCCTTAAGAATCACTTCGACAGGTAGATGGAGAGAAAAAGAGTTTTAGAGGGATATGGGCAATGGGCAACTGGGGACGAGCTTAGATGGGGCATCTCTGTCGGCATCATTGAGTTGGGCTGAAGGGCCTGTTTCCGTGCTATATGACTCTACAACAACAGGTGCTGGAAACTTGAGCAAAATGCGAAATGGTGAAAGGGATCAAAAGTGGGTCAGCACTGTTGTGGGATATGATTGCCAGGTGGGGCCGAGGGAAAAAAAATCAAAGGAAGCTCTCAGAAATTCCTTGAGGAAATGAAATGCTTCCGCTGACTCCTGGGAATCTTTTGGCCCATCATGGCAGGTAGAAGTGACAAAGGATGATGGTGGGAGTGACAAATGAATGCTTTGAGAGCATAGGGACGCCCTGTGCTGGCAGCAGAAGCACAGCACCTTTCCAGCTGCCCACTTCGCTGCTAGTCACCTCCTGCCCCATTTGTAGAAGAGTCTGCAGTTCCCACTGACTGCACAACCCCTGGAACCAGTGTGGAAACATGTCATCTTCAATGTCCACTTCGGATCTTTAATCCGAGGAAACTGCCTGAGAATGAGAATAAGGTAAACCTCACACCAGCTTGGATAGATAACAAATTTCTGAAGTATGTCCGAGTCCTATTCCTTCCTTTGATGTATTGGTGTGCAACTCTAACCACGGGGCACTGAATATGGCAAGGCTAATTTTACAGCAGTGTGATTAATAATTCCTATTTTAGGTAGCTAATGATCTCCCTAATTTATTGTAAATTTACCATGTTCAGTATTAACTTTCCAGCTATATAGCATGGAGTGATTATAATGATCAGAATGATTCTTTAAGAGCTAAATTTAGTAGGCCCTGCAAACTTATGGGGAACAGTTGAAACCGAGGATTGGCTTGTGACATTTGATGCAGATACCACGCCACCTTTGCAGTGCCTGTAAATCTGCAAGATTGCAGTACGAAACCTGCACTTATTGCAATGCTGGGTTTTGCACTTCCCAGCAGGGTGCCCAGTAATAAGTGGCTGACGTTGATGAGAGCACACTTTCAAACTATGCTGGGCGATGGTGCGGAGGCATGAGAGAGATGATGGTTGCTGGTTAATTTAGAAGTGAGAGTTTAAATGTGATCATTGTACTTGCCTCAACTACTTCCTCTGGCAGCTCATTCCCCATACCCTGCAGCCATCGTGTGAAAAATCTGCCCGTCAGGTCCCTTTTGCATCTTTCCCCTGGATTTGGCCATCTGGCTCTGCCTGATCATCAGTCCCCCCGACAACCCCTGTCGTCTCCCAATTTTAATGAATAGAGGAGAGGGTTCTAGTCATACAAATGCAGAGTTCCATGAAAGTTCATTCACAGGTGGATAGAGTGGTGAAGGCGGCTTTTGTCATGCTTGGCCTTCGTCAGTCAGGTCATTGAGTATAGAAGTTGGGATGTTATGTTGCAGTTGTGCAATACATTGGACGACACCCTACAGTAGGAAAAGTGCCATTATGCTGAAAACAGTGCAGAGATGCAACGGGCCTGAACAAAAGGACTAGAGGGCCATAGCTTTAGGTAAGATACGTTAATTTCAATGCCCTGCCTCCCTCAGCCACCAGCCCAAATTAAGTAGTTAGACACAAAATGCTGGAGTAACTCAGCGGGATAGGCAGCATCTCTGGAAAGAAGAAATGGGTGACGTTTCGGGTCAAGAGCTTTCTTCAGACTGAAGAAGTAGGTATTGGTTGATTTATTATTGTCACATTTTTTACGATATACAGTGAGAATATGTGTGTGTATATATATATATCATATATATATATATATATAATATATATATATATATATATATATATATAATATATATATATCTCTGAAGAAGGGCCTCAACCCGAAAACGTCACCCCATTCCTTCTCTACAGTGTGACTTACCACTCTTTCGTAATGGAAACAGAAAATGCTGGCGCTACTCATGGTCAGGCAGCACCTGGGTGAGATATAATCAATGACCTTCATCAGAACTATAAAGATTGAAGCCCTCACGTCGGGGGTGATCTCATTGGGGAAATAATTTAACCAGATCCAATTGTTCTAATTTTGAAGAAGGGTCTCAACCCGAAACGTCATCCATTCTTTCTCTCCAGAGATGCCTTGCCAGTCCCGCAGAGTTACTCCAGCTTTTTGTGTCTATCTTCAATTGTTCCAACAGACCTACCAACCATAGGAATGCTGACTTGTTCAATGATGCCTACTATTGAATACAAAGTGTTTCCAGTCATTGCAGTTGCAAAGTGAGAGCTCAAGCAGCTTATTGACAGGACAAGTGGTAGAGTATCATATCGACACTGTTTTTCCCAAAGGCCGTTTTACAGGGAGCATTTTGAACATAATTATGATATTATTGCGATCAGTGATGAGACCCAGTCTGCACTTAGTTCCTTTACACTTGAGTAGTTCATCTTTCACAAGAGAAAAACATTTTTTGCCCCAGCTGTTGGCAGATGCTCAGAGTCCGACAGCAGATAATGATGAGGAATGGCAAATGACCTAAAAAGTGAGATTGATGTTTTGTTGGGGTGTGGAGCCCCGTTTGTGCCCCCCCCCCCAAAAAAAATCACAGATGACCTTAAGGCTCTGTCTCACGGTGTTGCGGTCATCGGGCGGTGTGTAGCGCGGCTTCGCCTGTAGAGGGGACAGCACGGCAACGGCGAGAGCGCCGAGCCTATGCCACGGGAGCGCCGCACGGATGCTGCGCGGGGGCCGAGTGATTTAAGTACGGCTGATCCCACGAGTTTGCGGTAAGTAAAAAAAAAGGGCGGGCCGACTGCGATGACGTCATTTTGGATCTGCGGGGCTGTGGCGGCGGCCGTGTTGATCGCGGCGCTGTAGCGGTGGCTGTGGCGGCGGCCCGCGCGGCCACACGTGACTCACTAGCGGAGGCGTGTGGCGGCGGCCGTGCCGCACACGTGCCTCACTGGCGGAGGGCTGTGGGTGGTGCAAGTTCGACGCACGCCGCTCGTGCCACACTGGCGGAGGCTGTGCGGTAGGGACATATTTTTGAACAGTGTTGGTTTTATTTTAGCACCGTGCGGTGTTGGGAACAACGCCGCACGGCCCCGGAATTGTGCGTTTGACCGAGTGCGCGGTCTATGGCGGGCCCAGGAGCGGTAGATTCTTCCTGTTTCGCCGCCAATGACCGCAGACTCGTGAGACAGGCCTTTTACACAAGCACAAGGCAAACATTGAAGAATGGTCTTTTGTCTAGCTGGTCCCAGTGGAGGAATGCAACAATCAGTAAAAAGCCCCCAAAGAATTCTGACAGTGCTGCCTAATCTAGTGGTGTCCAGACATTGGCAGGTGTCACCCAGTTCTTAAAAGAAGCGAGTTCCAGTGAAGCAAAAACAGTCAGTCTCTACTTGGAAGATAGCTTCGAATCTGTGTGTATTTAGTATCTGGTTGATGGGAAAAGAGGGAAAGGTGAAGGAGAGGAATAAATTATTATTAACAATAAATTATAAATGTGTGATTTATAAATTATTAATATACATGATTAAATATCTGGTTCCAAAGTTAGAAAATCAAACCAGGTTTAGAATAAACAAAGAAGGAAGCCAACTATTACTATTTTTCTGGTCATCATATTTACATTGTCATTGCTACATTTTCACTTGGGGCTAAAAGTCAGTGTGAATGGTGCTATATATGTTACCATAATCAAGTTTTCATGTAATTAGCAATCAATTTGGTTGGAATAGCATCATCAGAGAAACAAAAACCCACTCGGCCTATAGGGCACTGATGAACTGTCTCTCCCTATTCAAATACATTCTAGCTCTGAGCAGTCAGCTAGTCAATATTTTTCCAATCAGTGTTTCAAAAAAACCATGTTCATATTTAACTTATTTTTTCCACAAGAATCAGTACTGTTCTCATCCATCAATTTCTGCTCCTCATCACGGGAAGGCAGCTGCTGCCCCTAACGAAATGGAAATATAGATCGTAAAGGAGCCTTTTAGGATTTCTTTTGATTTGCCCTTTCGATGACAGTTGTTCCATGGCCTATTAATAGTGTACTATGTAATGCCTATTTGTTGATGGGAAACATGAATTCAGGCACAGACCCACACCAAGCTCCATCGATGAATGGCCAAACATCTCCCGCCAGATATACTCTCTGTGTAACTGATATTGCCACTCTCAGTTATAATCTAGAAGACACATTTTTTATTTGGGGCACCCCACTTAGCTCCAAGCACACTGCCAATTAAAGCCAACCCTGTCCGATCCAGGCAATCGACAAGCTATTTACCTGTGCATTGGTAAGCAGTTCATGTTCCATTTGTACCACTGTAACCAGCTTGGGGTTACAAAACCATGTCTGGGTGCGGCCCTGTCGAGGGAAGTGCCCTGTGAGAAAAGTGCGAGTCTTTGGCTGCGAGGCTTCGGCGAGGAGGCTGAGGGAGGACGCCACACCAAACGCTGGAGAGGGAGAGACAAAAGAAGGAAATGTCAAGCAAGCTGATTCAGTGTGATGCTTGGAGGATGTGTGAGGTCAAGGACACTGCTGGTGCCTCTGGCTGCTACAAATGTGAGAAGTGCATCCAGGTACAGCTCCTGAAGGACCGTGTTGGGGAACTGGAGAAGCAAGTGGATGACCTCAGGTTCATCCGAGAAACTGAGACATTCCTCGACAAGTCCTACAGTAAGATTGTTACACCTAGGGTACTAGAAGAGAGAAGGTGGGTGACGGTGAGAAAGGGAAGGAAACATGGAATGCAAAGGTCCCCGGGTGTTGTACCTCTTGAGAACAGGTTCACCCACTTAGAAGCTGTCGGGACAGAAGACGTTATCACACTGAGCGGCGGACTGGCTTGCGAAGCAAAAAGGGCTGTTGAGCCAAAACCAAAGAGGCCGATGTCAGGCAACGCCATTGTAGTTGGAGACTCCATTGTGAGAGGTACGGACAGGGGTTTCTGCAGGAACAGATGGGATTCGAGGATGGTGTGCTGCCTTCCTGGTGCCAGGATCCAGGATGTCACGGACAGAGTGCAGAAAATCCTCAAGGGCGAAGGTGAACAGCCGCAAGTGGTAGTGCATGTTGGCACAAACGATGTTGGAAAGAAGGGAATAATATTCTGCAGCGTGACTTTAGAGAGCTTGGAAAAATGCTGAAAAGCAGGACCACCAGGGTGGCTATCTCCAGTTTACTTCCAGTTCCTCGTGCTGGCGAGAGCAGGAACAGGGAGATACAGGACCTGAATGTGTGGATAAGGAACTGGTGCAGGGGGCAGGGATTTAGATTCTTAGACCACTGGGATCTGTTTTGGAGTAAGGGGGAACTGTACAAAAGGGACGGATTGCACCTTAACAGGTGGGGGACCAGCATTCTGGCAGGCAGGTTTGCCACTGCTACACGGGTGGTTTTAAACTAAATAAGGGTGAGGGGGGTGTCAAATGGGAAAGTCAAGGACGGAGTTAAAGGGAAAGATAGTAAAGGGATAGTTAATGACCCCAGAATTAACTGGAAAGAAAGCTCACAAATGGATAGGAGCATATGGCCAAGTGTAATAGGGATCGATGAGAAAGGTGAGATGCGTAAGGAATTAAAAGTATTGTATATGAATGCACAAAGTATAAGAAGTAAAGTAGATGAGCTTGAGGCTCAGTTAGAGGTTGGTAGATATGACATAGTGGGGATTACTGAGACGTGGCTGCAGGAGGATCGGGCCTGGGAACTTAATATTCAGGGTTATACATCCTATAGAAAGGACAGGCAGGTGGGCAGAGGAGGGGGAGTAGGGCTGCTGGTGAGGGATGGAATTCAGTCCCTTGCGAGGGAAGACATAGGGACTGACGAGGTAGAGTCACTGTGGATTGAGTTGAGGAATTGTAAAGGCAAGAAGACACTAATTGGTGTTATTTACAGACCCCCAAATAGTAGCCCGGATGTAGGGTGTAAGTTGCAGCAGGAGTTAAAACTGGCATGTAACAAAGGTAATGCCACTGTGGTGATGGGGGATTTCAATACGCAGGTAGACTGGGAAAATCAGGTTGGTTCAGGACCCCAAGAAAGAGAGTCTGTAGAGTGCCTCCGAGATGGATTCTTAGAGCAGCTTGTAATGGAGCCGACCAGAGAAAAGGGAATTCTGGATTTAGTGTTGTCTAATGAACCAGATTTGCAAAGAGAACTCGAGGTAAAGGAACCGCTTGGAGGTAGTGATCGTAATATGATTAGTTTTAATCTGCAATTTGAGAAGGAGAAGGTTAAATCGGAAGTGGCAGTGATGCAGTTGAACAAAGGGGACTATGAAGGCATGAGAGAGGAGCTGCCAAGGTAGTCTGGAAAGGGATCCCAGCAGGAATGACGGTGGAACAGCAATGGCAGGAATTTCTGGGCATAATCCAGAAGACGCAGGATCATTTCATTCCAAAAAGGAAGAAAGATTATAAAGGGAGTAGGAGGCAACTGTGGCTGACAAGAGAAGTTAGGGATAGAATAAAACTAAAAGAAAAGATGTATAACACAGCAAAGAGTAGCCGGAAGCCAGAGGATTGGGAAACTTTCATAGGACAATAGAAGGAAACAAAACGGGCAATACTGGCTGAAAAGATGAAGTACGAGGGGAAACTGGCCAGGAATATAAAGGACAGTAAAAGCTTCTTTAGATATGTTAAGGGAAAAAGAGTAGCAAAATCAAATGTGGGTCCCTTGAAGGCAGACACGGGTGAAATTATTATGGGTAACAAGGAAATGGCAGAAGAGTTCAACAGGTACTTCGGATCTGTCTTCACTAAGGAAGACACAAACAATCTCCCAGATGTACTGGAGGACAGAGGATCTAAGGGGGTAGAGGAACTGAAAGAAATTTTAATTAGGCGAGAAATAGTATTGTGAAAGCTAATGGGACTGAAGGATGATAAATACCCTGGGCTGGATGGTCGGCATCCCAGGGTCCTCAGGGAGGTGGCTCTAGTAATAGTGGACGCATTGGTGATCATTTTCCAACGTTCAATGGATTCAGGATCAGTTCCTGTGGATTGGAGGATAGCTAATGTTATCCCACTTTTCAAGAAAGGAGCGAGAGAAAACGGGGAATTACAGACCAGTTAGCCTGACTTCGGTGGTGGGAAAGATGCTGGAGTCAATTATTAAAGAAGTTATTATTAATGGGGCATTTGGATAGCAGTAAAAGGATTAGTCCGTCAACATGGATTTATGAAAGGGAAATCATGCTTGACTAATCTTCTGGAATTTTTTGAAGATGTGACAAGTAAAATGGATGAAGGGGAGCCCGTGGATGTAGTGTATCTAGACTTTCAGAAAGCCTTTGATAAGGTCCCGCGCTGGAGACTGGTGGCTAAAATTCGAGCACATGGTGTTGGGGGTAGGGTGTTGACATGGATAGAAAATTGGTTGGCAGACAGGAAGCAAAGAGTAGGAGTGAACGGGTCCTTTTCAGAATGGCAGGCAGGCAGTGGCGAGTGGAGTGACGCAAGGCTCGGTGTTGGGGCCGCAACTGTTTACCATATATATTAATGATTTGGAAGAGGGAATTAGGAGCAACACTAACTAGCAAATATGCGGATGACACAAAGCTGAGTGGCAGTGTGAACTGTGAAGAGGATGTTAGGAGGTTGCAGGGTGACCTGGACAAGTTGAGTTTGTGGGCAGATGTGTGGCAGATGCAGTATAATATAGATAAATGTGAGGTTATCCACTTTGGCGGCAAAAACAAGAGTGCAGATTATTATCTCAATGGACTTAGGTTAGGTAAGGGGGAGGTGCAGCGAGACCTGGGTGTCCTTGTACACCAGTCACTGAAAGTTGGCGTGCAGGTACAGCAGGCAGTGAAGAAAGCTAATGTAATCTTGGCCTTTATAACAAGAGGATTTCAGTATAGGAGTAAAGAGGTTCTTATGCAGTTGTATAGGGCTCTGGTGAGACCACATCTGGAGTATTGTGTACAGTTTTTGTCTCCTAATTTGAGGAAGGACATCCTTGTGATTGAGGCAGTGCAGCGTAGGTTCACGAGATTGATCCCTGGGATGGCGGGACTGTCATATGAGGAAAGATTGAAAAGACTAGGCTTGTATTCACTGGAGTTTAGTAGGATGAGGGGGAATCTTATAGAAACATGAACATTATAAAAGGACTGGACAAGCTAGATGCAGGAAAAATGTTCCCAATGTTGGGCGAGTCCAGAACCAAGGGCTACAGTCTTAGAATAAAGGGGAGGCCATTTAAGACTGAGGTGAGAAAAAACTTTTTCACCCAGAGAGTTGTGAATTTGTGCAATTCCCTGCCACAGAGGGCAGTGAAAGCCAAGTCACTGGATGGATTTAAGAGAGAGTTAGATAGAGCTCTAGGGGCTAGTGGAATCAAGGGATATGGGGAGAAGGCAGGCACGGGTTATTGATTGGGGACGATCAGCCATGATCACAATGAATGGCGGTGCTGGCTCGAAGGGCAGAATGACCTCATTCTGCACCTATTTTCTATGAATGCATAAACCTGTGACTGAGCACACAATTTAGAGATGCAATGTGTTTTTTTTCCAATCAGCAGAAAGCATACCCTTGATGTGAATTGGGCTGATGATTCTGCATGTGTACATATTTATTAGTACTTTAGCTGCAAGAAAAATAAAGTTGTCTCATTTTTGATTTAGTGGTTGTGTCCGAGGGTGCATAAATAGTTTTTAGCAAATGTCTGTAGCTCAGAACCATGCATCAAGCTCATTCCAAGCCTGACTAAGGGGGCTGTCTGCATAGAGTTTGCATGTTCTCCCAGTGACCATGTGGGTTTTCTCCGAGTGCTCTGGTTTGCTCTCACACTCCAAAGATGTTCATGTTTGTAGGTTAATTGGTAAAATGGTAAATTGTCCCCAGTGTGTAGGAGAGTGCTATTGTACCAAGATCGCTGGTCGGCACAGACTTGGTGGGCCGAAGGGCCTGTTCCCTCACTGTATCTCTAAATTAAACTAAGTGGGGTGTATCTCAGCCCAAATAAGTCTGTTGTAGCCCGGTGTTGCAGTCCACTTCTGATGAGTCTCATTGACACTTGAACCGAATGTTATAAGCCCAGAGTCAAACCTTTAATTTAGTTTAAACATACAGGATGGAAACAGGCCCTTTGGCCCAATGAGTCCACATTGGCCAGTGATCAGCCATACACTAGTTCTGTCCAACACACAGGGCCAAATTTACAGAAGCCAATTTGGAATTTGCCGTCTTTGGAACGTGGGAGGAATCTGGTGCACCTGGAGGAAACCCACGCAGCCATGTACATACAGTCGGGATCGAACCCAGGTCTCTAGCCCTATCAGGCAGCAACTCTACCACTGTGCCGCCCCTTTAATGTAATACCTGTATAATGCATTCCAGACAAGCAACTAAAGCAAATTTCTAACCGTATTTGTTATTTCCTTGAGACACTAATTGTTAATTTCAGTCTTGAAAATCCATTGATTTTACTTGTTGACTGCACTAATTTAGATGTTCAGCCAGTAAGAGCTCCTATGCATCCCACCATGTGGGCGAGTAGTTGAATCACTGCAATTACCTAAGTAAAATAAATTAGAACTCAAAATGAACTGAAGGTGGATGGTGCCCTTAAAAAGCAATGACTGAATTAGTTCTACTTATATTGTGCTGAGATTAAAGCGACTGCGCACTGCTCAGTTTAAATAAGCCTGTTGTCCAGCACATCCAAAATGAGGCATGAGGAGCAAAATGCATTCAAAATAGATTTTCAGGAGTAAAATTCTGCATTATTTATTCTTAACCATAAACCTCAGAGAATGCAGATTATTCCCCTTTAAACTTCCCTGTCTTTGTGAGACTTGGTAGGTGTTGGAATAACTACTGATGAAGTCCTGCAAATAGACTTCAAATCAAAAGTTTGGACAATGGTTGTGGTGCTACTGTTATTCAGTTATAGCATTCATCTTAAACATGCAGTGGATGTATTGCGAATAGCTTGGAGTATGGATAGTAGATTGCTTGGTAATAAGCAAGTATCACAGTGGTTTGTTTGTGGAACAGCCGTGCATGAACATAGTAACTAAATGGAAGGTTAAGCTGTTGGAACTTTCTGTGTTGTTCCCTGAAAGCAAAATTCATTTCAAGTCAAGCTTATAGTTCACATGTGTAAGAAAGAACTGCAGATGCTGGTTTAAACCGAAGATAGACACAAAAAGCTATAGTAACTCAGCGAGTCAGACAGCATCTCTGGAGAAAAGGAATAGGTGACCTTTCCGCTCGAGACCTTTCTTTAGACTGAGAGTCAGGAGAAACGGAAACGAGAGATATAGAAGGTGATGTTCAGGCAAATAGAATTCTTGGGGAATGGAGGGGAGAAGAACTGCATCTGATCAGCAACCAGGAACAAACAAAATAGTTTGGATGAGACCTATAATATCGGTAGGTTGAATTGAATTGAATACTTTATTGTCACATGTGACAAGTCACAATTAATTTTTTTGCGTGCATACCTAAGGTATGCAAATAGTCGCCCATAAAGGGCGCTTACAGAGTTACAAAGTACACCCGCGCCAGGTCCCCCTTTGTTCTCCCCCTGCCCATCCTCACGGCGGCCCCCCCATGCCGGGGCCCCATTGTTCTTCCCCTTCCCTCAGCAGAAACCATTGCATTTGCTCTGGGTCAGATAAAATTTAATTCTGATAAATAAAAAAATGTACTGCTCAAAGAAACAAAGTATATTCCCTAATATTTTATTATGTGTAATGTGGTTTAATATTGATTGCAACAGTTGTAGATTCATCCTCAAGTTCTCAGTGTTGACAAATTAAACTGGCATTCAGTCTGCAACTGTCCTGATGCAGGGTTTTGACCTGAAACACCGATTATTCCTTCCCATTTACGGATGCTGCTTAACCCAAAGTTCCTCCAGCAGATTTTCTTGCTTCAATCTGCAACTGTTTGTTAC
Source organism: Malacoraja senta (assembly GCA_038087875.1). Classification (NCBI taxonomy): domain Eukaryota; kingdom Metazoa; phylum Chordata; class Chondrichthyes; order Rajiformes; family Rajidae; genus Malacoraja; species Malacoraja senta. Next base: position 11,539 of record JAXLNO010005559.1, on the reverse strand, counting down.
AAAGTCAGCTGTTTATTTTACTTAAGTTTAACAGTAGTTGGTAATTTGTTTCAGGCGTTCAAATGTTTTAGATCATCAATTCTATTTCCACTTTGCTTTGATTTTACGTTTGCAAAGTAGCAATCAACAAAGCACACGTATTGTCAAGTTTTTAATCAAATAAGTCTTTACTCTTCATTTATAACAATCCTTTGAACAATGATTTATATCTGATTCACACCGTCCAGAGTCAGCTATCTTATTTATCTCACTCGATAATAACAGAATAAAATTGCCTTGTAGCACAATTGTCTATCAGCAGAAACCATTGCATTTGCTCTGGGTCAAATGTTGACTTGATTTTAAATTTTTAACTTGCCATAACAGTTTTATTAAGCTCAAGTGTGCCTAATTTTACATATGAAAAGCTCAGTGATTGAATCATGTCCTATTTATAACCTGACTCAAAAAAAAATGTAGGACTTGCGGCCACAAATCTCTTTATTGTATCTGTACATTTGCTTTGTGCAGGCTGCTGAAGTATATCACGTTTTCTGGTAAGGATTTTTTTCTATTAATTTCTTTTTTGGTTTTTGAGCAAGACTTTCAAGGCTGGCTTTATTGCTCATCCTTAATCGCCCTTAAGAAGGGGATGGTGATCTCTTTATTGATTTATCATTGCTGTTCTTCTGCTGAAGGTTCTCCTGCAATAATGTTGGGAAAAGAATTTGACCCAACAATGATCGGAGAACAGTTCCATTTTCACAAAATGGGATGTTGAGTAAGGTGGCGGGGAAACCACTTAAACTCTGTAAATTCATCATCCATGAAATCTACATTATTCCCACAGACTGAACATCCATCCTTCCCCCACCTCACCCACACATCTTCTATTCCAGCTGATGCTACCTGACCTGCTGAATATCTTCAGCTTTTGCAGAGAGTTGTGGATCTGTGGAATTCTCTGCCTCAGAGGGCTGTGGAGGCCAGTTCTCTGGATACTTTCAACAGAGAGCTAGATAGGGCTCTTAAAGATAGCGGAATCAGGGGATATGGGGAGAAGGCAGGAATAGGGTACTAATTGTGGATGATCAACCATGATCACATTGAATGGCGGCGCTGGCTCGAAGAGCCGAATGGCCTATTCCTGCACCTATTGTCTATTGTCATAATTTTGATTTCCTGCTCTGTTCTGCATCTCATAGGCTTATTTTGCCCTCTCTGCTGTTGTCGCCGTAGGGACGAAACCATAGCTCCAGAACTGGAGGGGCTGCTGCCTCATAGTGCCAGCGTCCCATCCTGAATTTGGGTGCTGTTTGTGTGGAGTTTTCATGTTCTTTCTGTGACTATGTGGGTTTCCTCCGCGTGCTCCAGTTGCCTCCCACATCCCAAAGATGTGCGGGTTTGAAGGTTACTTGGCCTCTGTAAATTTCCCCTGGTGTTTAGGGAAATTATGCAAAAATGGGATAACATAGAACTTGTGTGAATGGGCAACCAATGGTCGTGGACTCAGTATGTCGAATGGCCTGTTTCTATGCTGTATCTCTAAACTTAACTAAACATTATCCTCTGTTGACATCTCCTCCACACAGATTGACTGTAATTAAACAGCCTCACCACCTTCTCTCAGCTGGTGTCAACATCTGCTCTGTTGTTCCATTTCTCTTCATGTCTAAACCCAGACATTATTCCCTTGCTCGTTCCACCCGTCTTCCTTCTCAGCAACTTAAACCATGCACATTCTGTTGAAAGGGCTTAGACATGAAATATTGACTTGATTTCTCGCTCCATTTGACCTGCATGATGATATGGTGACTCCAATATTTTCTATTTCTCCTCCACTCCCCTCCCACCCCGCTCTGCGACTACTCGGCAGGCTGAGATTGTAAAATAATCATTTTACCCAGTCACTGCACCCTTTTTTATTAATATCACCACAGCAGTCCTAAAATCCTATGCTCAACAACATGCTCAAAGGGCGGTGTGGTGGCGCAGTGGTAGAGTTGCTGCCTTACAGCACTAGCAATGCCAGAGTCGGGTTTGATCCCGACTACGAGTTTGTACGTTATCCCCTTGACCGCATGGGTTTTCTGCGAGATCTTCGGTTTCCTCCTACATTCCAAAGATGTACAGGTTTGAAGGCAAATTGGCTTGGTATGATTGTAAATTGTCTCCAGTGTGTAGTGTGCGGGGATCGCGGGTAGGTGCGTACTCGGTGGGCCCAAGGGCCTATTTCTGCGCTGTATCTCTAAATTAAATTCAACATGTAATGATCCTTGGAGCTATCTCTTACTTCTTAAGCCGTTTGTTCTGCTAGGGAGCATAGGCCATTGACAAATGTTCTCCACCTCACTCGGTTGTTGGCAGATCTCCCCAGTTGAGCCCACTCTCAGACATTTCTGTCTGGACACCTCTTCTCCAGCTGTTCCTGGGGCGACCTCTTTTCCATTTTCTTTGGGGGTTCCATTTCAGGGCTTGCCGGGTGATGTTTGTGGCAGGTTTCCTGAGGCTGTGTCCATTCCAACTCCATTATCTCCTTCGAATTTGTAAGTCAATGGGCTCGTGGCTTGTTCTTTTCCACAGGTCCACATTGCTTACTTTGTCGTTCCCTCCTCTTCCTGTCTGGAGTAGATAATGGACTGCCCGCTGACCAATTTGATCACCCCGGACTGTGTCCATCTTGTTTCAGCCAAGCCCAGGACTAAGAGATTATAGCGCACCATTTTGTTGGCAATTGTGGCAGCCTTGCCAACCTGGAACATGGTTCGGATGTTCCATGTTCCCACAAGGATGGATTTCTTTGGCGTCAGAAGGTGTGTCAGCTTCCCAGTGCCCTTGTGGGTTTGGCTGGGAAGAGTCATGTTCCCCATCGCTGGGGCACCTTCTTCAACCAAGTGTGTCATTTGGTTTTCATTCATCAAAGTTTCTGTAACTCACACTTTTTTCCAGGGTGGGGTAGTTAACCCCACGCCCAACCCCCAACCTGGAGGACCAGGGACTGCTTCGTCTGCCTCCTCACCCGAGACCTGTCCGGTTTGGTTGAACCTGCCTGGGATATGAAACCCCATCCGCCACAGCTCTTAGGATCACTGGAGTACACAAGCCCCTCCTCCACGTCAAGGTAGCAGTCCAGGAGAGGGCTTGGAGCTATGTTATAGCAGAATGTTCATTGACTAGGATGGAGTGCCCTGCAAGAGAGATGAAGATGCCTCAACACAATAACACAGTCTTGCATGGTGCTCTCAAAATGCCTTTTAGTTTAGTTTAGTGATACAGCGGGGAAACAGGCCCTTCGGCCCACCGAATCTGCACCGACCAGCGATCCCCGCATAAGTCAATGTTCATTCCTCTGGGGTGAGCGGTATGAACATTGACTTCTCCAATTTCAGGTAGTCCTTGCTTTCTCCCTCCTTTCCCTCCCCTTCCCAGCTATCCCACAGCCTACTGTCTCCGCCTCATCCTTTATTTTTCCCGACATCAGTCTGAAGAAGGGTCTCGACGCCTATTCCTTCGCACCATAGATGCTGCCTCACCCACTGAGTTTCTCCAGCATTTTTATCTACCTACTATTTGTGTTCAAGTCATCTTCACCTGCACCTCAGCCTCAGCGAACTGTTTAAATGCTCATGTGACCCTTTGTTGCCTTCATGTTGTTGGTCCGCTGACCACCCTGTTGCTCTTCAATCCTTTGTTCTTCATCAGATATAGTTTGCCAAATTTCTTCAGTTTAAGTCTTGATCAGTGCCAAACCTCATTCATCTTGCATCACCGCCCCCTCTGGCCTACAATGGCTTCCTGTTGCTCATTGTCGCAACTCCTGAATCCTTGATCTGTAATCATGTTAGGCATTGTCCTTCCCCTTCCCCTCCCTCCTCCCCTCCAGCCTAGTGTACCTCTTAACTCTGCTGTCTTGCATGGTTCTTCCTTGTCCCACGTTTGCAGGAGATGCATCAGGTTCCTCGTTTCCATCCCTATCTCCTCTGAGTCACACGCCTTTTATTTCAGAATTTCCGTCACACCAAGTTTGACCCAACTTTTTACCATCTTGCTTATCTGCATTTCATTTGTGTGCGTTCTTGTCACTTTGATCTCTGCCGAGATACACGCTGCATTACAGCTGGTTTGCCAAAAAGAGAATGATTAACATCTTCCACAAGCTCAGCAGATCTCACAATGCATTAGCTGATTTTTTGAAGTGAAGTTACTTTTGGAATATGTGTTTATATGTTTCTTCCCTTTTTGCAATGATTTTAGTGCCAGTAAATGCTGAGCTTTGGTGACCCAATGGGTATTATTTTAATCAGCAAGTCAGCCAAAGGTTTTTTTCTGGTTCGTTGAAAATCGCAACTGCCACATTTCTGCCCTTTTAAACAATAACTTTTTATTTTCATTGTTCACTTAAGGCTCCCTCTTCCTAGATAGAAAAATAATTATCGCTCTAAAAATTGATTTATGTCTCTGTGTGGTTTAGTACAACATTTTAATGAATGGCAACGTTAGGTCATTATTTTCAAGGATTGTACGGTGAGAATTGCAACTTATCATTGAAATTTTAAAGCCAATGCAGAAATCTTGGAGTTCTGCTACTATCTTGTGAATTCACTAGTTGCTTTGGCACCTAAGGACATTTTAATCAGATCAATTCATTACTTTGTCAATGATTAAAAAGTGCAAATATAGCTCACGTTTAAATAAAAAAGTTATTTATTGGTTTTAGATCCTAATTTTATGTTCCAAAAATGAACTGCAGATAAACATTGACCACTTTGCAGACAAATGTTGCTGTTTATTTGCAAATAGCTTCAATTTCATCGCACTTTGTTTAATGAAGCCTTCTCTCAAAATATTCTTCTGGCGCCTTCTTTATTTGTGCATGATGTTGTGTCAACTGTTTGTTGATGCGTGTAGGTTTTTTTAACTGCTAATTTTTTTTCCAAGTTTAGCATCTCCTTTAGCTTTGTATACCCCTTCCATCAGAATTGCAAATGAAAATCATGAATTTTATGCCACACGGTGAACATGCTTAGATCAAAATATAAATTCAGGTATGATGATGAGGTGGGATTGCTTCATGCTGCCTTGTTTATGATCCACTATATACCCTTCAAACACAATTCCAGATCTATACTCCAATAGTCAGTTTGCTATATTGTCTCTACAGTTACCTTGATATGGACTTGCGGTTTTGTTTTATAATTCATCTATAACTAAATCAATAATCAGTCATTTTAGATGATGGAATGAATCGATTTTGAAGGTTTTGTCAACTGTATTGGTTGATTAGAAAAATGATGAATTACTTCAATGGAGCTTTTCGTGACGTGCCATAATTTTTAATAAACTCTGGAAATGCGAATGTCTTGGACAAATTGGTAGAAATCCGTTGAATGTGACACATATGTGTTGTCGGTAGTTTTACATTTGATTGGCAGAATATTACTGTGATGGTTATGGAAATTTTGCCTCATAACATTGATAGATCAATTGATAGATGCAGCTTATAAATATTCACTATAACGAGAAACCAAAATGCACAAGCAATGAAGTTCTGAGGTTTTAGTTTATCATGGGTAAATCCTCGCAGCCTTTGTGTACCAAATGGACACCTCTGATGTGGACTGGCTTCCATTATAGAGATGTCTTAAAAGGCAAAATAAATGGATGTATGCTTGTGTCTTATTTCCTGAGATGATGCCGCTGTAAATGCAAAGCAATCTTTAAAGTGCAAATTGAATTATTGAGCTGAAGGACACCAATATAAAAATAAGAGGCCTTCAGCAGGACTTGAGATGAGATGGATGTAGTGCATTGGATCTATGGTAGAAATTCACAGCTAAAGCATTAATGATATGTTTATTAGTACCTATAAAAATAGCGAGGGAAATAGATGTGATTGATAATCATAGGCATTAAGTATGGATGAATTGTATAGAATTTGACTATGTTAATGTTATACCAGAAAAGGTGGCTCGCCAATAATGTGGAGTTATTCATTAGATAAATATATCAGTCTTTTGCTTTGTTCTATTTTTTTCAGTCAGGGACAATTTCTCTTTGCTTTCTTTGAGGAGTGCATTGGCTAAGTTTCCTCCTTGGAAGCAGCAGGCTTAAAGGAATAATGCACTGATTTCCAAATGAATGTATTTATTTCTTGCACCTTGAATATTTGAATGTTTTATTCATCTGGAGAAGAGAAATTGATAAAGTGCTTGATTTGTACAAGTAAGGATGATTGTTGCTGTAAATTTAATACTGTCACTAATATGGTTGTTGTTTGAACTGAATTTTCATTTCAACATGTACTTTATTGTCGTGAAACTAAATTTTAACATTTCTCAAGATAAAACCGTGTTAACATGAGTGTGAATTCAAAGGTCAATTTTTGTAGGACAATATTCCCTCCCGATGGCTGTTTTCAGTGGATGCCAGAATTATACTGAAAGCAACGTTGTCATAAATCTTTAAACAATAATTTGTTTATGTTTGAAACATTGAGTGAGTGAAACATTGAGTGAAACATTGGACTAAAATGTTAACTATTCCGGGCAGGATTACTGGAATCAAGTTTAATTATTTGCTCTTCATAACCTATTTAGGAATATTTCAGAATTAACAAAAAATTATAAATATTCCAGATTCCAATCAGCAAAATCATCATAAAATATTATAAAGCTTGCAGCGTGATAACAGAACATAATAACACTGACATAAGTAGGTCCAGGTACGTTCTAAATTGTAAAAAATCCTAAATGTCTTTCATGACAATTCTTAATTGAGTTCTGGATGGCAATAGTGAATATTAAGTCATAGTGGTACAGTAATAATGTGTCCCTATTGATTTAATACTGCAGTTTGGTCTGTAATATTTCAGATGCTCATGCTTTTAATGGACGTGTCAATTGATCCAAATTAGATTTCTCTTAACAGTTGAAATTAAAGCTGTTCATCCTCTGATCATTTTGTTGGCCACTAAAATTCTGACACAGTAAAATTAATTTTGAGGATCTTTGCAAGCTGTTTGGAAAACAGCTCTTAAAAGCTTTCAAACTACCATGCTGCTGTCTGTGAAAAGCAGTCATTCATCTTTGCATGCTAAACCAACATAACTCAAATATGCCACAGCACCCCCAATAACTCAAAGCCATTGCTGAAATGGCCTTGATATCATTGCATGATAAGGTAACACAGTGGCTCTGTGATGCAAAGAGGAAAATGTTCAGGCCTAAAACATGGTGAGCTATTGGTGCTGGTGATGGACAGCATTCTGAGAGTCTTAAGAAACAAACAGTCCATTCACACAAAAGGTGGTGGTCGTTTGGAACGAGCTGGCGGAGAAGGTAGTTGAGATAGGTGCTATTGCAACATTTAAGAAGGGAGAAGGGACTGGTGTTGATAGGACATGTAGGTCGGTGTGGGCAAGTTGGGCCGGTGGGCCTGTTACACGCTGTATACATCTATATTACATTGCTTTATTTGCACGTCTTCTGCATTACATCAACTGAAATTGTTATTACTTTTGAAGTTGGAGAACATAAATTCATGATGCATGCATTCTTCTGCCCTGTTGTAAAAAAATGGGTGTGTGGGAGGGTTGCAAATGTGCGTACTGAGCAGGATATTTTAGTTCTGTCAGATTCAAATTATTTTGAGTGGGAAAAAAAACTGTGAGCAGAAATTTTAAATGTGTGATTGATAAATGAAAGGGAAAAAATAACAGAAATTAAGGAAATGCATGTGAAATGCTCAGCAGTGCTCGGAAAGAACACATGCTGTTTGCAGCACTAAGTTATGTTGGAAAAGACTGCAGCAAATGTTGTAAGCACACTTTATGTGTTGCCATCAGTATGCTCTGGATCCACCCCACAGAGAAAATGGGTTGGTTTCTAGAATACCCAAGGCGGACATGACAACTTCTCTCTGAAGTAAGTTTGATAATTTAACTTGCACTCTAATTTTCAGCTTGGTGTTCTGAATTATTCAGTATTAAAAATATCCTCATCCTCCTTAAATTGGAAAACATACAGAGAGGAACAATTACATCATTACTCAATGGTGTGTGGAAGCAAGAACCATTGGTATTGACTAGTTATTAAAAATTATTTTGTCAACTTGTCACCTATGGGTGGCACGGTGGCACAGTGGTAGAGTTGCTGCCTTACAGTGCTGGCAGCTCCGGAGATCTGGGTTCGATCCTGACTACGGATGCTGTCTGTATGGAGTTTGTTCGTTCTCCCCGTGACCAAGTGGGTTTTCTCCGAGATCTTTGGATTCCTCCCACAGGTTTGTAGGTTAATTGACAGGTTTATATACTTTGTTTTAGTGTAAATTATCCGTAGTGTGTGTCGGATAGTGTTAATGTGCAGGGATCGCTGGTCGGTGTGGACTCGGTGGGCCGAAGGGCCTGTTTCCGCGCTGTATCTCTAAACTAAGCTAAATATTTATGTTTGCAATAGATTTTGACTACCAAGCACAGGGCTCTCGCTTAACTTTTTTTCTCTGTGCCAGCCGGGCAACGTTAGCAGCTTTTTAGGTTGCCAAATGACAGTTTAGGTGGTCATTTAAGATGGCTTGCATGACGCGTGCGATAATGTGCTCGGACGAAGTGCGTAGTTACCAGTCGGAATTATACTCAATGAAGCATTCACATATTATTTCTGCTTCAAATAAAGTCACAAACTAAACATATTCACCAATCAAGACATGATATATCCCACAATGACACGCAGCAAAATTATAAGACTCTTTTTCACAACTCTTTCTATCTCAACTCTTTTTACACGTTGCAATTAATGCAATTTCTATTAGTTCTTTCCACTTCCAAACAACAATGTGGTTGGATTATTCAGCGTATGATCAACCTGTGTCAATAAATCCTGGACCATGGTAACATATATGCGTACGTATAGTTGTGAATGTTGCTCATTAAATAACTACAGTACTGATACTCCATATTAAGAGCATTGATTTGTCGTTAAAATGAATTCTGTAATAACGTGTCAACGGCAGCAGTGACAAACGAACACTGCGGTTTTAATGTTTCACGTGTTCACAATTCAATTAATCCATCTTTATGGATTAAAACAAATAATAACATTTGGAATTAAAACACATTTGATTGCATTCCGTTATCAAACATAGTCAATGTTCGCTCTGAAGACATTTCCAGCGCAATAGGGTCAGGGAGGGGTGTGTGTGTGAATCAGTGCAGGGTGGATAGATGGCGGGGTGGGGGGTTAGAAGGCAGTCGGTGCAGAATGGATGGATTGAGGAAGGTGAATTAGTAAGTGTTGGTTGGAGTAGGTAAAATTGTGAGGGGAGAGCACGGGGGATGTCAGTGGTGTTGAATGGGGGGGTTCAGTACGGGATGGATGGGGGTAGACAAAAGTGCTGGAGAAACTCAGCGGGTGAGGCAGCATCTATGGAGCGAAGGAAATAGGCAACGTTTCGGGTCGAGACCCTTCTTCAGACTGTTACCCCCATTCTTCTTGAATGGGAGGATCAGTACAGGATGGATGGGGGGGGGGAGATCAGCGCAGGATGAATGGGGGGGGGGGGGTCAGTACAGTGTGGATCGGAGGGTCTGTGCAGGATGAATGGGGGATCACTACAGGATGAATGAGGGGAAGGGGGAAGGTGCAGGTTAAATGGAGGATGGGTCAGTATGGGATGAATGCGTGGATCAGTACAGGATGGATGGAGAAGAAGTGCAGGATGGATGGGAAAGGGGTAAGTACAGGGTGAATTGGGGAACCAGTGTAGGATAGATGGGCGGGGTGGGGTGGCAGGAGAATCAATGCAACGTGGATAGGGTGATCAGCGCAGGATGAATAGATGGGAGGGGGGTAGATGGGGAGGGGAGCACTGGGGATGTCAGTGAGGACTGAATAGACGCGGGAATGGGGATCAGTGCGGGATGGAGTGGAGGGGTCCCAGGATAAGGGGGCGGCGTACAAGAGAAAGAGAGAGGGGGGCGAGGTGGGGAGGAAGGAAGGTCAGCGCTCCTCGGACAACATCGCCCCGCTGCCTTGGCCGTTGGGAACTCCTCGCCACCACCTCCCTCGTCTGCCAGCCAACAGCAAGGTGCGGGGCCGAGCGGTGCAGCTCAGAGATCCCATAGCTATAGGATCTGTCGTGCAACTGCTTCAGAAGAGTCGGAGCGAATGACGGGCTTCGCACAGCAGCAGCAGCGGCCGCGACAGTGGCTCCATCTCCTCCTCCTCCCGTCCCCCGCCCGCCCTGATAAGGGCCTCTGCTTGCAAACCCACTAACGGCGATAACCGCTTTTGAAACAAACCCTCCCTCCCGCACGCCGAGGCCTCCCCCTCCCTCCCTCCCTCCCTCCTCCCGGCCTCGGCGTGCGGGAGGGAGGGTTTGTTTCAAAAGCGGTTATCGCCGTTAGTGGGTTTGCAAGCAGAGGCCCTTATCAGGGCGGGCGGGGGGCAGGCGGGGGCGGGAGGAGAGGAGATGGAGCCACTGTCGCTGTTCGGAAGCCCGTCATTCGCTCCAACCCTTCCTCACCCAGCACCTAGTATCTTTGCCCCGCACAGCCGTCACCGCCGACACAAAACATCACGTTCCTTTTCTCCAGAGATGCTGCCTGACCCGCGGAGTTTCTCCAGTCTTTTGTGTCTATCTTCGGTACAAACCAGTATCTGGTTGCCAAGCCGGGCAAAATGACTCGGTGTTTAGGTTGCCCAGCGGCGCTTTGAGTGGTCAATGGCACCCGGGCAAACGCTAATTTCGAGCCCTGCAAGCATCACATGGGCAGGAATGAGTGAAAAATTCTTGGTACCAAACATGAAGGCCTATTTTTTTTTTTTAACAGTGTCTAGCTTTCACATTTCACATCACATAATGGGCATCTGCATTTGGGAATCTAATCTTGCTGGTACTGAACATTGAGGCCCAGTGTGGCCCTGCTTGGCTTTCATTATATGTTGATTGAATAAAGGGCCTGTCCCACTTAGGCGGCTTTTTAGGCGAGTGCAGGAGAATCTGCAATCGCCACATGGCCGCCACATGTTCGCTGGTGGTCTATGGTGAGTCTCCTTCATGGGCATGAGGAGTTCCCACATTCTGGCACTTAGTCGCGGCCTCTGTATGGTCGCCGCATATTTTTCAACATGTCGCCATGGAGAAAATCGATAATCCTGTAGTCGTAGGTGCAGTTGTAGTGGGGTTGCCATGTGGTTATGGGTAGTCGAGGTAGTCGTAAGTAGTTTTAGTTAATCGCCTTTGCTGACTGAGCATTTTCATTGGCTCATTGGGGGAAAAAAACATAACACGAGTTTCCAAGGATAACCGACGGGTAACGTTAAATGCCCACCGAACTTCACAGCTGTGTATCTCTGGCTTATTAAAAGTTGTCTGGCTTCTTAAAAGTGTCTCCACTCCTTCTCTCCCCTTCTCCCCCCTCTTTTAAAGGACTTACCGTACACTGTGCTAGCCGTCTTAACCTTCCTGTTCATCGCGGTGTGTGTCTGTATCACCTTGGCTTTGCACTGTGCGAATTTGCGATGCGTTTGTGTGTGTGTGTGTGTGTGTTCCACTCTGACAGTCG
>JAXLNO010005558.1:0-24342 GCA_038087875.1 Malacoraja senta | reverse complement strand
GTAATATCTTATGCATCACTCATTGTTTGGCCTTTTATATCTACTGCGTGTGTACTATTTCAGTGTTTTTTCAGTGATATCTAGACACTGCTAGTTCTATAATAGACAGCAAAAACCTTGTCTTTTAATGTTTTTCTTAATATCATTACTAGTCACTTGTCAGGAACGATAGCATGAGCGGTAAAACATATAGTAAAATGTAATAAATAGCAGATTAAATTTAGAAAATGTTCAGCAAAGCAGCATTCCAAAATTAAAAACACCAATTTAACAATAATTCCTGCTACTGTGTTCCTTCTTTTTAAATGTACTAGTGGTTATTTTACAATTAATATAACCGTTTGTGGTGAGTAAATATCCCTTCCTAAAAATATTTCTGTGTGATTATTTCTCCACAATCACTGGAGCAAAGCATGGATGGAACTGGATTTGTATTTAGATTTGCAATAGCAGCTACATTTTGCTTCACTGAATAAAATACATTTATGTAGGGCAGTGCTGCAAATTGCTTGAGTGGATTGTGCAAATATATACTTTGTCCCTTGTCCTCAATTTTCCAATAAGCACACAGGCATTTTATATGATAGTCTTGGTTGCTGTGGGATTAAGGGCTACCAATTCTTTGATTTGATTTTCTCTTGATCTTTCATTGTGCCTTTGTCCTTTATCATCAAACTTTAATATTATGCCACCCACATTTACAGCTGGATTGTCCTGCAAGTGCTATCATCCCAAGAATTGAGCTTCATTGTAAACATACTATGCTTATGAAGAATTAAGGTTAGTGAAGATGGAACAGATGTGTCTCAGATCATTACAGTTTTGCTGTAATATTATATTGCAGAGTGTCTGCTTCAATCTGTTTTGCTGTTTAGCCTATTTTAGATTGCTCATGTTTCCATTTATGATGCGTACTTGCATGTAAAAATAAATAACAGTTGCAACAGTGGCATGGTTGGCACGATAACTCATTTTCACCCAGCAACTAAGAGAATGCAGAATGTGCATGAAGTAGTTAAACTAAAAACCACTGATGTCTTTAAAGAAATGCACCAATTAAAGTGTGAGGGAGAAGATAAGTAGTAGGGTGTACTGACTAAATAAGATGAAATAATGTGAAGGAAGGACCTGCAGATGCTGGTTTAAACTGAAGATAGACACAAAAAGCGTGAATAACAACAGGACAGGCAGCATCTCTGGAGAGAAGGAATGGGTGATGTTTTGGGTCGAGACCCTTCTTCAGACCCGAAACGTCACCCATTCCTTCTCTCCAGAGATGCTGATTGTGCCGCTGAGTTACTCCAGCTTTTTGTGTCTATCTTTAGAATAATGTGAAAATTAACACGTGGGGATTAAGCATGATCAACCTTTCTCTGTGCTATAAATGTCATGTAACAAGCTGCAAACTATTAATACCATTGTAATTTTTGAATTGAGTTTAGCTCACTTAACTGGAAACAAATTGCATTTATTGAAAATTTCAAATAAAAGCTGGATGCTGGAAAATCTCAGCAAGTGAGAGAGAATGAATGACACCAACGATGGTGATGCCAACTGCGAGAAGGTGATGAAGGCTTGTCATTTGTAAATCATTTGGCTGCAGGAGAGAAATAAAACAGAGAAGGAAAGAGAAAAGAAGAAAGAAAAAAGCAAAAACCAATCTGGAAGATACCACTGATGTAAAAAAACATCTATATCTATCTACATATCTATATCTATACATATCTATTACTAAATTATATATATTTTACTTCGGAGTCACGTGAGTGACTACGTGAAGAAGGCCATCAGCCCACATGCCCGGCCACAAGCAGTGATTGTGGAGAAATAATCAGCCCACATGCGGCATTGCGCAACGGCTGACTGGCAGGCGCGCTGCTCCTGCCCGCAGTAAGTTTAAACCTGCAGGGAAGTTTAAAACTTTCCAGGTTATGTTTTCTATTGCAGGAATCTCTTCTCACAGAGTTTTTCTGCTGGCTTTCGGGGCGAAGTCGGGACGGGCCGCGGGGAAACCTTTATGGACCGCGGGAAATCCCAGTCACGGACCGCGGGGAATCCTGGTCATGACCTTGGTGAATCCCGGCCACGGACCGCGGGGAACCGGCTATGGAGACCGCGAAAGTGCGGGTAGTGGGCGGCGGTCGAATTCGCCTTATGAGCCGCTGGTGGTGGAGCCAGCTGCTTCGGACTGGTGCCGGTAGCACCTTGGCAAAACCGCTTGGAGGGTAGCCACGAAGAAAGTCTGTACGACCCGTTGACTCAAATGAGTCGGGCCAGGAGGATTCCTGATGGAGAGGATCCCTCCTTCAATGGGTAGCATCTTCGGACGTCTAACCCACATGGAGCACCTGATGGAGAGGTGCTCCACAATGGTATGCTCCAAGGAGGGAGTTATATCACCGCGGGTCTCCTCGTCGCCCGCGGCAGCGGCAGCTGATACAGGGCTGCACAGTGTCTCCCTCTCTGAGGAGGGGAGCATTCGGGGTCAGTTCTGTCTGACTCGGAGTTCGGAGCTATAGCCAGGGAGCATACCACGTGGCATGAAGGAAATGGTCCTTGGCGGGGCCAAATTGGCGCAGGTCTCCTCGGGGGCCTGCGGCAGCACCTGTTTCAGGGCTGCTTACTATCGCCCTCGCTATGGAGAGGAGTGCGAGGGGTCAGTGTGTAACTGACTTCAAACACGGAAGTATGTCCGTGAAACATACTGGAGTACGTGTGTGAGGTACAAGAAATGTCTGTCATGGCATCCAGGTTTGCGACATCCTCGCAAACGAAAGAGTGCTGCAGGAAGAGTGGTTCCAGCCATTGGCAGCAAAACCTCACGTCACGTCATAACAGGAACAGGTGACGGCTGTGAGATACCATGCACCTGCAAATTGTTCCTGAAAGTGCCGGCAGTGAACAGCGCTATCAGGGGTGACATTGGAGGGGCGTGGAACCCCAGTAAACTAGCCGCCGAATCTTCTCTTCAGGTAAGCCTATTCAACAGGTGAGACCTGCATGAGGGAGCAAAAGCTGTTGAACTACGAGTACAGCCTCATTGTTTCGGCGACAACACACCTCACGCCTCCATCGGCAGAAAGCGGGTCACTGAAGCTGGTGGCAACCAGCAAGCTGGGCAGAGGTCTTTTAGGCCAAGGCCCAAGCCAGTCTCAGGAAAAATATGGAATCCACGTACTCTACTAGTCCTACTCTCCAATCAAGGATGGAAATAGAACCCGCATCAGGGGCCTTTGGGCTTACCATAAGACCACCGGTAACCATGAAGGTAGGTGGGTCTGGTTCTTTCCGAAACATGGGGTATGTGGACCATTTACAAGTTGGGAATATTTACACTTATTTTTGTACAAATGACAAAGTGAACATGTGATTAGTTTATACTGCACAGTATACAAGGATTCCAAGTAGGCTTGGAATGATGGCCAGAGTTGTCTTTAAAGGCAGATTCAGTATTATGGCCAGGATTGCCTATTGACACAGGCTCAGAAATATGACCAGAGTGTTTTTCAAGGCAGGCTCGAAACTATGGCAGGCATGGCCTGTTCATTCTGTAAGATGCAGGATGTCGGTTCATCCTTGATTAACTCGCATGTGCAGTATAGACATTTTCAGCATAGCAAACTTCATTTTTTATTTTATTTTTTATTGTTTATTCTATTAGAAGTTAGTACAGTAATATGGCACCAAGGTGCCTAATATATATTGGCATGTTACATTTTATGTACAGCTTCTTATTTTTTTTTTAATAATAAAAGAGAGAAAGAGAGAATAGATAATAAAAAATAGAAAAACTTGTGATGTATGGTGTGTGAAAAGGAAAAAGGGGGAAAGAGGGAAAGTGGAAACAAAAAAAGGAGAAAGAGTAGAGAGTAGGAGATTATAGGAGATAGTTATTTATATTCTTGAGCATCCTTCACCCAGTCCTGAAAGTTGGTTTCTACGATTTTGTTGCACCATATGCTTCCAAGAAGTCGATAAATGGAGACCAACTCGTTAAGAATTGGTCTGATTTATCTGTTAGGAGGAATCGCATTTCTTCAAGATGTGCGGTGTCCAACATGTTGGAAATCCACAATGTAAGCGTTGGTATGGGTGTATTTTTCCAAAATGTAAGTATAAGTTATTTTGCCGTTATTAACCCATAATTTAAAAATGAATTTTGAAATGTGTTCTATTTGTTCCCGTCTTCCGTTACTCCAAGTATAATCATTTGAGTGTTAGGCTCCATTTTTATCTTGAATAATTTTGTAAATATTTCAAAGATATCGCTCCAGAATTTATAAAGTTTTATGCAGGAAACAAAAGAGTGTGTTATAGTGGCATTTTGAGATAAACATTTATCACAAATGGGAGAAGTATTTGGATATAATTTATTCAGTCTAGTTTTTGAATAATATAATCTATGTAAAATTTTAAATTGAATTAAGTTATGTCTTACATTAATCGAACATTTGTGTACATATATCAAATACATTTCCCATATTTCTTTCGTGATTTTTATCATTAATTCTTGTTCCCAATCTTCTCAAAGTGCCTCTGTCGATGGTAGTTCTATATTTAAAATACTATTATATAAATATGATATTAATTTCTGTGAGAGCCTTAATATTCATTGCTTCTTCCAGTGCATCTAAAGTTATAGTTTGATGTCTTTGTATGTATTGCAATGGCCTGATCATTATGTAAGATGCAGGATGTCGGTTCATCCTTGATTAACTTGCATGTGCAGTATAGACATTTTCAGCATAGCAAACTTCATTTCTGTCTAACAACTGATTTCCATAGCAACTTTATGGCATGCATTGATCTCAAAGATGCATACTGTTTAGTTCTCGTTCACAGGGATCACCGGAGATATTTGAAATTTAGCTGGATGGGGCAATGATAACAGTTAAAGCATTGCAAAATATGCTAACTTCAGTTCCCAGGCTATTTACCAAATTTACCAAAACCGGTGCTTGGGATGCTTAGAGCTCAAAAACACTTTTTATGGCCTACTGCATGATATTCTAAACGCTGTATTTTGCTAAAATTAACTGTTTCGGCCGCACACTATATTAGAGAAATTGGGGTTTCTCATCCATCCAGTTAAATTTAAGTTGATACCAACTAGAGTTATTGATTATTGGGATTTACCTTTAACTCTATTAATTTGTTGTGACTCCGCCCTGCGGCAAGAGATTGGAATTAATAATAGCCTGTTACGAAGAAGCCTCTATTCATCAAGTGTAATTGCCAATATAGCGGCTGTGTTTTCAGCTGTGCATTTGGACCTTTGCATTATCAGAACTTACAACGTGCAAAGGAGTAACCTCTTCAGTGCCATGTAGGTCATTATTAACAGACCTATGCAATACCAGCTGAAGCTATGAAAGTCACAATGGTGGACAAACAGTATTCAACATTGCTCCTGTAACTTTTGCTCAGTAACTCCTCAGTTATATTACAAACTGATGCTAGTACTTAAAGATGAAAAATTATGAATACCATCTCTAGTTATGGAGGCGGATGGGCTTTGCATGAGTCACCTATTTTTCAGTTATATGGTATCAACTACCAATAAGACACTAGGTGTATTTTATGGGTTAAAAGTTTATTGTGCGAATATTCATAATCTGCATGCTCAACTCCAAGTTGATACACTATGGTGGTGGAATATGTTAATCACATGGGTGCAGTCAAGTTAAATATCCTGTGATGATTTACCTAACCTCATTTGGCGTTGGTGTATCATCACGTAAAATCAACATTGCAAAAATATGTGGCACAATGGCAATAGATGTATTCTCGCTACACTGAGGAGGAATGTTCTTTATGTCTTTCCTCCATTTTGCCTCATCAGTTGGGTCTTGCACAAAAACTAGCAAGATCTCGCCTCAGGCATTTCGTACTGCCTGACTGGCCTATGCAGCCATGGTTCCCGCTAAATGTTCGGAATGATAATAGGACCTTATATGGTGATCCTAAAACAAAATAAATTGGTGGTTCACCCCGTGACTCGGGAAACTATCCTCTGCATGATAAATCAATTTATAGACTTGTAGACTCTGAGAAGACCGTTCCGGCGGCTCGGGAGACTGATCTATGTATGTGCTCACTGCAGAGTGCAGGGATAGCACCGAATAAGCAGCACATTTTTCCTCATCAGGAGATGGGAAGTGTTTGTTTTAATGACAATGGTACATATAATACGGCATGAATAACTAACGTCTCAGAGTTCATTTTCAGATGGGTCTTTGACAATTAATTAAGTTATAGTCCCATTAACTGTGCCAACGTGCTTTCTCATCATAGTTGCTGCAGCGATCGGGACCCACTCTGTCAGGTCTCACCCTCTGATATCCAGATTTATAAAGGATATCTTTAACGCAAATTCTCCCAGGCCCAGGTACTCGGAGATATGGGATGTTAGCATTGTTCTAAAACTGCTTCGCCAGTGGGGCCCAGCTACATCTCTATCCCTGGTCAAACTCACTTACAAAGTGGTTATGCTCATAGCTCTAATCTCAGCGCAATGGGTCCAGCCACTACTTAAATTGCGACTGGACAGGATGGTTACATCTGCTAATAATATAATATTTTATGTTTATGATGTAGTTAAGCAGAGCAGACCAGGGACGTCAGGTCGCAAACAATTTTTCATGGCATACCCCATGGACCTTTGGTTGTCTGTGGTTACACATTTACAACAATACGTCAAGGTCACCAAGAGCCTCAGAGGCTCTGCACTAGCAATGTTTGTTAGTTACTAAAACCTCATAAAAGGTATCAATCCATACCATCTCCAGGTGGTCAAATGGGTTTTGGCTTATGCAGGAGTAGATACTAATATTTTCCATCTCACTCCACTAGGGCTGCTACAACATTAGCAGCAAGGGTTATGTACGTTCCACTGGACCACATCCTAGCGGCTGCAGGATGGTCAAACAAACAAACTTTCCAACATTTTATAATAACCCATTGCCAGACCGGGGGTATTTGCCAAATTCCTTTGATGATTAAAGCATCAGCATTTTTAACAAACTATGTCATGGCTGAATGCATTAATCTTTTTCACTCATTCATGGTCAATAGATGACCATGTGTGATGCCTGGACTCGTATCTGGCATGAAACCACAGAGCTTTGAAGTCTTCACGTAGTCACTCACGTGACTCCGAAGTAAAATAGTAAGATTAAACGAGAACTTACCAGTTTGAAATTTGATCTTTATTTTATGAGGAGTTACGATGAGCGATTACGTGCCCACCGCTCCCAACACTCATATTATGAAGGTCATCTGGTAGTTCTAGTTCTCTCCAATCTTACTATGTTCAGGTCAACTACTGTTATCTGTGATTTCACACCGCTGCTTTGAAGATTGATGCGCATGCGGGCTGATGGCTTTCTTCACGTAATCGCTCATCGTAACTCCTCATAAAATAAAGATCAAACTTCAAACTGGTAAGTTATCGTTTAATCTTACAATTATATATATATATATATATTATATTATATATCTAATATATATTATATATATTACTAAAACTCTCATTGTTTTAGTAATATTGTTTCTATCTATCTATCTATGCGCGTATATGTGTGACATCAAGGATCTATGCGGAAACGGTACAAGATAGCACTAACAATGTTGCAACACCTTCCTCACCATTGTCTTGTGTTGGTCTGTGTCCATTTTCATTCAGATTGGTGTTATATTTTACAAGTTATTCATAATTTTATACTTGAGAAATTTATTTAAGAAAAATTTAGCAGCTGGCCCAGCTTGCAACAAAGTTGCTACAACATTGCAATCGATGAACACTCAGTCCTTCCAGCAAGTTTTTAGCTGAACAGGAGGGGAAGGGGGCAATAGCTTCAATTCAGGAACACTCAGTTCTGCCAGCAATTTTTTAACCTTTAAAAAGAGAACAGGAGGGGGAGGGTATTCTGGGGCTGGCAGGGGAAGTGGAATTAGAATTGTGTTTAAGTCCTGGCAGCAAGTGCTTGCATTATTTTAAAGTTTAAAAAGAGGGAGGATGAGGGGCTATGGGTGAGTGGTGGAATATTGCGTTGGGGGAATGGTTGCGTTTGTGGGAATAGGTGAGTGGTGGAATAATGCGTTGGGGGAATGGGTTGTGTTGGGGACAAGGCCTCTCATGAGGGCTATGGGTGACTGGTGGAATATTGCGTTGGGGGAATGGGTTGCATTGAGGGAACAGGTATCCTGTGTGACAGGGACCCAACGGGTCCCACTTGGTCTAGTATATTACTAAAGCGTTCATCTTGTATGTTTGTTATATTAGGCCCACCTTACTCACCATTGTCCTGCGATGTAAACAAAACAAGTTTCATTCAGATTGTTGTTATATTTTAAAAGTTATTGGCATTTTAAACTTAAATTTACTTGAAACAGCATCCCCACTTGCTGGCCATGCCTGCGCAGTTGGGGGAGGCCCCTCAGCGGCATCACAATTGAAAATGAAAATTAATAATATTAGGAATGTCAGAGGGCTGCTCTAAGTTAACGATATTCCAAAGACGTTTCCTTGACTATGGTTTAATAACTGCGAAAAAAACATATACTTAAATTCTGGAAAAGGATAACTGTTCCCACTGTGAAGATGTGGATTACAGAAATGACCGAGACACTACATTTAGAAAAAATAAGGCTTGTTTTGACTGATAAATCAGACCAATTTTCCAAAATATGGTCTCCTTTCATTGAATTTCTTCAACAACAGAATGGTTGAACACAAATTCAAAACCGATGCTAGGGTTGGGTGAACGGGTGTACAGAAGGATATCTCCGCTTTTTCTCTTTTTTTTCTCTTTGTCAGTTCAGGGTTTGACTGAACATCGCGTTGTATATGGGTGAGTGGTGCATGGGTGAGTTGTCGACTATTGTCTTGGGGTAACGGGACCCAAAGGGTCTGCACTTTGTCTAGTTGCAAATAAAAGCAGGAAATGCTGGAAATGTTAATTTGATTAGGAATCAATTCTGTATAAAGTTGGGAAGCAGAGTTGTCTGAAATTATTGAATTCACTGTTAGGGCATTGGGGCTGTAATGGGTCAAATCAGGTGATTAGATCCAATTTCATGATCTTATTTTGGAATTTGTTAGAATACAATATGAATTGGAAGATAAAGGTCAATGTGGGAGTGGGGTAAGAACACAAGGTCACGGGAGAAGGAGTAGGCTACTTGGTCACTCAAGGCTTTCCTTTCTTTCAATATGATCATGGCTGATCTACCCCAGGCCTCATCTCCTCTCCTGTGCCGGTTTCCAAGTAAGAACGGATAAAACTCTCCCAAGTCACCCTTGCCCAATCTAGCACTGCATTTTTTTCTCTCTTTCTCTCTCCCTCACCCCATTTCCCACCTCACTCTCTTTCTCTCTCTCTCTAGTTTCTCTTCTCTTTACCCTGTTTATGTTCCACTTTCTCTCATATTATTTCATTTGTTCTTAATTTGATGAGTCTAATACCCTTGATTTCAATTTCACTAAACTGCATCCCACCCAGTTTCCATTCCTGAAAAGTATGAAAGGTGCCAGCAAGTTGTTGGCTTCTATCTGTGGAAGATCCATTACTGCTCTGTAAAATTTAAGAAAATGCCTAAACTATCACAGGTATTGCTGCACAACTTGGGCAAGATTAAACAAAATGTGCAGAGGATGCTGGTAACATTCAGCAGGTTACGCAGCATCTGCAGAAAGAGGAACACAGTTCAGATGCAGGCCCTTTGTTAAAACTCTGAAATGTTAACCCTGCTTCCTTTTCTATGCATGTTGTCTGGCCTACTGAATGTCTCCAGCATTTTCTGTTTTATTTCAAATTTCCAGCATCTGCAGTTTGTTTGATTTTCAAACCAAAAGGGATTTATTCAAAGGCACCTTTCACATTCAAGGATCTTGCAAAGGAAACATGGCAATAAACGTGAAGTGAGTCTGCTGTTGTAAAGTAGAGATATATGACAGTCAACTTACAGGAGCAGAACCCAAATAAACGTAATATGATCCGAAGAGATATAAGGAACTTCAAATAATGGAATCTTGAGCAAAACACAAAGTTCTGGAGTAACTCAGCGGGTCAGGCAGCATCTGTGGAGGAAATGAATAGGTGATGTTTTGGGTCAGGACCCTTCCACAGATAAATTGTAATCAAATGATAACCCGATAATCCATTTATTGCTTTTGATTATGGGATAAATTAATGTACAAAACATAAAGATAATTTTTTCAGACCATTTTAAAAAGTGACGAGAGATTTTAAAAAAAATCTTTGAAAGTCAAGGAGAGAGTTAGTGAACAGCTTCTTTTGCAGAGGAAATAAATAGATTATTTTGGGAGGAAATAAAGCAGTTTTGAAAATGTAGGCTGGAGAGTTGGGAGAAAGAGCTGTTTGTGATTGGAAAGAAGCTTTTTTCAAGAAGGTACATTTATAAACCAAGCGATTGATTAACAGAGAGAGAGAGACACACACACACACACAGAGCAGTCAATAAAATGAAGAGAGGGTTTACTGGAGTAGCCTATTGGGAAAGGATATTGGGAACAAGGCTGTATTGAGACAAAGTACTCCCTCATTTGCGGCAGATACCCTACCCATAAATTAGTTCGCTTTTTTTCTACCTCTTCCTCTCAATCATTTCAAACCCCACAGAAAGATAAATTTCCTAATATATCACTTCCAAAATAATAATCACTTTCTAATTTTAGGCTTATATAAAATTCTATAATAAAAGGAGAAATAGAAATCCCACAATATTTACAGTTATTCGGCGAAACCTGTTAAGTGTCAAACAAACAAAAGGGAAGGATGGATATTTTTATTGCAAAATCCGTAGACAATTTCACATCACTTGTGTTTTTACTGACTCCTGGGCATGCCTGATGAATTTACAGCTTTTATATGCTCTCATTTGAACAAGGTAAAAGCTGCACTGGAGAATCCATTCTATTTCATGTCTTTAAGCCTTGTAGTGTTTCTTTATTATCTGAACTTCTGACTCAGACGTAGCATAAACTAAATAATGATAATAACATCCAATGTGCAGAAGACGTCTCATTTTGCTGTCTTTACTGACATGGAATAAATTCAGCAATAATGTGTGTCCTGAGAGAATACAAGGTCCATTACAATATGTAGAATAGGAATTGTATAACATTTGCACTTTGCCGACTAATGTACTTTAAATCAGAAATAATATTTTGCTATACTTGAGGGTTCAAGTCCCACTCCAGAGATTTGAAAATTGTAAAGCAAAAAGAGAAAATGCTGGATACACTTAATAGGTCTAGCAAAATTTGAGGTAAGAAAAATGGATTTAATGTGTCAGGTTGAAGACATTCTGTCGGAACAGAGAAATCTATGCTGGCATTTCAGTTTTAGAGAGGTAGTCCACAGTCTGAAATGTAGTTTTTCAGGTATATCATTAAACAGAGGATCAAATCAGTTGGGCGTAAATTATATTATGGCACCCTTGTGGAAGTAGCTATCACCGGTGTTTTGCCTACTCTTTATATCAATATTAACCTTGCATTGTATAACACCTACATCAGACCCCTATTCATAGACTGCCTTTAATACCATTATACCATCCAAAATAATCACCAAACTCGCGGGACTTGGTGTCAGCACTCATCTCTGCAACTGGATCCTCGACTTCCTGACCAACAAACCCTAATCAGTGAGGACAGGGGACAAATCATCCTCCACGATAATCCTCAACACATGGGCTCCGCAAGGATGTGTTCTCACTCCCCTTCTTTACTCCTTGTACACCCACGACTGAGCAGCCATATACAAATAGAATTAAATGTTCAAATTCGCAGACAACTACACCATTGTGAGCCGGATATCAAATAATGATGAGATGGAGTATAGGAAGGAGATTGAGAATCTTGTGTCCTGGGGTCGAGATAACAACATTTCTCTCAATGTCAGCAAGATATTTCAAATATGTTTGAAACACTACACCTTGAAGAGATAAGACTCCTCCTAGCAGGTAAACCAGATCACTTCCACCTGACGTGGTCTGCATTTATAGAATTATTACAAACATAGGGTGCAAAAGTACTTTAAAAAAATAAAAAATTGAGGTCGGGTAAGGGGGGATGATAGTTGAAGAGTTGGTATGTCCTATTTACGTGATGCTCAAAAAAAAAAAACATTTGTTTTTCTTTTTTTCTCTCTCTCTTTTCTTTTCTTAGGGCCTATTTCTTAACTCCTTTTTTTTTTTTGTCTTTAATTTCGCTTTCATAGGGTCCTCGTCCTTTTTTTTTTTTTGTTTGTTGTTACATTTTCTACACTTTTCTACACTTGCACTTTTTCCTTCACTTTCTTCTCTCTTTCAATCTTTTCTTTCTTTAGCGTAAAAAAAAAATAAAGGGAGTACATTAATTGTAAGAAGATATAAATGACGAGTATTAATGTATGTGGCTGTGATGTAATGTACTTCTAATAAATAAAAATTAAAAAAAAAAAAAAAAAAAAAAAAAGAAGAAAAAAAAATGTCAGCAAGATAAAGGAGATAGTGATCGACCTCAGGAAGCGAGGTGCTGAAGTAGAGATGGTTGAAAACTTCAAATTCTTAGGAGTTAATATCACCAATAACTTCTCCTGGACCACCCACATTGAAGGAACGACCAAGAAAGCACACCGATGCCTCTACTTCCTTAGAAGGCTTAGGACGTTTTCATATCCCCTATAACTCTCACCAATTTCTACAGATGCACCATAGAAAGCATTTTATCAAGATGCATCACTGGTTGGTTTGGGAACAGCTCCATCCAAGACTGCAAGAAATTGCATTGAATTGTTGACGCAGCCCAAACCAGCACATAAACCAACCTCCCTCATATTGACTCCATTTGTTCCTCATGCTGCCTCAGCAAGGCCAACAGCATAATCAAGGATGTCACACCCTGGCCACTTTCTCTTCTCCCCTCTCCCATCAGGCAAAAGTTATAGATGTGTGAAAACGCACACCTCCAGATTCAGGGACAGTTTCTTCCCAGCTGTTATCAGGCAACTGAATCATCCTACCACAACCAGAGGGCAGTGCTGAACTACTATCTATCTCTTTGGTGACCCTCGGACTATCCTTGATCGGACTTTGTTGGATTTACCTTGCACCAAAAAACGTTATTGCCTTATCATGTATCTGTACGTTGTAAATGGCTCGATTGTAATCATGTATTGTCTTTCTACTGACTGGATAGCACGCAAAGCTTTTCACTGTACCTTAGTACACATGACAATCAACTCAACTGAAATTGGCTGCTACTTTTCCTAGGTTTAAAGAGGAACAGCATAGTGGTGCAGAGGTAGAGTTCCTGTCTTACAGCACCAGATTCTGGAGATTGATCCTGACTACAGGTCTATCTGTACAGAACTTGTTCGTTCTCGCTGGGTCCACATGGGTTTTCACCAGGTGCTCCGGTTTCATACCAACTCCAAAGCCGAACAGGTTTGTAGGTTAATTGGCTTCTGTAAATTATAAATTGTCCCTAGTATGTGTGGGATAGTGCTAGTGAATGGAGAGATCACTGGTTGGTGTGGACTCGGTAGGCGAAAGAGCCCGTTTAGAAACATAGAAACATAGAAAATAGGTGCAGGAGTAGGCTATTCGGCTCTTTGAGCCAGCAGCAATTCAATGTGATCATGGCTGATCATCAAAAATCAATACCCCGTTTCTGCTTTCTCCCCATATCCCTTGATTCCATTTGCCCTAAGAGCTAAATCTAACTCTCTCTTGAAAACATCCAGTGAATTGGCCTCCATGCTGCATCTCTCCAAAGGGACAACACTTCAACAATTCTTCATTAGGTGGAATTCGACTGACTAATCCCATGCACTCTATTTCACTTCTCTAATCCGGCCAGCCCTAATTCTCATTTACACAGCACGTTCCCATGTTATCGGGGCAGCACAATGGCACAGAGGTAGAGTTGCTGCCTTACAGCACCAGATCATCCCAGCCATGGGTGCTGTCTGTTCAATCACGGCCATTGGTGCTGTCTGTACAGAGTTTGTATGTTCTCCCAGTGGCCTGCGTGGGTTTTCTTTGGGTGCTCCGGTTTCTTCCCACATACCAAAGACGTGCGGATTTGTAGGTTAATTTGCTTCGGTAAAATTGTAAATTGTCCCTAGTGTGTGTAGGATAGTGTTAGTGTGTGGGAATCACTGGTCGGCATGGATTTGGTGTGACGAAGGGCCTGTTTCTAAATTAAACTAAACTAAAGATTTATCAACTGCCCTTTTCCCTCCTCTTTTTCCTCTGTCTTGGGAACCAAGAACTCTTTCCAGGTCCAGAACAATTTACTGATACTTACTCCAATGAGAAGAGACAATAAAAGCTGGAGAACATAATCCTGAAGGGGTAGAACAGCAGAGAGATCTTTGGACATGTTTGCATTGTGTGTTGAATATAGGAAGGCAGATTGGGAAAGCAGTTTAAAAAAATGCAAGATCCTGAGCTTCCTGGAGGGATAAAGTGCAAGAACATGGAAGTCAAGTAGTTGCAAAGGCACAAAAAACTGTTGGATTTTATTTATTGTGAATATGTTGATAAAAAGAATGGTTGGAAAGATATGTTGCACATTTTTACCGTTGAGTACTTTTCTTTCTCTACATTAAAAAAAAAATCAGCAGTGTGCAATTCTGCTAGATTTGGTCATGCATTAAATTTGCTAATCTGCAATAATTCTGCCATGGAACATAGCAATGGGACAATTATTAAATGAGAAACAGAGTTTGAGTTTTGAGTATCTGAAAATAAACTGTAGGGAATATTTCTGCAAAATAATCAATAATTTTATTTCAGGATGTTGGACATAAAAATGATTCTTGTTGCAGAAACAGCCATGTGGAATAATTATGTGTCACTTTACAGCTTGCACTCTTATTGCTGCTGACAGTGACTAAGGATTAATATCTGCATAAAATGCCATACCAGTATTAATCTGAATCTCTCATCAGCAGAAATTACATTTTAAGTGACCCATGAAATAACATTTATTCCATACTCATATATTTTATTCTGATTAATTAAACTGAGTGTAGAAATGGTTTTACATTTATCTGGATTTTTGCTATTTACATGGACATTGTTTTGGTTAGATTTCATTGTAATAAAGTTGACAAAAACTGATAAGATGGTGCCAACTGTGAATTTCAAACTGCACTAGATTGTGTAAATTTGGTTGATGAATCTTGTGTTTACTAAAGTGGAGAATATCTGTACATGGAAATTGCAATCTATCACTTATTGCCAGCTCCCAGTCAATCAGTCACGTGCCGTCAGGGTAGGCAAGGTAGGCAGTGCCTACTCTAACTAAAATTATAAAGAGGTAATTATTAAATATAAATAGTAAAGATTTCCAATTCATTTATTAAATTCAGTATTTATTATTAAATGGTTATTAATTTAACAATCAATCTCAGGTAGGCATAATTCTCCCGTGCCTTTCATACGCTGTACATGTAATACACATAATTATGTTCAACTCATGTGCTGTGGACGTTGCTTCAAGCCTTCACTTATAACGGGCAATAAAGGCAGCTGAAATCCTGTATTTCCACCGTGGACTGCGTGCAAGGTGCTGCGCATGCCCACAGGAGAGGAGACCAATCTGCGCATGCGTGGTTTTTAAAGATTTTTTAAAAGTCGACGGACTGCCTACAGGATCAATCTGCGCGTGCGTAGTTTTGCGATTTTTTGCGCATGCACTTTTTTAAAATGATTTTTTGCGCATGCGCAGATTTTTACGATTTTTAAAAGTCGACTGACTGCCCAGTGCCTACCCTGAGTAATTACTCACGGCACGTGCCTGCAGTCAATGTAGTACAGTTATCTGTAGAAGAAGAACAAGTTTATCCCACACTACCCATATTCCTTCTCAGCATAGTTTCTTTTAGTTTAGAGATACAATGAAGAAACAGGCCCTTCGGCCCACTGGGTCTGCGCCAACCAGTGATTCCTGCACATTAACATTACCCGACACACACCAGGGACAATTTTCACAGGCACCAAGCCAATTAACTTACAAACCTGTAAGTCATTGGAGTGTGGGAGGAAACCAATGATCTCGGAGAAAATCCATGCAGGTCATGGGGAGAACGTACAAACTCCGTACAAACAGCACCCGTAGTCGGGATCGAACCCGGGTCTCCGGCACCTTAAGCGCTGTAAGGCAGCAACTCTACCGCTGTGCCACCGTGTCGCCCAAATCTGTTGCATCAATCGTTTTTTTTATTTTTGCTTCCTGCAATTAATTAATAAGTTATGATAAGAATATTAGAAATAGAAACAGGAGTGTGTCATTTGAGCCATTATACTGTTCCACCATTTAGTAATATATTATCATGACTGACATTTTAACCTTGTGCAACTCCCCTGTGCTAACCCTATATACCTTGTTTCCTTTAATATATTTTTGAACTTGCTCTTGATCATATTCAAAGACCATCATCCCTCCGGGTGAAGATCTGCAAAGGCTCACTGCCCTTTGGTTAAATACATTATTTCTAATCATGGCCCTGAAATGCTGACTCCTTATTTTTAAACTGTAGCTCCTATTTCCAGGCACTGTGGCCAAGGAAAACATTATATAAACTGCCAAACCTTGTGAGAATTTCTCTTTAATGTTGCAGCGAGATAATTTGTCATTCTTCTAAATTCCAGAGAGTATAGGCTCTGTCTACTTAATCTTTCCTCATACGATAAACCTGTCATCCCAAGAATCAATCTGGTGAACCTTTGCTGCACTCCTCTATCACAAATACATCCTTCTTAGGTTGGGAGACCAGATCTATATGCTATATTCCAGATATGGTCTCAATAGGGCCAGGTATAATTGGACCAAGACATCTTTACTCGTGTGCACAAATCCACTTGCAATAAATTTTTGCTCGGTTTCCTCCTTTCCCGAAGGCTCTGTGGTGTTAGGAATCATGCCCACAAGCATTTGGATTGTGATTACCCAAACTCATTTCATATTGAACTCTTATCTGCAGCTGGGGAGAGCTCTGTTCCATCAGTCACAGGCGGTAAAGGTTCAAATCAATGCTGAACAGCCAGCTGCATTTCTCAGTTACTCATGCTGTTTATGGGTGATGTGTGAAGAAGCTGCTCTTCGTATATTCCAGATTTCCAGTATCTGCAGTATTTTGCTTTGAGAGCATTTGTTCTGACAATGTCAAGGTCCATACTAGATCTTCCATAGCGTCTTTCTTTCCCCTCTACCTTTGCTGACAGGGTTCCCAACCATATATGCTCGCTCCCTGTCTGTCTTCTCACACTCAGACCAAGGAGGTAGGTCCCTTGTCCACAATGTCCACAGTAATTTCCAACATTTCCAAAGGGATGCCAACAAATCCTAATTAGACTTCCTCCAGACATAAATTTTGTCATTTGCTTAACTATCTGGCCCTCTCGGCCCACACCATCACAGATTTGCCAT
This sequence comes from Malacoraja senta, assembly GCA_038087875.1. Classification (NCBI taxonomy): domain Eukaryota; kingdom Metazoa; phylum Chordata; class Chondrichthyes; order Rajiformes; family Rajidae; genus Malacoraja; species Malacoraja senta. The sequence continues at coordinate 6,896 of JAXLNO010005558.1, read as the reverse complement.
ACAAAGGACATATTCATGGTAAATTCCAAGAGAAGAGGACAAACAATAAACTGAAGAAAAAGAAAGGCAAGAAATACATGGGGGGGAAATCAAGCCATTCTGCTCAGCTATTCCATGCGATAGAACATTCCTCCTAACTTATTTTATCCTAATGACAGTTATTAATACTTTGTTGTTAACTAAATTAGCTTGCTTGTCAACGTTACTGTTGTCATCATGCAGAATATAATTGGGGAAACCTCCACCTGACACTTTTCTCTTGCCATTATATAATAGTACTTCCACAACTTACCTGCGTTCTCTTCCAAATATAACAATTCATGCATTAACATCAGTACATTAGTATCCACGAGAATTACCTATTTGCTTTCAAATAATGAATTGCAGAACAGAAGAACTATCAATCACTGGAACAGTATTGAAACTTACCAGTCGTGTTGGAGTTATGTTCAATGTGTTTTGCTGCTGGGCTGTTGATTTTCCAATTATATGAAGTGTGGTGCAAGTTCCTACATTTGTGTTTCTTTTTATTGCTGGTCTCAAATAGGACAGGGAAAGAGATCAAGAATACACCTTATATTTCAAGATGGTTCTGGAAGTAAGGACATATGGATACCAGGAGAAAAAATAGACACATGATGTTGGAGAATCTCAGTGAGTCAGGCAACATCCCTGGAGAACCTGGATACGTAACGTTTTGGGTTGGAACCTTTCTTCAGTCTGATTGTAGGGGCAGGTGGAAAGAAAGTTGGAAGAAAGGAGAGACAGGACAAAGCATTTAAAATACTAGGTGGACACAGGCAACGGGGTGTGGGGGGGGGGGGGGGAGGGGGTTGATAGGCCAGAGATGAAAAGACAGAAGATGTGAGACAAAAGGGTAAATGAGTTGTGAATTGTGAAGCCAGAAGAAAGAATGAGGATTGTAGGTGGAGGGAAAGGGGAGTAATAGGTATGCATCCAAATATGGGAACAGGAGAGGGAACCCGGGGGGGGGGGGGGGGAGAGAGAAAGGGGGTCTGGGGAAGAAAGTGGTGGAGGAGTGGGGCGGTTGTTAGAGGTTGCCTAAAATTGGACAATTCAATGTTCATACCATTGGGTTGTAAGATACCCAAGCTCAATATAACATGCTGTTCTCCCTCACAAAAAGAACATGCAAACTGCACAGATACAGAAGGTCATGATTGAACCCGGATCTTGGACATTGTGAGGCAATGGCTCTACCAGCTATGCCATTGTGCCACCCAGTCATGCAGTGATGTGGGGTTTGGCTTGGAAGTAGGGTGTTGGTAGAGGGAACATGGACACAAAATGCTGGGCACAAAACACAAAATGCTGGAGTAACAGGCGGCATCTCTGGAGAAAAGGAATGGGTGACATTTCGAGTTGTCCCTTCTTCAGACTGAGAATCAGGGAGGAGGGAGTCTAGAAATATATGGAAGGGTAAGGTGTGAAAAGGACAGATCAAAGCAGATGATAAGGAAATTTAGAATGGTTCATTATTACCTGAAGGGAAGGTGACAAAGCGGCAAGCAATCAGCAAAATTAATTAGAAGGACAGTGAAACTAGTCGAAGAACTAGGGTAGGGTAGCGGAGGGACAGTGACAGAGGGAAAGCAAGGGTTACATGAATTTAGAGAAATCAACATTCATACCACTGGGTTTTAAGCTGCCCAAGTGAAATCTGAGGTAGAGGGAAGTTGTTTGAGTCTCCGTTTGAGGAAGGACTCGAGATCCTTGAGACCTTCCTGAGGGTGGGATGGAAATGTAAAGGGATTGGACGTCCATGGCCAAACTGAGGCAAGAGGGGTCTAGAAATGTAAAGTTATTGAAGGGTTGAAGGGTATGTGGGGTGTCTGGGAGGAGGTGGGAAGGGACTGGACAAGGAGGATATAGGATGGAATCAAGGTATGTGGAAATGAATATTGCCACTGTTGAATTAACTAGCTTGATCAATCCATTGGTTCAGCAATTCTCCTATATACACTTGACTGGGAGACAGGGAATTTAGTTTTGTTTAGTTTAGAGATACAGCGCGGAATCATGCCCTTCGGCCCACCGTCCGCACCGAGCTATCCTACACATGCTAGCGACAATTTTTACATTTACCAAGCCAATTAACCTACAAACGTGTACGTCTTTGGATTGTGGGAGGAAACCAAAGATCTCCGAAAAAATACAGACAACCAGCACCCGTAGCCAGGATCTAACCCGGGTCTCCGGTGCTGCATTCGCTGTAAGGCAGGAACTCTACCGCTGCACCACCGTGCTGCCACAGGGAATTGAAAGTAACATTCTGTACATCTAGTGTAACTACTTCAACCAATTCCCTTCTGTTGCATGCTTTCTCCAAATAGCCAAATATATGTGTGGCAATGGAAACAAAATATGTTACTGAAGCCCAGTTTTGCAAAAACTTCAAACTGTCAGTGTTGAAAACACCAGGAAGACACATGACAGAAAATACTCATCAGCCCTGAAGCTCAGCTACAATTATGTACACCAGGATCAGTCATTTATTTGGAGAGCAATGAGTAATTTTGTGACAACCTCTAAGAATGCCACAAGAAGATAAGAAGTTTAAAGGCTCTGGGCCTGTACGCAGAAGGATGAGGGGAGATGTCATTGAGACCTACCGAATAAGGAAAGATAAAATTATAAAAGGACTGGACAAGCTAGATGCAGGAAAAATGTTCCCAATGATGGGTGAGTCCAGAACCAGGGGCCACAGTCTTAGAATAAAGGGGAGGCCATTTAAGGCAGGGCAGTGGAGGCCAAATTGGATTTAAGGGAGAGTTAGATAGAGCACTAGGGGCTAATGGAATCAAGGGATATGGGGAAAAGACAGGCACGGGTTATTGATTTGGGGACGATCAACCATGATCACAATGAATGGCGGTGCTGGCTCGAAGGGCCGAATGGCCTCCTCTAGCACCTATTTTCTATGTTTATATGTTTCTATGTAAGAAAGAGTGAACGTGGAAAGGATGTTTCCAGTAATGTGAAAATCTAGAACCTAAAATTACTCATTGCTCTCCAAATAAATGACTGATCCTGGTGTACATAATTGTAGCTGAGCTTCAGGGCTGATGAGTATTTTCTGTCACGTGTCTTCCTGGTGTTTTCAACACTGACAGGTTGTCTGTAAGGCACAGCTTCAGATTAAAAGGATGTACCTTTAGAATGGAGATAAGGAAGAATTTCTTTAGCCAGAGGATGGTGGATCAATGGAATTCATTGCCACAGATGGCTGAGGAGGCCGACATTGGGTCTTTTTAAAGCGGAGATTGATAGGTTCTTGATTAGTAAGGGCATCAAAGGTTACACGGGAATGGGGTTGAGCAGGAAAAATGGATTGGCCAGGATTGAATTGCAGAGTCTCGATGTGTTGAATGGTGTGATTCTGCTCCTATGAGCTTTGGTTTTAAGATCCCTATCCTGTGTGGCAAAAGCACAAGTAACTCCATGTCCATACCTACTGTATGCTATAAAGAACATAGGCCTGCTTTGCAATCCTGAGGATAATGACATTGTGCTTGCAGTTATAAACCCGTTTGGGATGTAGATGAATATATGGCATGTGATGCCATGAATTGCACTGAAATAATGGGGAAAGGGTCTCTAGATAAAATAATAAACAAGAAAATAAGAGTATAAACAACCTCGAGAAAAGGATATTATGCATGAGATCAGGGAGGTTTCCAAATTCTGCTGACGGCAGTCTCTCGGTTTATAAAACATCCTGTTCTGGGGAAGAGCAGCGCAGTTACATCTGGCGTCTTGGGCGATATTATTCCCAATCAACATTACTAAAAAATTGATTATTTTTATTCATTCTCGCATTGACAATTCACGGTTTACAGCCCGCCCTACAATTGGCCGTTTACCCAATTTTGCAGATCGCTTCACAATTCCAGGGGGCTTCCGGCATCTGAATTTCAGTGGAACAGCTGGCCAACTATCAATTTAGCCAGCTGTCAGACAGGTAATGAAAGAAAATATGTTCCGAGTTCTTGATGTGAAATTCAGTAGGTCCTCTGTGTCCCCAGTCTTGACAATTTTCTACCACAGTTTTTCACTCCTCTCTGCTTTGCTCCCTCTAAATATCATTGCTACCACTTCCCAATTCTTGGCTATTGTTGGTAAGGATTTATTCTGAATTTCTCTAATTTAGTTCTTTTTTTTGGTTTGTTTTGTTTATTTTATTAGAAGTTAATACAATACAAAACAATACAGTGGCACCTAATTTTAGGTGCCAACTATGTCATAACGTAATGCATTCTATGTACAACCTCTAGTTTTATGTTTTTGAAAAGGAGGTAAAAAATAAAAATTAAAAAATTAAAAAAATAGAGAAAAGAAAGAGGAAAAATAAATAGTAGAAAATAGAAAAACGTGAAGTGTGTATATAAGAAAAGAAAAAATAGAAAGTAGAAATAGTAGAAAAAGACCCTTAAAAAAGAAATTTTCAAATCTTTGTTTGGAGATGTAAATCTATCCACGACCTGACCTGAAATCAGTAATCTTTACGGAACTGCTGCATCACATGATTCCAAAAAGTCGATGAAAGGTGACGAACTCCTTAAGAATTGGTCATATTTATCTATTAGGCGGAGTCTCATTTCTTCAAGGTGTGCTATGTCCATCATATTCCTAATCCACATTTTAATAGTTGGTATAGCTGTATTTTTCCAAAATTTAAGTATCAATTTCTTTCCAATTATTAACCCATAATTAAAGAATACTTTTTGGCCTTTGTTTAAATTGATATCTTCTAATATTATTCCAAATATAATCCATTCCATATTAGGTTCTATTCTTGACTTGAAGAGCTTTGTAAATATATCAAATATATCGCTCCAAAATGTATTCAACTTTGTACATCCTACAAATGAATGTGTTATATTGGCATTTTGAAACAAACATTTATCGCATCTGGGAGAGACATTTGGGTAAAATTTATTCAACCTCGTTTTTGAATAATATAGTCTATGTAATAATTTAAATTGAATTAAATTATGTCTTGCATTAATGGAACAATTATGTGTATTCATCAGATACTTTTCCCATCTATCTTTCGGGATCTTTATCATTAGTTCATGTTCCCAATCTTCTCTTAGTGCCTCTGTTGAGGGCAATTCTCTATTTAATATACTATTATAAAAATATGATATTAGTTTTTCTGAATCAGACTTAATATTCATTGCTTCTTCTAAAGGGTCTAAAAATATAGTTTGAGATCTATGTATATATTTCTTCATAAAGTCACATATCTGTATATATTTAAAATATTGATTATCATTCAGTTTAAATTTTAATTTTAATTGTTGAAATGATAACAATTTGCCCAGTTCATACATATCTCCTACTTTCCCAATCCCCAATCTATCCCATTGTTTATATGTTTTGTCGATAAGAGATGGTTTGAATGCAGGATTATTCAGAATTGGGGTTAATACTGATAGATTATTTAATTTCAAGGATAATTTTATTTGTTTCCAAATTCTTATTGTATTGTGAATAATTGGGTTCTTCTTATATATTATACTATTCAATTTTATTGGTGAGAACAAGATCGTTCCTATATCGTATGGGAAACACTCCTCTTTTTCCATTCTTATCCACTCCGACTGGTGAGTTGAACTATCCAACCAGTACATTATGTTCTTAAAATGCACTGCCCAGTAGTAATACGTAAAGTTAGGTAGTGATAACCCCCCAGCTTCTTTAGGTTTACACAAATGCTTTCGTTGAATTATGTGTGCTCTATAATCCCATATAAAATTAGTGATATTAGAATCTAGTTTTTTTTTTAAATATTTCGGAATATATATTGGGATCGCTTGAAACAAATATATTAATTGTGGTAAGAAAGTCATTTTTATAGCATTAATTCTTCCTATCAATGAGAGTGGGAGCGTTTTCCAAAATTTAATCATAACATTCAATTTATTTAATAGTGGCATAAAATTGGCGCTAAATAATGATTTGTGTCTTCTCGTAATTTGAATACCTAAATACTTGAATTTTTCTGTTGCAATTTTGAAAGGGAATTTTAATAAGTGTCTCGCATCCTGTGGTCTTAAAGACATGATTTCGCTTTTATTCCAGTTTATTCTATATCCTGAAAAAGAACCAAATTCCTCAATTAGTGTTAATAAGGTGGGAATACTCGTTTGTGTATTAGTATCTCTAATTTAGTTTTGATCAAACATTTTCATGACCATTACACACTCACTTAAAAATTGCTTGACATCTGTTGTTTGTTATCTCTGATTTTGGGAGGACAATGGTCTTATTTTCTTATCAAATATTTGAACAAAAATAATTGTACCAAAGCCATTTGATACTCATCCTCTGTTTTCAGATTATTTGCATCTTTTAGATTTTCCCAGTCTCTATTAACTGTCCTGTACCATTGCAGTACTGAATGCTTTTGTTTTCTATCCTCTCCAGCATTTTAGCTCCAGCTCCATCAAGTGTCAATTTGATAAGTTATTTTATTGCGCAACTTCAATTTATTACCTCATGGAACTCATATTCTGCTTTATATGCTCTGGTGGCACTCTGTTCTTTCTTTGCCAAAGCCCTCATCAAGTTATTCTACGAAGTCAATGCTAGCCATCAAAGCATTAATTTCTGCACAAATATTTCCATAAGCAAGGAGGCTGACTAATTCACCTCTACCCCATGGTGGACATTGGGACTTTATTTATGGAACTGATGCACTGCAGTGCTGAGAACTATATTCTGTACTCTGTATCTTCCCCTTTTCGCTATCATACTTGACTTTGACTTGATTCTATTTATGTGCAGTAGTAATTGATTTCATTGGGTAGTATGCAATACCAAACATTTCACCTTATCTTGGTACACCTGACAATACTAAACCTAAAATT
>JAXLNO010005557.1:0-31234 GCA_038087875.1 Malacoraja senta | reverse complement strand
ATTGCACTTTCAAGCATAGGGCAGGCTCAAGCCAAACAGCTCATTGCATTTTCACTTCATTTCCATTGCCATTGCACTTTCAAGCACAGGGCAGGCACAAGCCAAACAGCTCATTGCATTTACACCTCATTTCCATTGCCATTGCACTTGCAAGCACAGGGCAGGCTCAAGCCAAACAGCAGATTGCATTTTTACTTTATTTCCATTGCCATTACACTTTCAAGTACAGGGCAGGCTCAAGCCAAACACCTGATTGCATTTTTCACTTCATTTCCATTGCCATTGCACTTTCAAGCACAGGGCAGGCTCAAGCCAGCAGCTCATTGCATTTTCACTTCATTATCATTGCCATTGCACTTTCCAAGCACAGGCAGGCTCAAGCCAAACAGCTCATTGCATTTTCACTTCATTTCCATTGCACTTTCAAGCATAGGGCAGGCTCAAGCCAAACAGCTCATTGCATTTTCACTTCATTTCCATTGCCATTGCACTTTCAAGCACAGGGCAGGCACAAGCCAAACAGCTCATTGCATTTACACCTCATTTCCATTGCCATTGCACTTTCAAGCACAGGGCAGGCAAAACAACTCATTTCATTTTCATTAAGGGCTAACAAATCATTTATTCAAGTACATTGCATACTCACAGTGTTCTGTAGTTTCCCAGCTCAGACAGAGAGTCGTGACCTCTCCCTCACCATCTTGCAGACAGACTGAGCCATGCCCACACTTCCAGGTTTTATAATCCCTCCCCCTCCCACCAGATGGGGTGTGGCCTTCATGGCAGTGATTGACAGGAGAGAAAATCTCAAGATTTTTTAAACACTAATACGTCTTTTATTTTTCATTGATGGGAAAAATCCTCGGGGCATGCGCAGTGGAGGAGGACTCTGAGTAAGATGGCCAACAAATCACAGCCATATGTGTTAGCGTTTTTTCTAAAATCAAAGCACAATACAAACAGGAAGTGGTCAAGATGGGACTTTTAATTATATAGATAGATATCAAGGGGGGCCGGGGGTTTGTGTGTGTGTGTGGGGGGAGGTTAGTGTGTGTGTGTGACGCCACAGGCCACCCCCCCCCCTCCCCCCCAGCAACTGCTTGTTGAGGGGACGGGACCCAATGGGTCTCACTTGGCCTAGTATTTTATGAAATTGTGATTATTAAAACCAATTCTTAATGTTGGAATCAGGTCCTCCAAGTTTAATTTCAAATAACTTAAAGGGTTGCTAAAATTCATGGTCAGTTGTGTTCTTTCAAAAGCTTTTCATTATTAAATACATCATTGTCATTTTTCTCTTGCAACGCATTGTATGCTAATCTTGTTTATATTTGAACTGGTATCGCAGTAAGAGATTTGAACAACAGCCATGGTAGACAAAAATGCTGGAGAAACTCAGCGGGTGAGGCAGCATCTATGGAGCGAAGGAAATAGGCAATGTTTCGGGTCGAGACACTTCTTCAGACTGATGTGAGGGTGGGGCGGAAAGAAGAAAGGAAGAGGTGGAGACAGTGGGCTGAGGGAGAGATGAGAAGGGGAGGAGAAAGTAGGGACTACCTGAAATTAGAGAAGTCAATGTTCATACCGCTGGGGTGCAAACTGCCCAAGCGAAATATGAGGTGTTGCTCCTCCAATTTACGGTGGTCCTCACTCTGACCATGGAGGAGGCCCAGGACAGAAAGGTCGGATTTGGAATGGGAGTAGGAGTTGAAGTGCTGAGCCACCGGGAGATCAGGTTGGTTATTGCAAACCGAGCGGAGGTGTTGGGCAAAGCGATAGCCAAGCCTACGCTTGGTCCACTGATGTAGAGCAACTGACATCTAGAGCAGCGGATGCATTAGGTGACATTGGAGGAGGTGCAGGTGAACCTCTGCCGCACCTGGAAAGAAAGTTTGGGTCCTTGAATGGAGTCAAGGGGGAGGTAAAGCGACAAGTGTAGCATTTCCTGTGGTTGCAAGGGAAAGTGCCCGGAAAGGGGGTGGTTCGGGTGGGAAGGGCTGAATTGACCAGGGAGTTACGGAGGGAGCGGTCTCTGCAGAAAACAGACAGGGGACGAGATGGGAAGATGTGGCCAGTGGTGAGATCACGTTGGAGGTGGCGAAAATGTTGGAGGGATTATTTGTTGTATGTGACGGCTTGTAGGGTGGAAGGTGAGGGCAAGGGGGATTCTACCCTTGTTACGAGTGGGGGGATGGGGAGTGAGAGCAGAGTCACGGTGTATAGAAGAGACCCTGGTGAGAGCCTCATCTATAGTGGAAGAGGGGAACCTTTCAGCACTAAGCTTTCAGCATTAACCATTATTAGAGTTTCATTTTCCCCCCATATTTCATTGCTGCATAAATTCTTATATGCTTATAAAACATATGCTTGTTTCATGATGGTATGCAAAAGATGATTATAACCAACACATCCACAATAAACAGAAATAAGGAACTGCAGACTGGTTTATAAAGAAAAAAGAGACACAATGTGCTGGAGTAACTCACCGGTCAAGCAGCAGCAGCCCTGGAGAATTTAGGATCCATGGAACCTATGTGGAGGTCCACAATAGATCCAATTCAGTGTACACTATTGTCAAGCAAGGCTGGCTCTGCCCCAACAGTTCTCTCAGTCTTTCACACCACTAATGCTGCACTTCATCTCCTACAAACATCTCATTGGACAGTAGCAAACCTGCAGGACAAATGGGAAGGTGTGTATGAAGGAACTGCAGATACTGGTTTACACCGAAGATAGACACAAATACTGGAGTAACTCAGCGGGTTAGCAGTATCTCTGGAGAAAACAAATAGGAGACAATTCAGGTCAATACCCTTCATCAGACTGAGAGTCGGGGAGAGGGAAACTAATTATCTAATTATATGAAAAGGTACAAAAAACAAATGAATGAAAAATATGAAAAGAACAAAGGAAGTTCAATCTCCAGAGCCAGTCACTTAGCCTCAAGATCTGAATTACAGAATGCAGATATGCTCATGTTTGGAGGACAAGTGCCAAGTTATTGTCAATACGTTCAGTGCAGCAAACATGCAAAGGTAAGAAATAGAAGCAGGAGTTGGCCATCTGACTCATTGAGCCTGTTCTGCCATTCATCAAGATTACAGTTCTGCATTATTTTCCTGCACCTTCCCATGTCCCTTGATCTCACAATATCCAGAAATGTATCCATCTCTGATTTGAATAAACTCGGTGACAGTCTCCACACCCATTCAGAGTAGAGAACATGAAACATTCATTATCCTATGAATAAAATTTCTCCTCGTCTCAAAACTAAGCCTCTGCCATATTCTGAGATGGTGAACCCTGGTTCTACACACCTCAGCTGGGGTAACATTCTCCCTATATCCAGTCTGAGAAGTTAGGTCTTACATTCGCCAGTCACAAAGCAAAGTCTAGCCCACACTTCAGCATTATAAAGAAAGAAAATGTGTCTGCTTAAGAGTTTCATCAACAGAATTGGACAATCATATCTATCTATATACTTTTAAAACTCTGTGTGTGTGTGTGTGTGTGTGTGTGTGTGTGTGTGTGTGTGCGGGTGTACGGCATTTTGCATTTGAAACGTATCTCCTCGAAAACCAGATGGAAAAACGCGGTGATTTTTACAATTTCGGTAGAGATTTATCTTATGAGGTCAGAAATCCACTCCTTGGTCAATTATTTCCCCAGATTTAGAATAAAATTGATCACAAACTCACCTAAAAAAAATTAAATTTGCCTCTTGAGCTGCTGACGTCACAATGCCCACATTCTCACAATTCCCACCTGCCTCCAGGCCCTGCCGCTGTGGACTAAAGCCCCGCGCCCAGCACAAGTACGCTCACGCCACACCTCCCGCAGCGGGACACCCACACCCGCCTGCCCGCCCACACCACCCCCCCCACCCATTCTCAAAATGCTCTGCAGATCGGGAGGTCACCGGAGGCCACTGGGAAACCTGAAATTCCTCCGTTGATCGCAGGGACACAGGGAATCGTGACGCAAGAGCTGCCGAGGCTCTCCACGCCGCCCGAGGTCGGCCCCGTCCGAGCCGCCCGCTCACCGAGTTCAGGTCCGCCCTCTCCCTCTCCCCATCCTCTTCCCATCTTCCTTCCTCTCCCCCCTCCCCCACTCCCTCCTCTCCCCCTCCCTCCTCTCCCACTCCTACCCCCCCCTCCTCCTCTCCCCCCTCCCTCTCCCCTCCCCCTCCCTCTCCCTCCTGGTGTGAAATCTCAGTGAAAGGCACCTTTTCTGGACTTTTCCTGGCCTGGCATGCGCCTTTTGGGCCAACATGCTCCTCCTGGGCTAATACGGGCATTTTGGGCAAAAGGGACTGGTTTCCTTTTGGGGCCTTGTGGGCCGAAATAGTGGTTTCAGTCAGGCCAAACAACTCATTTCTTTTCATTTCCAATTGCATTGCAGTTTCAAGCACAGGGCAGGCCAAATAGCTAATTGCATTTTCATTTCACTTCCATTGCCATTGCAGTTTCAAGCACAGGGCAGGCCAAGCCAAACAACTGATTGCATTTTCACTTAATTTCCATTGCCATTGCACTTTCAAGCACAGGGCAGGCTCAAGCCAAACAGATGATTGCATTTTCACTTCATTTCCATTACCATTGCACTTTCAAACACAGGGCAGGCCCGAGCCAAACAGCTGATTGCATTTTCACTTCATTTCCATTGTGATTGCACTTTCAAGCACAGGGCAGCTCAAGCCAAACAGATCATTGCATTTTCACTTCATTTCCATTGCCATTGCACTTTCAAACACAGGGCAGGCACAAGCCAAACAGCTGATTGCATTTTCACTTCATTTCCATTGCCATTGCACTTGCAAGCACAGGGCAGCTCAAGCCAAACAGCAGATTGCATTTTTACTTTATTTCCATTGCCATTACACTTTCAAGTACAGGCAGGCTCAAGCCAAACATCTGATTGCATTTTCACTTCATTTCCATTGCCATTGCACTTTCAAGCACAGGGCAGGCTCAAGCCAGCAGCTCATTGCATTTTCACTTCATTATCATTGCCATTGCACTTTCAAGCACAGGGCAGGCTCAAGCCAAACAGCTCATTGCATTTTCACTTCATTTCCATTGCACTTTCAAGCATAGGGCAGGCTCAAGCCAAACAGCTCATTGCATTTTCACTTCATTTCCATTGCCATTGCACTTTCAAGCACAGGGCAGGCACAAGCCAAACAGCTCATTGCATTTACACCTCATTTCCATTGCCATTGCACTTGCAAGCACAGGGCAGGCTCAAGCCAAACAGCAGATTGCATTTTTACTTTATTTCCATTGCCATTACACTTTCAAGTACAGGGCAGGCTCAAGCCAAACACCTGATTGCATTTTTCACTTCATTTCCATTGCCATTGCACTTTCAAGCACAGGGCAGGCTCAAGCCAGCAGCTCATTGCATTTTCACTTCATTATCATTGCCATTGCACTTTCAAGCACAGGGCAGGCTCAAGCCAAACAGCTCATTGCATTTTCACTTCATTTCCATTGCACTTTCAAGCATAGGGCAGGCTCAAGCCAAACAGCTCATTGCATTTTCACTTCATTTCCATTGCCATTGCACTTTCAAGCACAGGGCAGGCACAAGCCAAACAGCTCATTGCATTTACACCTCATTTCCATTGCCATTGCACTTTCAAGCACAGGGCAGGCAAAACAACTCATTTCATTTTCATTAAGGGCTAACAAATCATTTATTCAAGTACATTGCATACTCACAGTGTTCTGTAGTTTCCCCAGCTCAGACAGAGAGTCGTGACCTCTCCCTCACCATCTTGCAGACAGACTGAGCCATGCCCACACTTCCAGGTTTTATAATCCCTCCCCCTCCCACCGGATGGGGCGTGGCCTTCATGGCAGTGATTGACAGGAGAGAAAATCTCAAGATTTTTAAACACTAATACGTCTTTTATTTTTCATTGATGGGAAAAATCCTCGGGGCATGCGCAGTGGAGGAGGACTCTGAGTAAGATGGCCAACAAATCACAGCCATATGTGTTAGCGTTTTTTCTAAAATCAAAGCACAATACAAACAGGAATTGGTCAAGATGGGACTTTTAATTATATAGATAGATATCAAGGGGGGCGGGGGTTTGTGTGTGTGTGTGGGGGGAGGTTAGTGTGTGTGTGTGACGCCACAGCCACCCCCCCCCCTCCCCCAGCAACTGCTTGTTGAGGGGACGGGACCCAATGGGTCTCACTTGGCCTAGTATTTTATGAAATTGTGATTATTAAAACCAATTCTTAATGTTGGAATCAGGTCTCCAAGTTTAATTTCAAATAACTTAAAGGGTTGCTAAAAATTCATGGTCAGTTGGTGCCTCTCCACTCCCCTACCCCCCCCTCCCTCCTCTCCCCCCTCCCTTCCCCCTCCCCCTCCCTCTCCCTCCCTCTCCACCCTCCCGTCTCCCCACCCCCCCTCTCCCCCCTCTCCCCCCTCTCCCTCCTCACCCTCCCTCTTCCCTCCCTCCTCTCCCCCTCCCTCCTCTCCCCCTCCCTCTCCTCCCTCCTCTCGCCCCCTCCCTCCTCCTCCCCCCCTCTCCCTCCTCACCCCTTCGCTACTCACATCCACACCCGCCCTCCACCCCCTCCCCCATCCTCCTCTCCCTCCTCCCCCCCTCCTCTCCCCCTCCTCTCGCCCCCTCCCTCCTCTCCCCCCCTCTCTTCCCCTCACCCGTTCGCTCCTCACATCCACATCCGCCCCTCCTCCCTCTCCCCCCACCCCTCCCCCACCCCCTCTCACCCCCTACCCCCCCCTCCCTTCCCACCCTCCCTCTCCTCCTCCCCTCTCGGCCCGGCTCTGTCACGCTGGCGGAAGCCATGATCGGCTGTTCCCCCGCTGCTTTTCACCATCCTCAGATCGCTCCGTGCCTCGCTTGGGCTGTTGACCCGCCCCTCCCCTCTCTCTCTCTCTCTCTCTCTCTCTCTCTCTCTCTCTCTCTCTCTCTCTCTCTCTCTCTCTCTCTCTCTCTCACTCTCTCCCTCCCCTCCTCCTCTCTCTCCCTACCCCCTCTCTCTCCCTCCCCCTCCCCTCTCTCACTCTCTCCCCATCTATCTCTCTCTCACCCTCTCTCTCTCTCTCCCCTCTCTCTATCCTCTCTCTCTCCCCTCTCTCTTCCTCCCCTCCCTCTCTCTCTCCCCCTTCCTCTTTCTCTCCCTTGCTCTCCCCCAACCTCCTGCCCCCCACCCTCTCCCCTAAACCCCCTTCCCCCTTCACACCATGCCCTTCACCCCTCCCCTACCCCCTTCCCTCCGCCCCCTTCCCTACCCCCTTCCCTCCACCTCCCCCTCCCTTCCCCCGACATCTCCCCCTCCCTTCCCACCCTCTCTCCCCTTCCCTTCCCCCCCTCTCAGCCCCCCTTTCCCCCCTCTCTCTCCTCCCATCTCTTGCTCCCCTCCCCCCCTAACCACCCCCCCTCACCACCCTCCCTTTCCTCCTCCCCTCCACCTCTCTCTCTCCCTCTCTCCCTCCCTCCCTTTCTCTCTCTCTCACCCTCTCCCCCTCTCTCCCTCTCCTCTCTCCCTCCCTCCCTCCCTCCCTCTCTCCCTCTCTCTCCCTCTCTCCCTCTCCCTCTCTCTCCTCTCTCTCCCTCTCTCTCCTCTCTCCCCCCTCTCTCCCCCCCTTCCTCTCCCCCACCCCCCTTGCCCACCCCACCTTCCCTCCCCTAAACCCCCTTCCCCCTCCCCCTCCCTCCCCCACCTCCCCCTCCCTCTGTCTCTTGCCCTTCTGTCTCTGCCCCTTTCTCTCTGTCTCTCCCCATTCTCTCTCTGCCCTCACTCTCTACCCCCCCTCCCTCTCTAGATGCGCCTGCAAGTTGGGGGTTATGCGTCAGTGGATAGGGCAGTTATGGGGTAAAAGGAGCAAATTAATAATATTAATATATCAAGTGGGGTAGTTAGTGTGTGTGACGCCACATTCCGCCGCACCCCAGCCCCCCCTCCCCCGCAACCACACATTGGGGGAACAGACCCAACGGGTCTGCACTTGGTCTAGTTACTATTAAAACTTGATTTCTGTCATTATAAGCAGAAATAAAAACACATTTTAATTGTAGTGCTAACATAATTTTATTATCAAGTGGAGATTTACATTGAATTGCTATATTTAAGTTTAATTTGTTGCTTTTGCAGCTCAATGTATATACCAACAGTATACTTTGTGAGCAGTGCTGATAAAGAACACCATTTATAATTGTATAGTGATGCATATTGTAAAATCAGAATTAATTTTTTTGCCTGAAGCAGTAGGATTAAATGAGCACTGACACTCCATGGCAGAAAGCTGCTGTTAGCATAAATAAACTGGAACAAAATAGCTGGATGAGAGTTACTATTCCTCAAATAAATAATGTACTAATTCAAGCTTAGTCTAGCATACAGCAACAGGAATGTATATATTGTCACAAACATAAAACTATTCTTCTCCAAGCTGTAATCTTGGTAGGATAGCAATTGTACTGTCAGTTTAAAACTGGATTCCGACTAATCCAAGCAAGTGTTACTGAAAAGCACCATAAAATAGGAGCCGGCAAAGACCATCAGGCCCTTCAAGCCTGCCTTGCCATTTAATATGATATTGGCGGATCTATGCTGGCCCCAACTTCTCTTGTGTGCTATATCTCTTTACGTTTCTATTCACGAATTCATCAAATTTTTACTCACCACTACTTTAAATAATGATAATGATCCAGCTTCCATCACCCACTCATGCAGTGAGTTACAGAGCCTCACCACCCTCTGCCAGAAGACATTTCAATGCAGCTCAATTGTGAATGGCTGGCCCCTTATCCTGTAGTTATACCCCCTTATTCGAGACTTTCCCACCCTAGAAAACATGCAAATATCTACCCGGTCAAGCTCCCTTAGGATCTTATAAGGTCATGATAAGGTCACCCCTCATTCTTCTCAATTCTAAGGAAGGGAGGTCCAAATGACTAATCTTCTCTTGACGTAACAACCTACTCATTGCAAGAATGAGCCTGGTGAATCTCCTGTCTCTAATGTTATTATAAATTATTTTAGATATGTGGAACCCGTATGCAGTATTCCTTCCAGGCAGAAAAAATACCTTGTACAATGGCAATAGAACGCCCTATTTTTTGAACTTCAGCTCCTCTGCAAATGGCCAAAATGCTATTTACCTTCTTAGCTGGCTGTTAACTATTTGTGTTTCAAATATTACAACACCTAGATCCCTCTGCATTTCACACACTTTTAGTCTCTGTCCATTTAGATAATAATCTGTCTCTTGATTCCTCTTTCTCAAATCAAGTCAAGTCACATTTATATATATAGCACATTTAAAAAACAACTCTCGTTGGCCAAAGTGCTTTACATTTGTTATCAGAATAGTATAAACAAACAAACTACATACATATATACATATAGCCCTCGCTCAGAGGATGTCAAGAAAGGCTTGGGAGTATAGATACGTTTTTAGTCTTGACTTAAAGGAGTCGATGGAGGGGGCAGTTCTGATGGGAAGGGGGATGCTGTTTCTGTACTGCATGCTCACATTTCTCCACATTCATTTCCATTTGCCAGTCTTTTGCTTGCTCAATCGCTCAATCTATCTATATCCCCTTGCAGAATCATGGTAGCCTTATCCCAACATGCCCCTCCACTTATTTTTGTATCATTGACAAATTTGGAAACCTTTCATGCTTTCCCTGCCTCCAGGTGATTAATGTATATAGTGAACAATTGTGGAGGATGAGATCATCCCTGTGGTACTTCACTAGTTACCTCCTTCCAGTCTAAAAAAGTCCCATTTATTGCAACTTTTTTTTTAATGAGACAACCAGTTGTCAATCCATTTTAACACACTTTCTCCAAGTACCCGTGGCTTTCAATTTAAGCCCCAGTCTCCTTTGTGACACCTTGTCAAATGCCTTCAGGCAATCTAAATACAGTAAATCTAAAGGTTTCCCACCATCAACTCTCTCTCTGTTACAGTTTCAGAGAATCTGCATAAATTTGTCAAACATTAATTACCTTTCAGAAAACAATATTGACTTGGTTTAATTATACAGGCACTCTTTGTGTAAGGGACACCCCTGACATAAGGGTTATGCTCTGTGAATCCTAATGTGTCAGATTTTACGTACTGTAAGTCAGAACCACTGTCCCCATCCCCTGCCAAAAATAACCCACTGAGAGTATTAACTGTCCAAGCGCAGGCAAGTGGGACTAGGGTAGCTGGGACATTGTTGGCTGGTGTGGGCGAGTTGGGCGGAAGGGCCTGTTTCCACACTGTATCACTCTATGACTCTATGACTCTATAACTGTCACAGTGGCATCTGGATATGTCCATGGCATTTACTGCGGTGCACAGCTTTCTGAGTAAACACCATCATCATTGCTGGCTGAAATTTCAATGTAAACTTGAGTGATCGTGTGGTGTTGTGGAAATTACCAACTACCTTGATTGTCCTAGGGACTGAGTACAATATACTCTGTGTAAATGTAAGTTTACCTAAGTCACCTATTACGTAAATTGGGGAATGTCTGTATTCAACTTTCCTAAATGATTCAACTATTTCCTTTTTGATTGTTGACTCCAATATCTTTCCAATAATATCTGTTAAACTAATTGGTTTGTAGTTTTCTGCTTTATGCTTTTCTCCTTTTTTAAACAAGGGATTCACATTGGCTGTTTTCCAATCTTCAGGTACCCTTCCGATGTTTAGTTAGTTATGAACATTTTCAACCAATGAATACACTAGCTCCGCAGCCACATACAAGAGAAGAGAGAGTCAAGAGTCCCGAAATAGAACAATGAAATTCTTACTTGCAGCAGCACAATTGATATGTAATAATAGCACTCTGTAAACACCATAATAAGCAACAAAAAAAGTTAAGTATACAAACAATCATAGTGCAAAGACAAAAATAATACCCCCAAGACTCTGTAGTTTGGAGCTTATTTGGAGGTTGCAGTGTTTAATAGCCTGAAGGTTGTTGGGAAGAAGCTGCTCCTGAACCTGGACATTATAGTTTTCAGGCTTATTTCTTCCCGAAGGCAGGTGTGAAATAAGAGTATGGCCAGGATGTTGTGGGTCTCTGATGATGCTGCCCATCTTTTTGAGGCAGCGACTCCTGTAGATCCCTTCATTGGTGGGGAGGTCAGTATCTGTGTTGGACGGCAGGGTTCATGACTTTTTCCAATCTTCTTAATTCCTTGGCATCTGAGTTGCCGAACCAGACTATGATGCAACCATTCAATATGCTTTAAAACATACATTAAAACATGCAGTCCATCGGGTTCCGTTGCCTTATCAGTCTTTAGCTCCCTTAGTTTCTCCAATACTTTATCCCTTGTAATTGGGATTTTTGTAAGTCTACCATGTTATTTGTAATTAGCCTGAGTGATATCTTTGAAATATCAACAAATTCATCCACGCTGAAAAGTAACGCCAAATAATTATGCAGCATATCTGTAAATGCCTTTATCTGCTGTTATTAATTCAACAACCTTGTTTTCTAGAGACACCACATTTCCCTTGGCCACCCTCATTCTATTTATATATTCATAGAAACTTTTACTGTTTGTTCTTGTTGCAAGTTCCTGATAAAAAATTAAGTTTCTTTAGAGCATTTTGCACTTCTGCTGCTGGGTCCTAAAAACCTCTTATGGGACTGTCCCACTTAGGCGACTTTTTAGGCGCGTGCAGGAGACTCTGCGCTTGCCACATGGTTGCCACATGTTCGCTGGTGGTCTCTGGTGAGTCTCCTTCATGGTCGTGAGGAGTTCCAGCATTCTGGGAACTGGTCGCAGCCTCAGTATGGTCGCCGCAAATTTTTCAACATGTGGTCGCCATGGAGATAATCGATAATCTTATAGTCGTAGGTGCAGTTGTAGTCAAGAATCAAGTTTTTTTTTTTTTCAAGAATCAAGTTTCCTTTATTGTCATTCAGACCTTTCGGTCTGAACGAAATTGTGATGCCTGCAGTCATACACAGAACCAATAATAACAAAACATACAATAAACACAAATTAAACATCCACCACAGTGAGTTCACCAAGCACACCCTCACTGTGATGGAGGCAAAGTCTTAGTCTCCGTCTCTTCCCTCCTTGTTCTCCCTCTGCGCTGAGGCGATCGATCCAGGCCGAAGATGCCGCCCTCCAGTCCAGCGGACCTCCGTGGTGATGTCGCCGCCGCCGAAAGCCGGAACGCCGTCTCCGCTCCGAGACGGCCCGCCACAGCATCAGCCCCGGGTCCCGCAGTCTCCGCTCCGGACCCCGCCGCACCTGCTCCAGGTCCCGCAGTCTCCGCTCCGGACCCCGCTGCATCAGCTCCAGGCCGCCGCCGAAAGCCAGAACGCCGCACCAGCAAGTCGGGCCACCGCTGCCTCAGCCCTGAAGACGGCCAGCATCTCGTTGGTAAGTCCTGGCTGGCTCTGCCTCCGTAGCCTCGGGGTCGGTCGCAGGATGGAGGCGGCCAGCTCCGCCATTAGGCCTCACCGCAGACGGAGGCAGGGAAGGGGGATACGACCCGAAAAAGTCGCATTCCCCCGAAGGAGGAGACAGAGGACATGTTTCTCCCCCCCTAACACAACCCAACAAACTAAAACTTAACAAAACAGGACAAAAAAAACCAACAGAAAAAGTAAAAACAGACGGACTGCAGGCGAGCCGCAGCCGATTAACAGCGCCGCCACTTCCGGGTCACCATGTGGTTGTAGGTAGTCGAGGTAGTCGTAGGTAGCTTTAGTTAATCGCCTTTGCTGACCGGTCATTTTCATTGGCTCATTGGGGGAAAAAAACGTAAGCAGGAGTATTCAGAACCAAGGATAACCGACTGGTAATGTTAAATGCCCACCGAACTTCACGGCTGTGTATCTCTGACTTATTAAAAGTTGTCTGGCTTCTTAGAATAGAATAGAATGCCTTTTATTGTCATTCAAACAAACAAAAGTTTGAACGAAATTTCGTTCCCTTAAGAGCAAAAAAAAACAAAACAAAAAAAACCACAATTAACATCACAGTGAATCTCCAAACACTTCCTCATTGTGATGGAAGGAAAAAGTCTTATCTCTCCCCTGTTCTTCTCCCGTGGTCAGGCAGTCAAACTGCTGCGTCGAGGTGATCGAGGCTCTTGATGTTAAACCCCCGGTGGGCGATGGTAAGTCCCGCGGCCGATTAAGCTGCGCCGGGCGTTGAAGAGCCCTGCGACGGGCCGATTCAAACCCCGCGATTCGGGGCGGGTGAAGTTGCCATTGCGGGAGCTCCCGAAAATCGGTCTCCTACCAGGGACCTGAGAGCTCCCGATGTTAACATCCACAGGGCCTGCGGCCGAAGCCTCCGAAGCTCCGGTCGGGTCGCAGCCACAGCGCCACCACAGCCTCCAAAGTCAGCCAGCTCCGTGATGGTAAGTCCACAGGCTCTGCCACCGGAGTCATCAGATTGATTCCAGTTGGAGGCCGCCAGCTCCACGATGTTAGGCCCCAGCGAAACGGAGACACGACAAGGAAAAGGTCGCATCCCCGTTCAAGGAAGTGATTAAAAAAGTTCCCCCCCCCCACCCCCCACCCCCCACATATACACAACTAAAACCAAAAACATACCCCTAACAAGCCAAAAAAAAAGACAAAAAGAAAAAAGACAAACGGACTGCAGGCGAGCCGCAGCTGCTTAGGCAGCGCAGCCACTTCCGGGCAGCGCCGCCACTTCTTAAATGTTGTCTCCACTCCTTTTCCCCCCTTCTCCCCCCTACTTCCCCCTCCCTCTCCCCTCTCTCTCACCCCTTTCCCCTCCCTTTTAAAGGACTTACCGTACACTGTGCTAGCCGTCTTAATTACAGCGCCAACCTTCCTGTTCATCGCAGTGTGTGTCATGGCTTTGCACCGTGTGAATTTCAGACAGCACTCCCCCGCTTGCCCTGGCCCCCGCCTTTGCGATGTGTTTGTATGTGTGTGTTCCACTCTAACAGTCGACGTTCCAGTTACCGGTTTTTCAGGTGACTTCTAGGAACTTGACAGTCGCCTGAAAAATCATCTAAGTGGGACAGGCCCATTAGTCCTCTGGTCTACCACCACTAGCCCTTGCTACTTTGTCTATCCTATTTCTCAATGTATTATTGTCCTTTATCTCTTTTGTTAACCACAGACTGTGCCATTTTTATTTCATGTTTTCAGATATGATCATTGACATCCTCTGTCCTGACCTATTACCCTATGACTTCACCCTCACACTTCCCGTGCCACTGCTTAATCCTTTCATTTCTTAGATTCCTTAGATTTGTTTTTCAATTTTGCCCTGAACTTCTCATTATCCTTCAACAGAACCTTCTTACATATCTTAGCTATATTGTCAGTGTCTGCATGGACCACAACCATTGGAGAGTAGATGTGTCTGTCAGTGTGTGCATGGACCAACTAGAGTAGATGTCTCTAGCCTCTGGCAGGCCACAGCCTTCAGGCCTCTCTGTCTCCACTGCAGGTGCTAATCAAACTGTACTAATCCTTATGACAACTACACTTGTCTTTTCTCCCTCACCTGGTGGTGGGTGTATGTAACGAGCTGCCAGAGGAGGTAGTTGAGGCAGGAACTATCGCAACATTTAAGAAACATTTAGACAGTTACATGGATAGGGTAGGTTTAGAGGGATATGAGCCAAAAGCAGGCAGGTGGGACTAGTGTAGATGGGGCATGTTGTCAGCGTGTATCTGTTGGATAAGGCTGTGGCTCCTCTGGAACTATCCATTGGACCATTCTACTGCATTCAAACCATCTTATATCTGACTATTAGTAGTTAATGTAAGGGATATGACTGGCTTCTGAATTACTGTGTACTTGTAATTCTCAGAACATGGACTCTAGCTCATTCCTCAAGTAGCCAACACTTGCTGCATTTATAGTTAATGTCCACATTGGTGTCCACCATTGCTACCACAACACATAATTTACCTGGCCATCGCTTCCAACTCATTAGTTGTAGTTATTAGTTGAATTATTTTATCAGGTTTTGCCACGTGACTACAGACCTTACTCACACTAATGTGCCCTGATTTCAAATAGGCAGGGTACATCAAAATAGACAGAGAAAAAAGAAATATATCCACCGATCAAGCTACTGCAGTTACCTCACTTGTAGTTTAGTTTAGTTTAAAGATACAGCATGGAAACAGCCTACTGGGTTCACACTGACCATTGATCAGTTCACCCTAGTTCTATGTTATTCCACTTTCGCATCCATTCCCTACACATGAAGGGCAATTTACAGAAGCCAATTAACCTACAAACTAACAAACCCACATGTCTTTGGGATGTGGGAGGAAACCAATCTGTTGTGTTCTTGTCGCATTTCACTTTCTAAACAACAGAGTCATGTAAAGTTCCAATGTGATAGTTTCCACACCTCATTAGAATTCAATCATTTGTGAACATTGATAATTCTTGATTCCTCTGTAAACCGCAGTTTGAAAATTCATTCTCTTTTCATATAGGATGATTAAAATAAACAACAATTTTGCCAGGTTATCTAACAGGAGTAGCATGGTCATGATATAAATGCTGTCAGTGGATGTGTTAAATAGCCAACCCTGTTTTTTTAAAGTACCTTTGCACCCTATATTTGTAATAATTCTATAAATGCCGACCACGTCAGATGGAAGTGGTCTGGTTTACCTGCCAGGAGGAGTCTTATCTCTTCTAGGTGTAATGTTTCAAACATATTTGAAATCCACATGTTTATAGTTGGTATTGGAGCATTTTTCCAAAATTTTAGGATTAACTTTTTTCCAGTTATTAACCCATAGTCTATTAGTTTCTTTTGAAACACATTTAGTTCTGGACTATCTTCCGTTATTCCGAAGATAATCCATTCTGCTTTGGGTATCAGTTTTATTTTAAATAATTTTGTAAAGATGTCAAAAATGTCAATCCAAAATTTTTGAATTTTTGTACAAAAGACAAATGAATGCGCTATAGTAGCTTCTTGAGATTGACATTTATCACAGTTTGATGATATATTTTGGGAAAAATTGAGGTCGGGTAGGGGGGGGATGAAAATTGGAGATTTGGTATGTCCCATTTGTGGGATGCTGATAAAAAAGGTATTTGTTCTTCTCTTTTTCCTTTCTCTTTTTCTTCTTCTTTTCTAGGGTCTACTTCTTAACTCTTTTTCTTATAGGGTCTTTGTTCTTTCTTGTTGTCACGTTTTTTTGTTTTTTTTTACACTTTCACCTTTTCCTTCACTTTCCTCTTTCTCTTAATCTTATCCTCTCCCTTTATCAATGTAAAAAAAAAAAACGGAGTACATTAATTGTAATAAAATATATGTGACGAGTACTAATGGATGTGGTTGTAACGTAATGTGCTTCTAATAAATAAAATAAAAATTAAAAAAAAATAATAATAAATAGCCAACCCTGTGGATACATATTAAAAAAGACATTGTTGAAACATTTTTGTGTAAAATATATGTTTTAAATGTTTCTTAGCGAAGGTTTCACAGTACAATCAGTACATTGGAGTCAGGACATATTCTGCTATTTTTGGCATAAATTAATGTGTAACCTCCACGATTCTGGGCTACGAAGTCACGAGCTGGTTTATCAGGGTAATGACTCGTGATCTTCCAATATATAACGTGGAAAAAGTATGCTTTTGTCCTTCTTGGCCAATGTTCATTGTCACCCTGACATAGGAAGGAGTGTAACAAAGGTTCATGTGTTTGGGACGGAGAGAAAGATTGAGCAGAATGGGCCTACACTCCCTGAACTTGAGACAAAAAAAGTAGCACTTTTGGCATAGAGTATAGAATAGTACAGCACAGGAGCCGGCCCTTTGGCATATAATCTCTGTGCCAAAGATGATGCCAAGTTAAACTAATCCCCTTACAACCTATATCTTTCCATTCACTTTATATTTATATGCCTATCTAAAATCCTATTAAATGCCACAAATGTATCTGCCTCCAACACCATCCCTGAAAGTGCATTCCAGGTACCCACCACTCTGTAACAAACCTGGCCTGTACATCTCCTTCGAAGTTTGCTCCTCTCAGCATGAAGCCATGCCTTCTAGATTTTTATATTTCCATCTCGTGCGACACAAACATTGTGGGCGGAAGAACCTGCTTCTGTGCTATGCTGTTCTATGTTCTATGTTCCGTCTACCATGAAAAACGTTATCAAATCCCTTACCAGAATTCATGTAGACAAACATTCACTGCCTTATCCTATCGGGGCGGCACGGTGGCGCAGCAGTGGAATTGCTGCCTTACAGTGTCAGACACCCGGGTTCGATCCTAACTACAGGTGCTGTCTGTACAGAGTTTGTACGTTCTCCCTGTGACCACGTTGGTTTTCTCCGGATGCTCCGGTTTCCTCCCACACTCCAAAGACGTAAGGTTTGGAGGCTAATTAGCTTTGGTAAAATTATAAATTATCCCTAGTGTGTAGGATAGTGTTAGTTTATGGGGTGCTCGCTGGTCGGCGCGGACTCGGTTTCCGCACTGTATATCTAAAGTGTGATCCTCAGCAATCACTTTAATCACTTCAAAAAACTCAATCAAGTTCATAAGTAGAAAATGTCATGCTCCCTAATTAGCTCATATTCTTCCAAATGTGAGTAAATCTTATCACAAATACTCTTTTCCAATCACTTCCCTACCTCTGATATAGGCCTCACAAGCCTACAATTTCCCAAATTCTCTCTACTTCCTTTCTTAAACAAAGGAACAACATTGACCCCTCCACTTCTCCAGGACCTCGCCTGTGGCTTGAGAAGATACAATTGTCTTCGTCAAGGCCCGACATCTCCTCTATTACCTCTGTCAATAACTTTGGATAGATCCGATCAGGCCCTGGGGATTAATAAACCCTCATGCTCTCCAAGAGCCCCTCCACACTTCATGATCTCAAACTGTTCTGGTATATTAGTGTTTCCTACACTGATCTCACTGTCCTCCATGTCCCTCTCCTTCGTGAGTACAGATGCATAGTTCTCAACCAGCAGCACACCTACATCCTATGGTTTCAGGCAAAGAATTCCCTCCTTTGTTCTTGAATGGTCCTACCCGCTCCCTGATCTTCTTATCAAGTCCACATAACAAGATTAAAAATTGTTCAGCGAGAGGTGAACACACTTCTCGGCATCTGCATACAATGGCGTCTTGTGCTTCTTGTGCTTCTTGTGTGTGGTGGTGGAAAGATTGGTGGAAGCAGGGCCGCGATGTGAACGCTCTTTCCTTGACCCAGCTCCCTGATTAGCCTCTTGTTCTGATGTAC
Source organism: Malacoraja senta (assembly GCA_038087875.1). Taxonomy (NCBI): domain Eukaryota; kingdom Metazoa; phylum Chordata; class Chondrichthyes; order Rajiformes; family Rajidae; genus Malacoraja; species Malacoraja senta. The sequence goes on along the minus strand of JAXLNO010005557.1, from coordinate 12,992 downwards.
ATATAAAATACCTTGTGATTTTCTTTAATCTGACATACGAATAACATTTCATGGTCCATCTTGGTCTTTCTAATTTCCCGCTGGAGAACATTGGGTTTTATGTCACAAATTACTTTTCCTATGCAAACCTGAAGAAGGGTCTTGACCCGAAACGTCACCTGTTCCTTCTCTCCATAGATGCTGCCACACTCGCTGAGTTTCTCCAGCATTTTTATTTACCTTCTTTCCTATGCAAATGTTTGTTCCAATCAAAGTTTTCTTTTGGTGCATCTCTATACTGTATTTCATCATGGCTTTGTGGTTCAAAATAACATGTAGAAGACAGGAATGTCGGCGGCATGTTTGTGCTACGGTGACAAGATTCTGAGCTACTATTTACCTCACTGGAGACCCTCAGACTATCTTTAATCGGATTTTACTGGACTTTATCTTGCACCAAACGTTATTCCCTTTATCCTGTATCTGCACACTGTGGACAGCTTGATTGTAATCGTGTATAGTCTTTCCGCTGACTGGATACCTCACAATCTTTCACTGTACTGGTACATGTGACAATAAACTAAACTAAACTAAACTGCAACAATGGCTCAAGCTGTATTAGTGGGCAAAATTAGGGCACATGTTATTGGGGGTAGAGTGCTGACATGGATAGAAAATTGGTTGGCAGACAGGAAACAAAGAGGAGGGATTAACGGGTCCCTTTCAGAATGGCAGGCAGTGACTAGTGGGGTACCGCAAGGCTCGGTGCTGGGACCACAGCTATTTACAATATACGTCAATGATTTAAATGAAGGGATTCAAAGTAACATTAGCAAATTTGCAGATGACACAAAGCTGGGTGGCAGTGTGAACTGTGAAGAGGATGCTATGAGAATGCAGGGTGACTTGGACAGGTTGGGTGAGTGGGCAGATGCATGGCAGATGCAGTTTAATGTGGATAAATGTGAGGTTATCCACTTTGGTAGCAAAAACAGGATTACTATCTAAATGGTGTCAAGTTGGCAAAAGGGGAAGTACAACGGGATCTGGGGGTCCTTGTTCATCAGAATGAAAGTAAGCATGCTGGTACAGCAGGCAGTGAAGAAAGCGAATGGTATGTTGGCCTTCATAACAAGAGGAGTTGAGTATAGGATCAAAGAGGTCCTTCTGCAGTTGTATAGGACCCTAGTGAGACCACACCTGGAGTATTGTGTGCAGTTTTGGTCCCCTAATTTGAGGAACGACATTCTTGCATTTGAGGGAGTGCAGCGTAGGTTTACAAGGTTAATTCCCAGGATGGCGGGACTGTCATCTGCTGAGAGAATGTAGCGGCTGGGCTTGTATACTCTGGAGTTTAGTAGAATGAGAGGGGATCTTATTAAAACATATAAGATTATTAAGGGTTTGGACAGGACTTGCTAGAGGCAGGAAACACGTTCCCGATGTTGGGGGAGTCCAGAACCAGGGGCCACAGTTTAAGAATAAGGGGTAAGCCATTTGGAACGGGGATGAGGAAACACTTTTTCTCACAGAGAGTTGTGAGTCTGTGGAATTCTCTGCCTCAGAGGGAGGTGGAGGCTGGTTCTCTGGATACTTTCAAGAGAGAGCTAGATAGGGCTCTTAAAGATAGTGTAGTCAGGGGATATGGGGAGAAGGCAGGAACGGGGTACTGTTTGGGGACGATCAGCCATGATCACATTGAATGGCGGTGCTGGCTCGAAGGGCCGAATGGCCTCCTCCTGCACCTATTGTCCATTGTCTATTATCTATTGTCTATTTCCCTTGCAGGCACATGGGGAAAATGTGGTATTTTCTGACACCTTGACCCAAATGTGAACAAGGAGAATAAGCCTGTGGTTCGACAGTTCATCAGCGGAGCTATCATCAGTGGAGGATGGCATGGCGAAGACAGTCATGCCTGGTCATGCCACTTGATCAATGTCTTGAAACTCAGTATCTACTGATTGGTGTTAGGATAGATAAGATGATATGTGTCTCATAATCTTCACTCACTTGTGATTGCATCCAACATTTAGTTTGGTTTAGTTTATCATTCGCATGTGTACCAAGGTACAGTGAAAAGCTTTTTTATTTCATGCTATTCAGTCAACAAAAATACTCTGCATGATTACAATCAAACTGTCCACAATGTACAGACACATGATATCTGCACTGCAACATAATGTCTGATAATGTCTGACTATAGGTAGTTCAAAGTTCTCCAATAAGGTAGATGGGAGGTCAAGGCTGCACTCTAGTTAGTGAGAGGATGGTTCAGTTGCCTGATAACTGCTGGGAAGAAACTGTCCCTGAATCTGGTGGTATGCAATTTCAAACACCTGCACATCTTTTCTGATGGAGAGGGGAGAAGAGGAAGTGATCAGGGTGACTGATTATGGTGGTGCCCTTGCCAAGGCAGCGTAAACTGTCGATGGATCCCATGGAAGGGAGGTTGGTTTGCATGGTCATAAAGTCATGTGATCAGAGCAGAATCAGGCCATTTGGCCCATCGTCTACTCCGCCACTCAATCATGGCTGATCTATCTCTCCCTCCTAACCCCATTCTCCTGCCTTCTCACCTGGTCTGGACTATGTCCACAACTCTCTGCAATTTTTTGCAGTCTTGGATGAAGCTGTTCCCAAACCATGCTGTAGAAGTATCTGTAGAAGACATGTCTTGGAGCACAGTTGCTGAGACGTTTCAGGCTGACATTAGTCGATCAGACTTGCATGGCATCTCTGAATGTCTTTGAAAACGAGTGTTGAAAGCCTTAAAGGTCTGTCTCACTGTGCGAGCTGACCCACGAGTGACCCCGATTTTAAAACAAATTTAACTCGTGGTAATCACGTACAATTAACGTAGCGGAAACGTCGGAACTCGTGGACGCAACTTAGCGACTCTTGGCGCTAACGGGAGGTACACGTGAAACTTGTTAACTCTTGCAAAAGTTCAAACATGTTTGAACTTCTCCACGAGTAAAATGTACTCTTGAGGTTAAAATTTGAAACATTTTAAACTCGTTGTAAGAACGTAGTGGCCCGTGCGTTTAACTTTGTGACTCGTGATTCTACCGTGGGAACTCTTTTTAGAAACAATAATCAGGGACAGAAATATCAGTTACTTAGACTTTTTAAAGACAAATTCTGCTTAACAAAGTTAAGTAAGTTATTGATAAGGTGACAGAGTGGGTAGAAAAGAAAAAATTGCTTGAAGTTTATATATAAATTTTGTGTATTTGGGACTGAGCTCACAACCTTAAGACAAACCAGTATTGAGGAACAGCGTGAGAACATTTTATGACACTTCATGGCAGCCTAATCTGAGGTTTGCCAATCACGTCCAGAAGCCATCTCTACCAGTGCTGTTGAAGAAGACAGGGTTGTGTTCACGTCTCCTGCACCCCTGTTCCGTAGGGCAACACCAACTCTTTCATTATGCGGATGTTAAAGGCTGGGTTTTATTCTCAAGCCATGATGCCAGATTCCCGATCTCTTTACTGAACCTTACTGAATCAAAGGGTTCTATAGGAGGTGCTGCCTCAAAAAGGCAGCCAGCATTGTCATGGACCCACACTACCCTGGCCATGCTCTCATTTCATTCCTGCTGAGCAGAAGGTATAAGAATCTGAAAACCATGACCTCCAGGTTCAAGAACAGCTTCTTCCCAACAACCATCGGGCTTTTGAACGCAACAAATGCTAACTAAACTATGAACTACAAACTGCCTTGTTTGCACTAAGGACTTTGGGATTTTTGCAATAATACTGGATTTTAAAATATATATTTTCTTTGTTTAGTATATTATCTATGAGTATTGTGTTTACTGGCCTGTTTTGCTGCTGCAAGTGGGAACTCTTTAACTCAGAGGGCAGGCAGCATCTCTGGAGAGAAGGAATGGGTGATGGGATGACATTTCCAAATTGGGGGAGGGGGGGTGAGGGGGGTGGGGTGGAGGAGAGAGGGTGGAGAGTGGAGGGAGAGGAGGGGAGACAGAAGGGGGTGGCTTCATTCACTGGCTGCGGATGCCTGTCACTGAAACAGGTAGGTGAGATTTCACATCCACCTTGTGTGTGTGTCTCTCTCTCCCTCCCTCCCTCTCACACATGCTGAGAGACTCTGCCTCTGTGAGTGTACGTCCCTTTCTCCCCCTCTCCCTGGGCTCTATACGCTCATTGTTTCCTATGAGAGACTTTGAAAAATAAGAATCACATTTCACACATTGATTTTATGACTTTTAATTCTTAACATGACCATAATCACAATCTTTTACACCACCCATCACCACTCAGTTTTTTTAACATGTGATGATTTTTAAACCCTTCGATATACATTGTTGCCTCAAGATTAACGGGATAGGAACTTGGTACACTCGGGAGACGAACTTGGAACATCGCAGAAATGAGAAGTAAACGGGAAACTTAGACATACCCGTGGGAACTCGGTTAAACTCGGGATCATAAACTTGTAGTATCGTACGCAACCACGAGTCTTTCACTCGGGGTCACTCGGGGGTCAACTCGCACAGTGAGACAGCCCTTTAACTGGTCAGAATAGCTCTTGGCCAGAGAATGAGGATACAATTATTCATAGTGCTGTTTCTCGCTCCAGGTTGCAGTACACAGTAATCTATTTATAAATAATGGTAATAGATTATATATTGGGTCTCATTGTAACCAACGCCATATGGCTTAACTGTGCCAAGTTGATTTTCAGTGCTTCTATTTTAATGTGATGGTCATTAATATACTTCTGTAGCGACTGGAATCCGTATGTCATAGAGCCATATAGCACAGAAGCTGTATGTTTGGCCCACCATGTCCATGCCAACCATCAAATATCTATCCATAGTAAACCCATTTACCTGCCTTTTGCTGCCCATCTGGCCAGGAGTTAAGGACTGACATTAGTGCCATACTCAGGGAACAATCCTGACCTCGAGTGCTGTCTGTGTGGAGTGTGCATGTTCTTCCAGTGACTGTGTGCAAACTGGTGTGCTTCGGTTTCCTCCTACATCCTAAAGGCGTAAGAGATTATGGTAACGTGACCACTCTAAATTGCCCTTAAAGTGTAGAGAATGGATGCGAAAATGGGATACGTATAATTTGTGTGAATGGGTTAGCAATGGTCAGCGTGGGCTGAAGGGCCTGTTTGTATGTTGTATCTTCCATTTATTCAGAATAATTTTTAGATAATGCCACTAAGAATGGACCAGGACTGGAAGATTGTTTTTAATGATCTTTTTCATCCCAAATGCTTTTTGCATAAAATGAATGCAACTTGGTGTATCGCAAGTTCATGATCTCTATGATACAGTCAATTTCCATCGATAACTTTGTTGTCCAAACCAGCCAAGCACAATCTCAGGTTCTTTCATGGTTTTTATCCTTTTTCTCCTCGCTGACATGTGACAAACCAGCCGAATGTTTGGCACTTTATAGTTTGATATGCCAGCTGTACCTCTCATCCAGGAACCTCTGGCTTCTGCTGCTGCCATCAACCCAACCAGCACACTATAAAAGTGGACGACACCACTAATGAAAACATTGACCACTTCCCCTACCTTGGCAGCATTCTTTCCTCAAAAGCTGACATCAACTCTGAGGTCAACCATCGCCTGAGTTGTGCCAGCGGAGCCTACGCCAGACTCAGGAAAAGAGTCTTTGAAGACAGAGACCTAAAGGCTCAAACAAAACTGCTGGTTTACAGCCACCCTGTTGTACGGAGCCGAGTCATGGACCACCTACAGCAGGCACCTGAGAGCCCTGGAACAATACCATCAAAGATCCTTACGAATGATTCTGAGGATCAGCTGGGGTACAAATGCACCAACATCAGCGTTTTGGAGGAAGCCAACATGACCAGCATCACCACCACAATAATGCAGCACCAACTTCGATGGACTAGCCATGTCATCCGCATGTCCAACACACGTCTCCCTAAACAAATCCTGTACTCTCAATTGAAGGAAGGTCGGCGAGCCCCCTGCAGGCCAAAGAAACGCTTCAAGGACAAAATCAAGAACAGTCTGAAGAAATTCCACATCACATCAAGCAACTGGGAGCACATTGCACTGGACAGGCGCTCCTGGAGGAAATCCGTGCAGGCAGGAGCTGCACGTCACAAAATGGAACTACACCGTGTCGCAGAGACAAAGCGACAGCACCGTAAGGAGAGAGAGAAGGGGGCTCGACGACTACCAACCACCGCCAGTCTCCACTGCCCACGTTGCACCAAGGAGTGTGGATCGCGCATCGGCCTCTACAGACATATGTAGACCCACAAATAGACGACCCTATGGAGAGGAGAGGACAGTCATACTCATTTCGAGTGACCGCCGATGATGATGACACTCAGCAGATCGACACAAAATGTTGGAGTAACTCAGTTGGTCAGGCAGCATCTCTGGAGAGAAGGAATAGGTGCCATTTCTGATCAAGACTTCTTCAGAATCAGGCCCTTGAACTGAAACATCATCTATACCTTTTTTCCAGAGATGCTGCATGACCCGCTGAATTACTCTAACATTTTGTGACTATGTTCGGTGTAAACCAGCATCTGCAGCTCCTTGCCTCGGCAGCAGTGTGAGCCTCGACGGCAACAGGAGCCCCGGTGGTGGTGGGGCCTCTGTGGCGGCGGTGGGGCCTCTGTGGCGGCGGTGGGGCCTCGGCGGTGGGGCCTCGGCGGTGGGGCCTCTGTGGCGGCGGTGGGGCCTCGGCGGTGGGGCCTCGGCGGTGGGGCCTCGGCGGTGGGGCCTCGGCGGTGGGGTCTCGGCGGTGGGGCCTCTGTGGCGGCGGTGGGGCCTCGGCGGTGGGGCCTCGGCGGTGGGGCCTCGGTGGTGGGGCCTCGGCGGTGGGGCCTCTGTGGCGGCGGTGGGGCCTCGGCGGTGGGGCCTCGGCGGTGGGGCCTCGGTGGTGGGGCCTCGGCGGTGGGGTCTCGGCGGTGGGGCATCAGCGGCGGCGGTGGGGCCTCAGCGGCGGCGGTGGGGCCTCGGCGGTGGGGCCTCAGCGGCGGCGGTGGGGCCTCGGCGGTGGGGCCTCGGCGGTGGGGCCTCGGCGGTGGGGCCTCGGCGGTGGGGCCTCAGCGGCGGCGGTGGGGTCTCGGCGGTGGGGCCTCGGCGGTGGGGCCTCGGCGGTGGGGCCTCGGCGGTGGGGCCTCGGCGGTGGGACCTCGGCGGTGGGGCCTCGGCGGTGGGGCCTCAGCGGCGGCGGTGGGGTCTCGGCGGTGGGGCCTTGGCGGTGGGGCCTCAGCGGCGGCGGTGGGGTCTCGGCGGTGGGGCCTCGGCGGTGGGGCCTCAGCGGCGGCGGTGGGGTCTCGGCGGTGGGGCCTCGGCGGTGGGGCCTCGGCGGTGGGGCCTCAGCGGCGGCGGTGGGGCCTCAGCGGCGGCGGTGGGGTCTCGGCGGTGGGGCCTCGGCGGTGGGGCCTCAGCGGCGGCGGTGGGGCCTCAGCGGCGGCGGTGGGGTCTCGGCGGTGGGGCCTCGGCGGTGGGGCCTCAGCGGCGGCGGTGGGGCCTCGGCGGTGGGGCCTCAGCGGCGGCGGTGGGGTCTCGGCGGTGGGGCCTCGGCGGTGGGGCCTCAGCGGCGGCGGTGGGGCCTCGGCGGTGGGGCCTCAGCGGCGGCGGTGGGGCCTCGGCGGTGGGGCCTCAGCGGCGGCGGTGGGGCCTCAGCGGTGGGGCCTCGGCGGTGGGGCCTCGGCGGTGGGGCCTCGGCGGTGGGGCCTCGGCGGTGGGGCCTCAGCGGCGGCGGTGGGGCCTCGGCGGTGGGGCCTCGGCGGTGGGGCCTCGGCGGCGGCGGTGGGGCCTCGGCGGTGGGGCCTCGGCGGCGGCGGTGGGGCCTCGGCGGTGGGGCCTCGGCGGTGGGGCCTCGGCGGTGGGGCCTCGGCGGTGGGGCCTCGGCGGTGGGGCCTCGGCGGTGGGGCCTCGGCGGTGGGGCCTCAGCGGCAGCGGTAGGGTCTCGGCGGTGGGGCCTCGGCGGTGGGGCCTCAGCGGCGGCGGTGGGGTCTCGGCGGTGGGGCCTCGGCGGTGGGGCCTCAGCGGCGGCGGTGGGGTCTCGGCGGTGGGGCCTCGGCGGTGGGGCCTCAGCGGCGGCGGTGGGGTCTCGGCGGTGGAGCCTCGGCGGTGGGGCCTCAGCGGCGGCGGTGGGGCCTCGGCGGTGGGGCCTCGGCGGTGGGGCCTCGCGGTGGGGCCTCGGCGGTGGGGCCTCGGCGGTGGGGCCTCGGCGGTGGGGCCTCGGCGGTGGGGCCTCGGCGGTGGGGCCTCGGCGGTGGGGCCTCGGCGGTGGGGCCTCGGCGGTGGGGCCTCGGCGGTGGGGCCTCGGCGGTGGGGCCTCAGCGGCGGCGGTGGGGTCTCGGCGGTGGGGCCTCGGCGGTGGGGCCTCAGCGGCGGCGGTGGGGCCTCAGCGGTGGGGCCTCGGCGGTGGGGCCTCGGCGGTGGGGCCTCGGCGGTGGGGCCTCGGCGGTGGGGCCTCAGCGGCGGCGGTGGGGCCTCGGCGGTGGGGCCTCGGCGGTGGGGCCTCGGCGGTGGGGCCTCGGCGGTGGGGCCTCGGCGGTGGGGCCTCGGCGGTGGGGCCTCGGCGGTGGGGCCTCGGCGGTGGGGCCTCGGCGGCGGCGGTGGGGCCTCGGCGGTGGGGCCTCGGCGGTGGGGCCTCGGCGGTGGGGCCTCGGCGGTGGGGCCTCGGCGGTGGGGCCTCGGCGGTGGGGCCTCGGCGGTGGGGCCTCGGCTGCGGCGGTGGGGCCTCGGCGGTGGGGCCTCGGCGGTGGGGCCTCGGCGGTGGGGCCTCGGCGGTGGGGCCTCGGCGGTGGGGCCTCGGCGGCGGCGGTGGGGCCTCGGCGGTGGGGCCTCGGCGGTGGGGCCTCGGCGGTGGGGCCTCGGCGGCGGCGGTGGGGCCTCGGCGGTGGGGCCTCGGCGGCGGCGGTGGGGCCTCGGCGGTGGGGCCTCGGCGGCGGCGGTGGGGCCTCGGCGGTGGGGCCTCGGCGGCGGCGGTGGGGCCTCGGCGGTGGGGCCTCGGCGGTGGGGCCTCGGCGGTGGGGCCTCGGCGGTGGGGCCTCGGCGGTGGGGCCTCGGCGGTGGGGCCTCGGCGGTGGGGCCTCGGCTGTGGGGCCTCGGCGGTGGGGCCTCGGCGGCGGCGGTGGGGCCTCGGCGGTGGGGCCTCGGCGGCGGCGGTGGGGCCTCGGCGGTGGGGCCTCGGCGGTGGGGCCTCGGCGGTGGGGCCTCGGCGGTGGGGCCTCGGCGGTGGGGCCTCGGCGGTGGGGCCTCGGCGGCGGCGGTGGGGCCTCGGCGGTGGGGCCTCGGCAGCGGCGGTGGGGCCTCGGCGGTGGGGCCTCGGCGGTGGGGCCTCGGCGGCGGCGGTGGGGCCTCAACAGTGGGGCCTCGGCAGTGGGGCCTCGGCGGTGGGGCCTCGGCGGTGGGGCCTCAGCGGCGGCGGTAGGGTCTCGGCGGTGGGGCCTCGGCGGTGGGGCCTCAGCAGCGGCGGTGGGGTCTCGGCGGTGGGGCCTCGGCGGTGGGGCCTCAGCGGCGGCGGTGGGGTCTCGGCGGTGGGGCCTCGGCGGTGGGGCCTCAGCGGCGGCGGTGGGTCTCGGCGGTGGGGCCTCGGCGGTGGGGCCTCAGCGGCGGCGGTGGGGCCTCAGCGGTGGGGCCTCGGCGGTGGGGCCTCGGCGGTGGGGCCTCGGCGGTGGGGCCTCGGCGGTGGGGCCTCGGCGGTGGGGCCTCGGCGGTGGGGCCTCGGCGGTGGGGCCTCGGCGGTGGGGCCTCAGCGGCGGCGGTGGGGTCTCGGCGGTGGGGGCCTCGGCGGTGGGGCCTCAGCGGCGGCGGTGGGGCCTCAGCGGTGGGGCCTCGGCGGTGGGGCCTCGGCGGTGGGGCCTCGGCGGTGGGGCCTCGGCGGTGGGGCCTCAGCGGCGGCGGTGGGGCCTCGGCGGTGGGGCCTCGGCGGTGGGGCCTCGGCGGTGGGGCCTCGGCGGTGGGGCCTCGGCGGTGGGGCCTCGGTGGTGGGGCCTCGGCGGTGGGGCCTCGGCGGTGGGGCCTCGGCGGTGGGGCCTCGGCGGTGGGGCCTCGGCGGCGGCGGTGGGGCCTCGGCGGTGGGGCCTCGGCGGTGGGGCCTCGGCGGTGGGGCCTCGGCGGCGGCGGTGGGGCCTCGGCGGCGGCGGTGGGGCCTCGGCGGTGGGGCCTCGGCGGTGGGGCCTCGGCGGTGGGGCCTCGGCGGTGGGGCCTCGGCGGTGGGGCCTCGGCGGTGGGGCCTCGGCGGTGGGGCCTCGGCGGCGGCGGTGGGGCCTCGGCGGTGGGGCGTCGGCGGTGGGGCCTCGGCGGTGGGGCCTCGGCGGTGGGGCCTCGGCGGTGGGGCCTCGGCGGTGGGGCCTCGGCGGCGGCGGTGGGGCCTCGGCGGTGGGGCCTCGGCGGTGGGGCCTCGGCGGTGGGGCCTCGGCGGCGGCGGTGGGGCCTCGGCGGTGGGGCCTCGGTGGCGGCGGTGGGGCCTCGGCGGTGGGGCCTCGGCGGCGGCGGTGGGGCCTCGGCGGTGGGGCCTCGGCGGCGGCGGTGGGGCCTCGGCGGTGGGGCCTCGGCGGTGGGGCCTCGGCGGTGGGGCCTCGGCGGTGGGGCCTCGGCGGTGGGGCCTCGGCGGTGGGGCCTCGGCGGTGGGGCCTCGGCGGCGGCGGTGGGGCCTCGGCGGTGGGGCCTCGGCGGCGGCGGTGGGGCCTCGGCGGTGGGGCCTCGGCGGCGGCGGTGGGGCCTCGGCGGTGGGGCCTCGGCGGTGGGGCCTCGGCGGTGGGGCCTCGGCGGTGGGGCCTCGGCGGTGGGGCCTCGGCGGCGGCGGTGGGGCCTCGGCGGTGGGGCCTCGGCGGCGGCGGTGGGGCCTCGGCGGTGGGGCCTCGGCGGTGGGGCCTCGGCGGTGGGGCCTCGGCGGTGGGGCCTCGGCGGTGGGGCCTCGGCGGCGGCGGTGGGGCCTCGGCGGTGGGGCCTCGGCGGTGGGGCCTCGGCAGTGGGGCCTCGGCGGTGGGGCCTCGGCGGTGGGGCCTCGGCGGCGGCGGTGGGGCCTCAACAGTGGGGCCTCGGCGGTGGGGCCTCGGCGGTGGGGCCTCGGCGGCGGCGGTGGGGCCTTGGCGGCGGCGGTGGGGCCTCGGCGGCGGCGGTGGGGCCTCGGCGGTGGGGCCTCAGCGGCGGCGGTGGGGTCTCGGCGGTGGGGCCTCGGCGGTGGGGCCTCAGCGGCGGCGGTGGGGCCTCGGCGGTGGGGCCTCAGCGGCGGCGGTGGGGCCTCGGCGGTGGGGCCTCAGCGGCGGCGGTGGGGCCTCAGCGGTGGGGCCTCGGCGGTGGGGCCTCGGCGGTGGGGCCTCGGCGGTGGGGCCTCGGCGGTGGGGCCTCAGCGGCGGCGGTGGGGCCTCGGCGGTGGGGCCTCGGCGGTGGGGCCTCGGCGGCGGCGGTGGGGCCTCGGCGGTGGGGCCTCGGCGGCGGCGGTGGGGCCTCGGCGGTGGGGCCTCGGCGGTGGGGCCTCGGCGGTGGGGGCCTCGGCGGTGGGGCCTCGGCGGTGGGGCCTCGGCGGTGGGGCCTCGGCGGTGGGGCCTCAGCGGCAGCGGTAGGGTCTCGGCGGTGGGGCCTCGGCGGTGGGGCCTCAGCGGCGGCGGTGGGGTCTCGGCGGTGGGGCCTCGGCGGTGGGGCCTCAGCGGCGGCGGTGGGGTCTCGGCGGTGGGGCCTCGGCGGTGGGGCCTCAGCGGCGGCGGTGGGGTCTCGGCGGTGGAGCCTCGGCGGTGGGGCCTCAGCGGCGGCGGTGGGGCCTCAGCGGTGGGGCCTCGGCGGTGGGGCCTCGGCGGTGGGGCCTCGGCGGTGGGGCCTCGGCGGTGGGGCCTCGGCGGTGGGGCCTCGGCGGTGGGGCCTCGGCGGTGGGGCCTCGGCGGTGGGGCCTCGGCGGTGGGGCCTCGGCGGTGGGGCCTCGGCGGTGGGGCCTCGGCGGTGGGGCCTCGGCGGTGGGGCCTCAGCGGCGGCGGTGGGGTCTCGGCGGTGGGGCCTCGGCGGTGGGGCCTCAGCGGCGGCGGTGGGGCCTCAGCGGTGGGGCCTCGGCGGTGGGGCCTCGGCGGTGGGGCCTCGGCGGTGGGGCCTCGGCGGTGGGGCCTCAGCGGCGGCGGTGGGGCCTCGCGGTGGGGCCTCGGCGGTGGGGCCTCGGCGGTGGGGCCTCGGCGGTGGGGGCCTCGGCGGTGGGGCCTCGGCGGTGGGGCCTCGCGGTGGGGCCTCGGCGGTGGGGCCTCGGCGGCGGCGGTGGGGCCTCGGCGGTGGGGCCTCGGCGGTGGGGCCTCGGCGGTGGGGCCTCGGCGGTGGGGCCTCGGCGGTGGGGCCTCGGCGGTGGGGCCTCGGCGGTGGGGCCTCGGCTGCGGCGGTGGGGCCTCGGCGGTGGGGCCTCGGCGGTGGGGCCTCGGCGGTGGGGCCTCGGCGGTGGGGCCTCGGCGGTGGGGCCTCGGCGGCGGCGGTGGGGCCTCGGCGGTGGGGCCTCGGCGGTGGGGCCTCGGCGGTGGGGCCTCGGCGGCGGCGGTGGGGCCTCGGCGGTGGGGCCTCGGCGGCGGCGGTGGGGCCTCGGCGGTGGGGCCTCGGCGGCGGCGGGGGCCTCGGCGGTGGGGCCTCGGCGGCGGCGGTGGGGCCTCGGCGGTGGGGCCTCGGCGGTGGGGCCTCGGCGGTGGGGCCTCGGCGGTGGGGCCTCGGCGGTGGGGCCTCGGCGGTGGGGCCTCGGCGGTGGGGCCTCGGCTGTGGGGCCTCGGCGGTGGGGCCTCGGCGGCGGCGGCGGCCGTGCCTCGGCGGTGGGGCCTCGGCGGCGGCGGTGGGGCCTCGGCGGTGGGGCCTCGGCGGTGGGGCCTCGGCGGTGGGGCCTCGGCGGTGGGGCCTCGGCGGTGGGGCCTCGGCGGTGGGGCCTCGGCGGCGGCGGTGGGGCCTCGGCGGTGGGGCCTCGGCAGCGGCGGTGGGGCCTCGGCGGTGGGGCCTCGGCGGTGGGGCCTCGGCCGGGGCCTCGGTGGGGCCTCGGCGGTGGGGCCTCGGCGGTGGGGCCTCG
>JAXLNO010005556.1:0-64962 GCA_038087875.1 Malacoraja senta | reverse complement strand
TTTCATAGCAAAAGGATTTGAGTATAGGAGCAGGGAGGTTCTACTGCAGTTGTACAGGGTCTTGGTGAGACCACACCTGGAGTATTGCGTACAGTTTTGGTCTCCAAATCTGAGGAAGGACATTATTGCCATAGAGGGAGTGCAGAGAAGGTTCACCAGACTGATTCCTGGGATGTCAGGATTGTCTTATGAAGAAAGACTGGATAGACTTGGTTTATACTCTCTAGAATTTAGGAGATTGAGAGGGGATCTTATAGAAACTTACAAAATTCTTAAGGGGTTGGACAGGCTAGATGCAGGAAGATTGCTCCCGATGTTGGGGAAGTCCAGGACAAGGGGTCACAGCTTAAGGATAAGGGGGAAATCCTTTAAAACCGAGATGAGAAGAACTTTTTTCACACAGAGAGTGGTGAATCTCTGGAACTCTCTGCCACAGAGGGTAGTCGAGGCCAGTTCATTGGCTATATTTATGAGGGAGTTAGATGTGGCCCTTGTGGCTAAAGGGATCAGAGGGTATGGAGAGAAGGCAGGTACGGGATACTGAGTTGGATGATCAGCCATGATCATATTGAATGGCGGTGCAGGCTCGAAGGGCTGAATGGCCTACTCCTGCACCTATTTTCTATGTTTCTATGTTTCTATGAGGAAAACCTTTTTCACCCAGAGGGTTGTGAATCTGTGGGATTCTCAGAATCAAGAGGCAGTGGAGGCCAATTCTCAGGATGCGTTCATGAGAGAGTTAGATCGAGCTCCTAAAGATAGCAGGGTCAGGGGATATGGGGAGAAGGCAGGAACGGGGTACTGATTGTGGATGATCAGCCATGATCACATTGAATGGCGGTGCTGGCTCGAAATGCCGAATAGCCTACTCCTGCACCTATTGTCTATTGCCTATTGATTCAATTTTTAATACAGATTTGTCTCAAGTTGCAGCAACTGAACCAAAATCATGAAGCAAAATGCACATTAAAAGAAGGTATTAAATTAAAAGGTAAGATTGTCTAATTCATGTTTTTACAATTTGTGGCAAATAAATCAAAAGGTATTTCATTTAATTTTTAAGAAGATGCAATTTTTGAAGATGCTTTCGATGAGCCATTTTATTTCAAACAGGCAAGCAAATATAACCAGCCTAGTGGTTGCTATGACATCCTGGCTGACAGCGCATCCTAGATCCAGTACAATGCACATGAATATTGTACGTTTAATTAGATCATTAAAGCACAGAGTATGGCTTTGATCGTAAACAGTCCCTTTTTATATTTTCCCAGCATAGATAAGGTGAAGAAAGTGAGAGAAATCTAGTGTCTCAAACAACATAGAAACATTTCAATGTAACCTTCTAAATAATGCTTCAGTCCTAAATGGCCTACTCCTTATTCTTAAACAGCGACCTTTACCTATTCTTAAATTGTGTTTTAAAACAATTTTATTTATAAAATTACAGGAGGCTTAGTGTACTAATTTTATTTTATGTATTTTGTTGATTCATTTCACAGGGGTATTTATCACCATGTTAATGTACTACAATTATTTGAACGAGAATTAATTGTGTCAAACACTTTGGGGATGGCAGAGTAGAGTTGCTGCCTTATAGTGCCAGAGGCTCAGGTTCAATCCCGTCTATGGATGCTGCCTGTTCGGAGTTTTCTCTTGGTGCTTCGGTTTCCTCCCACATTCCAAAGACGTATAGGTTTGTAGGTTAATTAGCTTCTGTAAATTGTAAATTGTCCCTAGTGTCTAGGATAGAACTAATGTACGGGGTGATTGCTGGTCAGCATGGACTTGTGGGCCGAAGGGCCTGTTTCCACGCTGTATCTGAAATTCGAAAGTCTAAAGTAAAGTCTAACTCATCCATCTACAGTACTTTGTTTTCCATGTATCCAGATAAATCATAGCTGACATGAGTACATCAGGAAATGCCAGAGAGGAAATATACAAAGCGTAGATTATTTTTAAGACGGCGATTGACAGGTTCATGATTAGTATGGGTGTTAGGGGTTATGATGGATAAGGCAGGAGAATGGCGTTGAGAGGGAAAGATAGATCAGCCATGTTTGAATGGCGGAGTAGACTTGATGGGCTGAATGGCCTAATTCTGCTTCTACAACCTGTGAACCTATGAATTTCAGAACAGCTTTAGTGGGCTATGAGCCAAACGTGGCCAGGTGGGACATGTACATGGTTGGTGTGGGCAGGTTGGGCCTCAGAGCCCGTTTCCATGCTGTGTGAGTCTATGACTCCATGATTCTATCAGTCAATGGAACCTTTAGAAGAGGTAATGAGTCCAGCATCAGCTTATTTAACCAACCGTAGAAATTAACTTCCAGAAGAAACTCCTCTAATGTTTTACGGCTGTGAATAAGTTTAGTTCAGTTTAGAAGTACAGCGTGGAAACAGGCCCTTCGGCTGATCGAGCCCGCACTGACCAGCGATCCCCGCACTACCCTACACACACACTAGGGAAATTAACCTACAAACGTCTTTGGAATGTGGGAGGAAACCAAAGATCTCAGAGAAAGGGGAGAACGTACAAACTCCGTACAGACAGCACTCGTAGTCGGGATCGAACCTGGGTTTCTGGCACTGTAAGCGCTGTAAGGCAGCAACTCTACCGCTGTGCCCCTGTGCCATCCTCACCATCACCTCGCGTAAAAGGAATGATGCCAGCCAACTGATGCCAAGTTTGAAAGTAAGCATGCAGGTACAGCAGGCAGTGAAGAAAGCGAATGACATGTTGGCCTTCATAACAAGAGGAGTTGAGTATTGGAGCAAAGAGGTCCTTCTGCAGATGTATAGGACCCTAGTGAGACCACACCTGGAGTATTGTGTGCAGTTTTGGTCTCCAAATTTGAGGAAGGACATTCTTGCAATTGAGGGAGTGCAGCGTAGGTTCACAAGGTTAATTCCCGGGATGGCGGGACTGTCATATGCTGAGAGAATGGAGCGTCTGGGCTTGTATACTCTGGAATTTAGGATGAGAGGGAATCTTATTGAAACATATAAGATTATTAAGGGTTTGGACACACTTGAGGTAGGAAACATGTTCCCGATGTTGGGGGAGTCCAGAACCAGGGGCCATAGTTTAAGAATAAGGGGTAAGTCATTTAGAATGGAGTTGAGGAAACACTTTTTCACACAGAGAGTTGTGAGTCTGTGGAATTCTCTGCCTCAGAGGGCGGTGGAGGCCGGTTCTTTGGATACTTTCAAGAGAGAGCTAGATAGGGCTCTTAAAGATAGCGGAGTCAGGGGATATGGGGTGAAGGCAGGAACGGGGTACTGATTGTAGATGATCAGCCATGATCACATTGAATGGCGGTGCTGGCTCCAAGGGCCGAATGGCCTACTCCTGCAACAATTGTCTATTGTCTATTGTTTTGTTACACTGGAAACAGAAACAAAATTAGAAATGTTTAAGCAATTAAAATGCTATTAACGGTAATGAAAAGTAAATTAAATACAGATATTTATATATAGTGTTTTCTTTTGGGACTCATGTTTATAGTCGGAGGAACCCGTTCTTACAGAATCTGTACAATCACATTGTAATTGCAGGTTGTTAGAATTTAGTTACTAATTTACCTACAAATTATAATTACTCGGGCAAGCTAGAATCCTTGTTTAAAATCGTGTGCTTCATGTTGTACCTAACTTGTCATTGAACATGGCAAATGGTACACTACAATTGTGCACATGTGGTGTACTGCATCAGTTCTACACATTGTAAACACTATGCATGATGCTCTTAGAGTCATAGAGTGATACAGTGTGGAAACAGGTCCTTCGGCCCAACTTGCCCACACCGGCCAACATATCCCAGCTACACCAGTCCCACCTGCCACCATTTGGTCCATATCCCTCCAAACCTGTCCTCTCCATGTACCTGGATAGTCACAGCCTCAACTACCTCCTCTGGCAACTTGTTCCATACATCCACCACCCTTTGTGTGAGAACTTTACCCCACAGATTCCTATTAAATATTTTCCCCTTCACCTTAAATCTATGTCCTCTGGTCCTCGATTCACCTACTCTGGGCAAGAGACCCGATCTTGCCCAGAGACTCTGCGTCTACCTGATCTATTCCTCTCAAGAGTTTATACACCTCTATAAGATCAACCCTCATCCTCCTGCGCTCCAAGGAATAGAGTCCCAGCCTACTCAACATCTCCCTACAGCTCAGACCCTCTAGTCCTGGCAACAGGACTTAATAGTTAACACCCAATATTATGATCTCTTTTGGAAAACCAAGCTTCTTTCAAACTTCTTGTTAATGGAGGTCAGTGTAAATTTAACTGGTGGTAATGGAATTTCTATAAGAGACATTTCAATAGTCCGTGAAATTTTTTTTACAGATAAATTGTTGTGCTATTTTATTGATACTTGAGCGGAAATAAGTATAACGCTCAGTACTAACAGTATAATCCTTACCTTAGACTTTAGACTTTACAGATTCAGAATGGAAACAGGCCCTTCGGCCCACTGAGTCCACGCCGATCAACGATCACTCTGTACGTTAGGACTATCCTACACATTAGGGACAATGTATACCTTACAGAAGCCAATTTACCAACGAACCTGCACGTCTTTGGAGTGTGGGAGGAAACCAGAGCACCCGGAGAATTCCCACGCGGTCACGTGGAGAAAGTACAAACTCCGTACAGACAGCATCCGTGGTCAGGATCAAACCTAGCTCTCTGGCACTGTAAGGCAGCAACTCTACCGCTACGCCACTGTGACGCCCCACTCATAAAATATATTTTGTTCATTTGAAAATTAGGAATGAAATGGTGAAGGCCCAGAGGTGCAGCTGGGGCTGCTGCTACCTCACCGTGCCAGAGACCTGGCATTGATCCTGACCTCGGGCTCTGTCTGTGTGGAGTATACTTGCTCCCCCTGTGTCCCCTGTTGCCTCCGAGTGCACCGACTTTCTCCCACATGCCAAAGACCCATGGGTGTGTAGCTTAATTGGCCTCGGTAAAAATTGCCACTAGTGTGTAGGGAGAGGATGTGAAATTGAGATAACATAGAATTCATGTGAACATCGATGGTCATCGATGGAGTGATATTCTTGAGTCTGGTGGTACGTGCTTTCAAGCCTTTGTATCTTCTGCTTGACGGGGCAGGAGAAAAGATGGAATGACTAGGGCAGGGGTGGGGAAGCTTTTCATGTTGGAATGCCGCATTAAGTTAGCTGTAATCTAATAAGGTCGCGTCCAGCAAACTTCAATTAGATATACTTCAAAATGTACATTATTTTGTAAAAATACTATGTACTAACTTCAAGAAAATGTAAAAAATTGTTAATTCTAAAGTTAATTAACCTTTTAATGACTTTGTTGTGACTGCTTTTTGTGGGAAAGCATTTGAATATTTGGTTGCAACATGGAGGTACGCAGTTTCAGCTGATCTTTTGATGGGTATCCGTCATTTGTGACCTTAAGGGCGTCTTGATTTGGGTTAGGTAGGAGAATGTAGAAGTGGTTGAAAAGCAAGAAAACATTTTTCGTGCATGTCAAAGTTGACATACATTCTAGAGTCGCATTAGAACTAAATCATGAGCATAACAGGTGTTAAAATAGCCCTCATGACTTACTAATGTTTTAATTGTGGCTGTCAGTCGGGGAGGATTATTTTGTTGAATTTACTTTTACACTTTGGTATTTTAAATACGTTCATTTTAAGATTAAAAAACAAAAACATATCAATCAAAATAAAAGGATTTGTTCTCCTAAATTTGGATTCATTCAAAAGGCCGCACTTTATGGCCTAGAAGGCCGCAGGTTCCCCACCCCTGGACTAGGGTATGAGGGAGTGGGTTTTCTTCAAGATCTTCACTTTCCTCCCACACTCCAAAGACGTAGAGGTACGTAGGTTATCATTCATTACGTTGGCTGCAATACTGAAAGTGTAGATAGAGTCGATGGATGGTGCTGCTTTGCGTGGCGGACTGGACTCTGCCATCTCTCGCGGTCTTGGGTAGAGCTGTTGCCAAAAACAAGTGGTGATGCACCCCGAAAGGATTCTAAAAGTTCATTTGCAGAAATTGGTAAGAGTCATTGGTGACAGGCTGAATAAGTTCGTAAGTTCATAAGTGATAGGACTTACAAGTGCTAGGAGTTCATAAGTTCGTCAAAGTCAAAGTCAAATTTATTTGTCAAATGCACCAACTAAGGGACAGTGAAATGAATTTGCCAGCAGTGATACAGTTGAAAAAAAGAACTCACAATACACAATAGAATTTAACACAAACAACCACCACAGCATTCTTCGCTGTGGTGGAAGGCAACAAAGTTCAGTCAGTCCTCCTCCCATAAGTGATAGAATTAGGCCATTCGGCCCAGCAAGTCTATTCCGCCATTCAATCATGGCTGATCTATCTCTCCCTCCTAACCCCATTCTCCAGCTTTCTCCCCATAACCCTGACACTCGTACTCATCAAGAATTTGGCTATCTCTGCCTTACAAATATCCATTGACTTGGCCTCCGCAGCCTTCTGTGGCAATGGATTACACAGATTCACCACCCTTCTGAGGAATTAGAGTGACACGGTGGTGCAGCGGTAGAGTTGCAGCCTTACAGTGCTTGCAGCACCAGAGACCCGGGTTCGATCCCAACTATGGGTGCTGTCTGCATGGAGTTTGTACGTTCTCCCCGTGACCGGGTGGGTTTTCTCTGAGATCTTCTGTTTCCTCCCACACTCCGAAGACGTAGATGTATGTAGGTTAATTGGCTTGGGGTACAATAAATTGTCTCTACTATGTGTAGGGTAGTGTTAATGTGCTGGTCGGCACGGACCCGGTGGGCCGAAGGGCCTGTTTCCACGCTGTATCTCTAAATTAAATTAATCTGAATTAGATGCAGTGGTGTGCTTTCTTGATCAATGTGGTTCACCAGGACTAATTGTTGGTGATATTTGCACCTAGGAACTCAAAGCTCTTGCACATCTCTTCAGCACCATTGATGCAGAAGGGGTCATGTACTCCACCACACTTCCCCATGTCCATGACTAGCTCCTTCATTTGGCAGACATTGAGGGAAAGACTAGCAAGTAGACCCAAAGTGTTGGAGGCACTCAGCGGGTCAGGCAGCATCTGTGGAGAAAAGGAATAGATGACGTTTGAGGTGGAGACCCTTCATCAGATTCAAAGAGGGAGAGATTGTTATCTTCACACCATATTACCAAGCTCTCCCACTTCTTCCTTTTACTCCGTCTCACTATTCTTCGAGATCTGGCCCACGAAGGAGGCGTCAACTGTAAACTTCTAAACATAGAAACATAAAAATATAGGTGCAGGAGTAGGCCATTCGGCCCTTTGAGCCAGCACCGCCATTCAATATGATCGTGGCTGTTCATCCACAATCAGTAACCCGTTCCTGCTTTTCCCCCATATCCCTTGATTCCATAAGCCCGAAGAGCTATATCTAACTCTCTCTTGAAAACATCCAGTGAATTGGCCTCCACCGCCTTCGGTGGCAGAGAATAGTAAGATTAAACGAGAACTTACCAGTTTGAAGATTGATCTTTATTTTATGAGGAGTTACGATGAGCGATTACGTGAAGAACGCCGCCAGTCAGCATGCACGTCATTCTTCAAAGCAGCGGTGTGAAATCACAGATAACAGTAGTCGAAGTGACATAGTAAGATTTAGAGAAGACTAGAACTACCAGATGACCTTTATGATACGAGGGTTGGGAGCAGAGGGCACGTAATCGCTCATCGTAACTCCTCATAAAATAAAGATCAAACTTCAAACTGGTAAGTTCTCGTTTAATCTTACTATTTTACTTCGGAGTCACGTGAGTGACTACGTGAAGATTTCAAAGCTCTGTGATTTCATGCCGTGGATACGAGTCCATGCGACACACTGCCTCAGTTGACACAGGATGAGTAATAATAAATATTGCATTCAAACATGATACAGACTTAAACATGTTGATGCTTTAATTAGCAAAAAAGAAAACAATAGCGACCCCTCTCTCCCAGGGGGAAGCTATAGAACAGAATTTAAAATGGAGTGGGCAAATACCCCCGGTGTGGCAAGAGGTTTATTATAGAACCTTTGAAATGTCAGTTCATTGGACCATCCTGTGGCCGCGATGATTTGGTCGAGACGGACGTCCAGTGCCCTCGCTGCTGACGTTGATGCCGCCCTGGTGGAGTGAGATTTAAAAACGTCATTGTCCACTGCGGCACAAGCCAGAAACTGTTTCAGCCACCTTGAAATGGTCTGTACCGACACCTTCTTATGAGGCTTTTTGTGACTGATGATATTCGTTACTTCGGAGCCTCTGAGGCTCTTGGTGACCTTGATATACTGCTGCAAGTGCGTAACTACCCATAGGCGAAGGTCTATGGGGTATGCTATAAAAATAAGTTTAAGCCCTGACGTCCCTGGCCTGCTCTACTTAAGTAAATCATAAACATAAAATGGTATGTTATTTACAGATGAAACCATCCTGTCCAGTCGCAGCTTCTGCAACGTCTGGACGCGTTGCGCTGAAACCAGTTCCATGAGCATGACCACTTTAAGAGTGAGTCTGGGCAAAGACAGGGATGTTGCTGGAGCCCATTGGTGAAGCAGCGTGAGAACCACACTCACATCCCAGATCTCTGTGTACCTGGGCCTGGGGGGATTACTGTTAAAAAATAGTAAGATTAAACGAGAACTTACCTAAGTTTGAAGTTTGATCTTTATTTTATGAGGAGTTACGTAGGTGATTACGTGAAGAACCCCGCCAGTGCGCCTGCGCGTCAATCTTCAAAGCAGCGGTGTGAAATCACAAAAAACAACAACCGAAGTAATATAGTCTCATAATAAAACGAGTAATACAAGAACTTCCATCTGACCTTTATGATAGAGGGTAGGGTCGTGGTGGGCACGTAATCACCTACGTAACTCCTCATAAAATAAAGATCAAACTTCAAACTTAGGTAAGTTCTCGTTTAATCTTACTATTTTACTTCGGAGTCACGTGAGTGACTACGTGAAGATTTTAAAGCTTTGTGATTTCATGCCGTGGATCAATCCCGGCTTCTCACTGCATAGATTGACTCGGAACGAGAATAATCAATCATGCATTCATAATAACATTTGTACCACAAATGCAGTAATTCATTTCAAGAATGAAATGAATCAGATCCCCTTTAAACCAGAGGAATTTACACAGAACTTAAAATAGTTTCTGCAAACAACCCCGCATTAACAATAGGCCGAAGGTAAAAATGTTGAAACATCAACTCATTGGACCACCCGGCGGCTGCGAGGATATGGTCGACGGGCCCGTCTTTTGCCCTGGCCGCCGACGTTTCTGCTGCCCTAGTCGAGTGAGACGTAAAAACACAAGTGTTAATACCAGCAGCTGATAAGACTTCTTTTATCCATCTGGAAATAGTCTGTATTGAAACTCTCTTGTGTGGTTTCTTGTGTGTGATCAACAACCCAGTTTCCATATTCTCAAATTCTTTGTGACCTCAATGTATTGTAATAAATATGTCTTAATACAGAGACATGGATCATTTGGATATGCTGCTAGCATAATTTTAAATCCTGTCACACCTGGCCTAATTTACTTTAGTAGGTCATAGATAGAGAATGTAACCTTGTCTTCAGTTACTTCCATACTGTCTATTTGTAATTTTCCAAGTGTTTGCACTCGTTGTGCTGTCACTCAAGCCATAAGCATGAATACTTTCATACTGAGCTTGACCAAAGGTAAAGACACACTTGATGACCATTCACGAAGTAGTTTCAGTACCACACTTACATCCCAGATTGTCACGTACCTAGGTTTCGGTGGTTTGGAATTAAAGATTCCTTTCATTAGTCTGGAAACAATTGGGTGTGACCCAATTGAGTTTCTTTCTGAATCCAGAACCAAATATGAGGACAATGCACTTCTGGCTGAATTAATTGCACTACAACTCAGACCTTCATCATAATAAAGTTTTGACAGAAATTCTAAACATTTGAAATATCTGCAATACTTTATTGCACATTCTTTTGTACACAGAACTCTTCCCATTTCTTAATATAAGAAAGGTACTGTTTTTGAGTGCTCTTCCTCCCGGCTGCCGTAAGCATGTCCACAGTATGCTCAGACAGTCCTCGTCCCAGAAAAGGCATTCTTAAAACCTGCAAATCAACAAATCCAAACGATGATATAATGGATGTTGTTACCCTGTTACAGGGTGCAGCAATAAATTACTCCTTTTTGGGACTTTCATTAACATTTGTGTTGTTAATTCTAATATCAACAGATACCATGGCTGTATAGGCCAATCTGGTACTACCAATACCCTTGAAGCAGCATCTTGCCTGATTTTAAGCAAACATTGGCTTATGAGGCAGAAAGGTGGAAATATATATGAAAACATACCACCCCAATGTAGCGAGAAAGCATC
Source organism: Malacoraja senta (assembly GCA_038087875.1). Taxonomy (NCBI): domain Eukaryota; kingdom Metazoa; phylum Chordata; class Chondrichthyes; order Rajiformes; family Rajidae; genus Malacoraja; species Malacoraja senta. The sequence continues at coordinate 54,558 of JAXLNO010005556.1, read as the reverse complement.
AATCGCCACTGCTCCTGGATCTGGTTTCCATGAGACATATCTCGATAGCTGATGATTCAAGGCGATGTCGGGCATTCCAAATCTGATTACTATATCATTGAATACCTCTTGATTCAACATACATTCTTTATTATCATGGAACTTTTCGTGACCTGGTGTCTGCTATCGTGTTCATTCTACCTGGTAGATAGATAGCTGAAATCCAAATGTTCTTTTCAATACACCAAGACCAAAGTTGATTTAACCATTTTGTCACATGACACCGACTTAATTCCACCCATATCATTAATATAGGCAACTACTGTTGTGTTTATTAATTTGAACTTGAACCTTCCTTTTAGTTGTGTTAGAACCATAAGCTTGGAGTCCATAGAAAACCTCCTAAAAGCTCCAAATAGGTAATTCCCCATGTCTGCAGTAACACTAACTTTTCCTGATTCCATCTGCCTCCGCAGCTCCATGTTAAGTCAGTTGCACCCCATCCTAGTGCACGGGCATCAGTTTGTAATATCATGGAAGGTTGTTCAATCAGCACTTTGCCTGAACTGCTTGAGACATGTAGAATCCACCACTGCAGCTTAGAAACAGCATTTGTTGTTACTTGCATGGTTCTATCAAAATGACCAGCATTTACTCTCAGTGCCTGTTCTTTAATTCTCTGCAGCTGTTGATAATGTAATGGTCCATACTGGACTGCTGGGAATCTACTAATTTTCCCAGTACTCGAGCCACCTGTCTGATTAGAGGTTTTTGCTCGTTTAACAGATTACTGCAATCTTTAATCAACTCCACCCTTTTTTCACTGGGCAAAGTAATTTGCATTTGGGCTAAATCAATTGTGAACCCCAAATAATTAATCGAGGTACATGTTTTTAACCTTGATTTCTTTGGATGAATTTAGAAACCCCCAAACTTTCAAAAGTTTGATTTTATTACTGCAACCGATGCTTCTGTTGACTGTTTTGTCCTTCCTATATCAGGACATCATCCAGGTATGCCATTAGTACATGCCCCTGGCTCTCAGCAACCCCAGAATTGATTTTTATGAATATTCTGGGAGGGAACGTTAACCCTTTAGGCAGAGCTTTGAACTGCCCTAATTGGTTCATCCATGTAAATTTAAAATACTTCATATCTTGCAAGTGAACAGACACTGAACAAAAGGATTCAGACTTGTCAAGTCTATAATAATCCTACATCCTCCATCCTTTTTTGATCGAGGGAATATATTTGACCCAAATTGGTGAATTTGGTAGACTGATTCTTTAATAACACCTTTTATATATAGGGTTTTGAAGCGCAACTTGAACCTCCATTACTTCGCAAAGTGGAGAGTTCTGCTAGGAACATGCTGGACAGGCAAATCATAATTTGGATTGAATTCAATTCGAAATCCTTGTATATTATTCAGAATTACCACATCTGAAGTAATCTTCTTCCAATGTTTATAGAAGAGACGTAATCTGCCTCCAACTTTTGGACTTAATCCAGTTAGTATGTTCCCCTGAGAACCAGGTCCACCTACCTCTTGAGTCATTTGAGTATTCTGAGATCCCTGGATTCTCCCGGAAGCACCACCACTGGTCCTTACTCCCGCTGCAGGCCGCCAGCTACGTCCCTGCGTTGATGAGCGACTTGGTCCTGGTCTAGGATCCGTATGACGTCTGAAAGGATACTTCCTCTTTACAGACTTTGCAACCATTGATGTATTTATCAATCCTGTTTTCGCTTCATCTTCCAACTCTTTAATACGTCTCCCGAGATCCTCTCCAAAGAGTAAGTTGGGTAATTGTATATTACTTGGTTTGCAGAGTGCTACGAATTTCGGATTCATAGTAGACCGCATAGCACTTTCCTCAGATAATAGATCTCGAAGTGGGTGCTGCATAGCAACCCCAGTGCTTGCTGATGCAACTTCGTCATCTTTTGGTTGTTACCTGCTATTCTGGTAAAAGCAGTTATTCCAGAACCCAGCAGCTTTAATATTCTCTGCAACTGATTGCAGATAATTTGGTTCACTGCTGCTGCTTTCAGCAACCCACAGTTACTTGGGGTCTCCTGCCTTCTTGCACTCATCCATCTCCTGCTGTTCCAGCTAATGGTAAACCAAGTAATTTATTAAGGAGGCCAGTTCTTCTCCTAATGGCTCTCCTGACCCTGACGGGGCAGCGAATCCTACTGCCAGGGGTGGAACATCTGGCAGTTGCCGTTCATCGCCTTGTACAGCCTCACCGTCAGAGTCGGGGTCTGAAATCTCATGACCCGTAGCATGCTCCTCATTCCTGAGGGTGCATTCCATCAGCCCTGAGCCAGGTGCTGTTAAGCTGCTCCTGCAGCTTGGATTACAGTACACTCCTTCCTGAGTGAACTTTGCTCCAACAGCCTATGAAAAAGGCTTTCTATTTGGGCAATACGCTCGAAAGCAGTATCTAGCCCTGTACCAGGAGCTGTTTGAGCTGTTTCCAGCAGCTTGGCTTTCAGTACACTCCTCCCTGAGTGAACTTTGCTCCAACAGCCTGTGTAAAAGGCTTTCTATTTGGGCAATACGCTCGAAAGCAGTATCTAGCCCTGGAGCTACTTCCATTGCCTGGGACTCCCTCCGTGGGAGGTTGGGATTTAAACTTTGTCTTTTGCCCGACAGGCGCTGACTGTGTTTTCACCAGCCCCAGGTCCACAGTCGCTATGCTCACCGCTGGCGACTGTACCGGGGTTTAGAGGCGGTTGGTCTCTAACCGCGGACTCCCGACTTTCCCGACTTTCTGTCGGCTGTGTCGCTCGCCTCTCCCCCCTGTCCGTTTTTTCCATGGCGTCTGTGGAAAAAATCCCCATAGATCCACAGTAAACGGACCTGGAAAACATGAAAAAAGTTTTTACTTACCTTGTAGTTGAAAAACTACAAACCACTGTACGAGCTCTGCTCCTCACGTCCGTTTGCATCAAGGCGTCTGACGTAATGACGCGCAGGTGCACTGGCGGGGTTCTTCACGTAGTCACTCACGTGACTCCGAAGTAAAATACCCTTTATGAACCGGGATATTAAAGGGTGAGACCCAACAGAGTGTTGTTCCGATCCCTGCAACAGGGAGGACGATAAGGCACTCCTGGCACTGTTGATGGCACTATAGCTCAGTCGCTCATCAAAATATAGTGTGGAAAAAAATTCCAACACACCAGGTATGCTTGCCGTGTGATATGATATGTTCGACTGCAAGCAGAACACCTCCCATTTCTTGATATGAGAAATGTATTGTTTTTTAGTACTATCCCTCCAGGCCGCAGTAATCACATCCACCGTACGACCTGATAGTCCGAGCCCCAGGAACGGTCTCCTCAGAATCTGCAAATCAATAGATTAATACGGTCATGTAGTGGATGGTTCTCCCCAGTCACAGGGTGAACCAGCAGGTTACTGCATTTGGGGACAGCCATAAAAGGCTGTGTTATTAGTCTCAGAACGAGTGGGAACCATGGCTGTGTAGGCCAGTCGGGAACTACCAAAACGCCTGAGGCGGAATCCTGCTCGATCTTATGCAAGCACTGACTGATGAGGCAAAATGGGGGAAATGCATATAAAAACATTCCACCCCAGTGTAGCGAGAATGCATCTACCGCTACTGCCCCTGGGTCTGGTTCCCATGAAACATACTTTGGTAGCTGGCAATTTAGTCTGGATGCAAACAAATCAATATCTGGTACGCCATACCGAGCGACAATATCATTAAATATTTCATGATTCAACATCCATTCTGTGTTGTCATTGAATTTTCGTGACCTGGTGTCCGCCACCATGTTAAATCTACCTGGTAAGTAGATAGCTGAAATCCAGATGTTTCTTGTAATACACCAATGCCAAATAAGGTTAGCCAATTTATCACATGATGCCGACTTGATTCCACCCATGTGATTAACATATGCTACTGCTGTAGTGTTGTCAATCTGAAGCTGAACATGCAAGTCATGCATACTAGTACAATACGCCTTTAAGCCATAGAGTGCTCCCAACAACTCTAAATAGTTAATACCATATGATTGAAGAATTAATGCCTCATGCATATTCCATCTGCCACCGCAGCTAGAGATGGTATCAGTAGCTCCCCATCCTAGAGCACTAACATCAGTTTGTAAAATAACTGAAGGTTTATCAATCAGAATTTTACTGGAGCAATGCCAAATATTCGCTATCCACCACTGTAACTCAGCAATGGCTTCAGCTGGTAACCTCATGGATCTATTGAAATGACCTGAATGTCTTTTGAGTGCCTGCTCCTTTGCACGTTGTAAATTTTGATAATGTAAAGGCCCAAACTGTGCAGCTGGAAAAGCAGCCACTAATTTGCCAATTATACTAGCCACCTGCCGAATAGAAGATTGTTGCTCATCAACGAGATTGTTACAAGCTTCTATTAATTCTGATCTCTTGCCTCTAGGCAGAGTCACAGACATGTGAGTTGAATTAATGATGAATCCCAAATAATCAATGACTCTAGATGGTATCAATTTGGATTTAACTGGATGGATGAGAAACCCCAACCTCTCAAACATGAGTTTGGTAACGGGAACAGATAATTCAGCTGATTTCTGAGTCTTGCCTATGATTAGGTCATCATCCAAATAGGCCATTACAATATGATTCTGAGCCCGGAGTAGGCCCAACACCGGTTTTAACAACTTTGTAAATAATCTAGGAGCCGAAGTTAACCCATTAGGCAATGCTTTAAACTGCCATAGTTACCTCATCCAGCTAAACTTCAAATATCTCCGGTGATTGTAATGAATGGGTACTGAATAGTATGCATCTTTGAGATCTATGCATACCATATAGCATCCTTTGGAAACCAGTTGTTTAACAGTAACAAAAGTTTCCATTTTGAAATGTTTATACTGCACATAGGAGTTAAGTCGAGTTAGATCAAGAATGATTCAACACCCACCATCCTACTTTTGTCTAGGAAATATATTAGACACAAATTGATGAGATTGATGAAACGACTTCTCAATTATCCCTTTTTTAGATAAAGTTTCAATTTCAGCTTGTACATCTAAAGACTCTTGTTGTGAAAAAAACAATGTCCGGCTTGGTGTAAGCTGTGTAGGTGGACGCAATTTGAAAAGGAATTCTATTTGGAACCCTTGTATACTGTGCAGTATAAATGAATCTGATGTTATGCTATACCATTCATTGAAAAACAAGTGTCATCTCCCACCAACTTGTAACTGATCCATACATGACATGTTCTGAAAAGAACCAAATCCACCTACCTCCATGGGTGTCGGTGGAAACTTCTGCCCCTGAGTTCTGGAGGGGAAGAATGTAGGAGTGCGCCAATTGCGCATGGTTGGCAAGGCCCGTCTTGGTCCTTGACCTGAACCAGCTTCAGCGAACTGTTTGTAGGGTGCTGCCGAAATGGAACTTTGCTAGTCAGTTGGGCTTTTATGAGGCCGACCGTTTTCACCTCATCGTCCAACTCTTTGACCCGTTTTGATAGGTCATCACCGAACAGTAGATTCGGCTGTTGCACATTGCTCGATTTGCAGTGCCGCAAACTTGGGATTCAGAGTAGGACAGATAGCACTCTTTCCGAGACAGTTTATTTCAAAATGTGCATTGCACATTAGGGCCAGAGCATCCAGCTGCATCTCTGACAGGGGCCCCCCATCGACCGACCTAGCAAAAGCTGTAATGCCTGAAGCGAGCAGCTTTAGTATCTCCTGGAGCCTCACTTCCTGGGCTCTGATACCTACACCCATGTGACCCCAGATAGCGTGGTTCACAGTCGGCACTTTGATCGAGGCACAATTGGCGGGTGTCTCATATTTTTTGGAAGTTTCTTCCATTGTGAGGTCTTGCAGCTGGTGTGAGGCCATGTAATTTATAGTCATGGCCAGGTCCTCATCCAGCGGTTCCCCAGTTCCGGTCGGTATAGCAAATTTAGATGCCATGCTTGGCACCCCTGGTTCGCGGCCTTCTTGCCTTGAGGTATGCTCACCGGCTATACCTCTGACCTCGGAGTCAGAACAAAACTGACCCCGTATGCTCTCCTCCTCCGACAGGGAGACATTATGCAGCCCTTCTACAGGTGCCGCTGCCACGGGCCCCCGAGGAGACCCGCGGATATAAAACTCTTCTTGCTGGAGCATATCGTGATGGAACATCCTCTCCATCAGGAGCTCCATCCTAGACAGACGTCCGAAGACGCTATCCATTGTGGGAGGGGAACCCTCCTGGCCCGACTCATCCGAGTCAACGGGCCTTACCGACTTCTTAGTGGCTTTCCGTCCCACCGGAGTAGCCACGGTGCTTTCAACCGGCACCAAGTCGGAAGCCACTGGCTGTGCCGCCAGTGACTCTGAAGGCAAGATGGACGGCTGCCCGCTACCCGCACTCCCGCGGTCTTCCATAGCTGCTCTCCCGACGGCCCGCCTCGACCTTCCCTTAGTCATTTTCTCCATGGTCCGACTTGCTCCTGCAACAAGACTTACCGACCGCAGAAAACGACCTCAACTAAGTTTAAAAAAAAACGTACCTGAGGGTTTTTAAAACTTACCGCTGGTGGAGCTACACGCCTGCCAGCCCGTCGTTGCGCCATGCGTCAGACGCATGCGGACTGGCGGGGTTCTTCACGTAGTCACTCATGTGTCTACGAAGTAAAATTCCACAGATTCACAACTCTCTGGGTGTAAAGATCTAAAGGGGTAAGACCAGGATTTGGCCACGCATTTGTGTATGCGTAGGGAGTATAGTGAGAGGCTGAGAATACTGCCTTGCTGAGCGTTGAGAATTTAAAGATGGAAATATTAATAGTGGAAGCCTCCCGACTGATAATCCTGGGTCAACATTTACACCAGTTGAATAACAACCCAAGTACGGCCTGATGCTAATTATGAATGTACATACCTTTCTGTTAGCATGTTAAATCACTTTCAGTTTTAGCTTTGGCACATGGGGGAAAAACCAGAGTGCTAGTGGTCTTTAAGCGGAAGGTTCAATCGTGATGCTGCCAGATGTACAGAGGTTTTTATGGTGGTGACTCGCTAATTTGTAGTTTAAGTTCAAATGACTCGATGACAAAGAGCAGAAAGCAGCCAGAATTGGTTCTCAAAGAGAGCACTCTCTGCTTCCCTTTGTGCTCTTGCAGGCTGCCTTCCAACAAATTACTGACAGATGATTAAAGGCCCTGAAACACGGTAAACAATTTTCTTTTCAAATCCCTAATACTTAGGCTATCTGCCAGTAAAATGTAGCAGCTGTCGTAAGCATTTTCATACTCAAGTACATACTGTTTCAAACATTAAAATTAGGGTGGTTATTCGTAAGTACATAAGTGCATAAGTTGTAGGAGCAGAATTAGGCCATTTGGCCCATCGAGTCTGCTCCCCCATTCAAACATGGCTGATCTATCACACCCTATCAATCCTATTTTCCTGCCTTCTCCCCATAACCCCTGACACCCGTAATAATCAAGAATCTGGCAACCTGTGCCTTAAAAATACCCATTGCCACAGCCTTTTGTGGCAATGATTTGCACAGTTTCACCACCCACAGACTAAAGAAATTCCTCCTCATCTCTGTTTTAATGTGAGGCTGTGGCCTCTGATCCTGGACTCTCCCACTAGTGGCAACATCCTCTCCGCATCCACTCTATCCAGGCCTTTCACTATTCGGTAAGCTTCTGTTAGGTCCCCCCTCGTCAATATTATGTACATCTTTTCCAGTTTAAATCTCTTAAATAGTTTTATCTCTGTGCAAATTATTTAGAAATTTAAGTAGAATGGGATTTTATTCAAATAAAGAAAACTCCTGCAATATGGGCTTTGGAACGCTAAACAATTTTAAGTGCAGCTTGATTGTTCAGCATTCAACCCACCAGGTAAAATGAGCTGGTTCAGATCTGTTCACCCTACTCTAGGAAAGATGTCACTGACTGGAAAGCGTGCAGAGAAGATTTACCTGGATGAGCTATAGGGAGAGGTTGGGCAGGCTAGGATTTTGTTCCTTGGAGTGCAGGAGGCTGATGGGTGATCTTATAGAGGCGTATACGATCATGAGTGGAATAGATAGGGTGACTGCACATAGTCTTTTACACAGAGTAGGGGAACCAAGAACCAGAGGACATAGGTTTAACATAGAAACATAGAAAATAGGTGCAGGATTAGGCCATTCGGCCCTCCGAGCCAGCACCGCCATTCAATATGATCATGGCTGATCATCTAGAATCAGTACCCTGTTCCTGTTTTCTCCCCACATCCCTTGATTTCTTTAGCCCTAAGTGCTATATCTAACTCTCTCTTGAAAACACCCAGTGAATTGGCCTCCACTGCCTTCTATGGCAGAGAATTCCACAGATTCACAAATCTCTGGCTGCAAAAGTTTTTCTTCATCTCAGTCTTAAATGGCCTGCCCCTTATTCTTAAACTGTGTTCTGGACTCCCCCACCATGGGGAACATTTTTCTTGCATCCAACCTGTCCAATCTCTTAAGAATGTTATGTGTTTCTATAAGACCCAACATGTAGGGGGGAAAGAAGAGAACAATAATAAACAGAGAATAAGAGGTGGTGGGGTTCTTAAATGGGTGAGCAGAGAAACAGAGGGGTGTAAAATGCGGGCGGAAGCAATAGGTAGCAAGGTGAAAGGTAAAAGTGGCAGGCAGACAAATCCAGGGCAAAAATCAAAAAGAGCCACTTTTCAACATAATTGTATAAGGGGTAAGAGCGTTGTAAAAACAAGCCTGAAGGCTTTGTGTCTCAATGCAAGGAGCATTCGTAATAAGGTGGATGAGTTGAACGTGCAGATAGCAATTAATGATTATGATATAGTTGGGATCACGGAGACATGGCTCCAAGGTGACCAAGGCTGGGAGCTGAACATCCAGGGATATTCAATATTCAGGAGGGATAGAGAGAAAGGAAAAGGAGGTGGGGTAGCGTTGCTGGTTAGAGAGGAGATTAACGCAGTGGAAAGGAAGGACATTAGCTTGGAGGATGTGGAATCGGTATGGGTAGAGCTGCGAAACACTAAGGGGCAGAAAACGCTGGTGGGTGTTGTGTACAGGCCACCTAGCAGTAGTAGTGAAGTTGGGGATGGCATCAAACAGGAAATTAGAAATGCGTGCAACAAAGGCAAAACAGTTATAATGGGTGACTTCAATCTACATATAGATTGGGTGAATCAAATTGGCAGGGGTGCTGAGGAAGAGGATTTCTTGGAATGTATGAGGGATAGTTATCTAAACCAACATGTAGAGGAACCAACGAGAGAGCAGGCTATTCTAGACTGGGTATTGAGTAATGAGGAAGGGTTAGTTAGCCGACTTGTTGTGCGTGCCCCCTTGGGCAAGAGTGATCATAATATGGTTGAGTTCTTCATTAGGATGGAGAGTGACATTGTTAATTCAGAAACAACGGTTCTGAACTTAAAGAAAGGTAACTTTGAGGGTATGAGACGTTAATTGGCCAAGATTGACTGGCAATTAGTTCTAAAAGGGTTGACGGTGGATATGCAATGGAAGGCATTTAAAGACTGCATGGATGAACTACAAAAATTGTTCATCCCAGTTTGGCAAAAGAATAAATCAAGGAAGGTAGTGCATCCGTGGATAACAAGGGAAATCAGGGATAGTATCAAAGCAAAAGATGATGCGTACAAATTAGCCAGAAAAAGCAGCATACCAGAGGACTGGGAGAAATTCAGAGACCAGCAGAGGAGGACAAAGGGCTTAATTAGGAAAGGGAAAATAGATTATGAAAGGAAACTGGCAGGGAACATAAAAACTGACTGCAAAAGTTTTTATAGATATGTGAAGAGAAAGAGATTAGTTAAATCAAATGTAGGTCCCTTGCAGTCAGAAACAGGTGAATTGATCATGGGGAACAAGGATATGGCAGACCAATTGAATAACTACTTTGGTTCCGTCTTCACTAAGGAAGACATAAATAATCTGCCGGAAATAGCAGGGGGCCGCGGGTCAAAGGAGATGGAGGAACTGAGTGAAATCCAGGTTAGTCGGGAAGTGGTGTTGGGTAAATTGAATGGATTAAAGGCCGATAAATCACCAGGGCCAGATAGATAGGCTGCATCCCAGAGTACTTAAGGAAGTAGCTCCAGAAATAGTGGATGCATTAGTGATAATTTTTCAAAACTCTTTAGATTCTGGAGTAGTTCCTGAGGATTGAAGGGTAGCAAACGTAACCCCACTTTTTAAGAAGGGAGGGAGAGAGAAAACGGGGAATTACAGACCAGTTAGTCTAACATCGGTAGTGGGGAAACTGCTAGAGTCAGTTATTAAAGATGGGATAGCAGCACATTTGGAAAGTGGTGAAATCATTGGACAAAGTCAGCATGGATTTACGAAAGGTAAATCGTGTCTGACAAATCTTATAGAATTTTTCGAGGATGTAACTAGTAGAGTGGATAGGGGAGAACCAGTGGATGTGTTGTATCTGGACTTTCAGAAGGCTTTCGACAAGGTACCACATAAGAGATTAGGATACAAACTTAAATCACACGGTATTGGGGGTTCAGTATTGATGTGGATAGAGAACTGGCTGGCAAACAGGAAGCAAAGAGTAGGAGTAAACGGGTCCTTTTCACAATGGCAGCCAGTTACTAGTGGGGTACCGCAAGGCTCAGTGCTGGGACCCCAGCTATTTACAATTTATATTAATGATCTGGACGAGGGAATTGAAAGCAACATCTCCAAGTTTGCGGATGACACTAAGCTGGGGGGCAGTGTTAGCTGTGAGGAGGATGCTAGGAGACTGCAAGGTGACTTGGATAGGTTGGGTGAGTGGGCAAATGTTTGGCAGATGCAGTATAATGTGGATAAATGTGAGGTTATCCACTTTGGTAGCAAAAACGGGAAGGCAGACTATTATCTAAATGGTGGCCGATTAGGAAATGGGGAGATGCAGCGAGACCTGGGTGTCATGGTACACCAGTCATTGAAAGTAGGCATGCAGGTGCAGCAGGCAGTGAAGAAAGCGAATGGTATGTTGCCTTCATAGCAAGAGGATTTGAGTATAGGAGCAGGGAGGTTCTACTGCAGTTGTACAGTCTTGGTGAGACAACACCTGGAGTATTGCGTACAGTTTTGGTCTCCAAATCTGAGGAAGGGACATTATAGCCATAGAGGGAGTGCAGAGAAGGTTCACAGACTGATTCCTGGGATGTCAGGACTTTCATATGAAGAAAGACTGGATAGACTTGGCTTATACTCGCTAGAATTTAGGAGATTGAGAGGGGATCTTATAGAAACGTACAAAATTCTTATGGGGTTGGACAGGCTAGATGCAGGAAGATTGTTCCTGATGTTGGGGAAGTCCAGGACAAGGGGTCACAGCTGAAGGATAAGGGGGAAATCCTTTAAGACCGAGATGAGGAAAAACTTTTTCACACAGAGAGTGGTGAATCTCTGGAACTCTCTGCCACAGAGGGTAGTTGAGGCCAGTTATTGGCTATATTTAAGAGGGAATTAGATGTGGCCCTTGTGGCTAAAGGGTCAGGGGGTATGGAGAGAAGGCAGGTACGGGATACTGAGTTGGATGATCAGCCATGATCGTATTGAATGGCGGTGCAGGCTCGAAGGGCCGAATGGCCTACTCCTGCACCTATTTTCTATGTATCTATGTAAGATCCTCTAAGGTGAGAGAGGAAATATCTAGAAGGAGTCTGAGGGGCAAATGTATCACATAGCGGGTGATGGGTATACGGAACGTGTCAGCTACTATAACAATAGTTAAACAATATACAATAGACAATAGACCATAGGTGCAGGTGCAGGCCATTCGGCCCTTCGAGCCAGCACCGCCATTCAATGTGATCATGGCTGATCATCCCCAATCAGTACCCCATTCCTGCTTTCTACCCATATCCCCTGACTCCGCTATCTTTAAGAGGTCTATCTAGCTCTCTCTTGAAAGCATCCAGAGAACCTGCCTCCACTGCCCTCTGAGGCAGAGAATTCCACAGACTCATCACTCTCTGTGAGAAAAAGTTTCCTCATCTCCGTTCTAAATGGCTTACTCCTTATTCTTAAACTGTGGCCCCTGGTTCTGGACTCCCCCAACATCGGGAACATGTTTCCTGCTCTAGTGTGTCCAAACCCTTAACAGTCTATGTTTCAATGAGATACCTCTCATCCTTTCTAAACTCCAGAGGTACAAGCCCAGCTGCTCCATTCTCTCAGCATATGACAGTCCCGCCATCCCGGGAATTAACCTTTTAAACCTATGCTGCATTCCCTCAATAGCAAGAATGTCCTTCCTCAAATTGGGGGACCAAACTGCACACAATACTCCAGGTGTGGTCTCACTAGGGCTCTGTACAACTGCAGAAGGACCTCTTTGCTCCTATATTCGATTCCTCTTGTTATAAAGGCCAACATGCCGTTCGCTTTCTTCACTGCCTGCTGTACCTGCATGCTTACTTTCATAGACTGATGTACAAGGACCATGAACAATAAACATTAGTTAAAAGACACGGGCGGCATGGTGGCAAAGCGGTAGTGTTGCTGCCTTACAGCGCTTATAGCGCCAGAGACGCGGGTTCGATCCTGGCTATGGGTGCTGTCTGTACGGAGTTTGTCCGTTCTCCTCGTGACCTGTGTGGATTTTCTCCAAGAACTTCGGTTTCCTCCAACACTCCAAATACGTACAGCTTTGAAGGTTAGCTGGCTTGATATCAATGTAAAAATGATCCCTAGTGTTAATGTGCGGGGATCGCTGGTCGGTGTGGACTCGGGGGTCTGTTTCCACACTGTATCTCGAAACTAAACTAAACATCTGGACGGGTACATAAGCAGGAAAGGTTTAGGGGTGTATGAGTCAAATGTGACCAGGTGGTACTAGCTTAGATGACCTGAGTTTTACTAACAAGATCCACAAAGCAAATGTCTATACTATTTCAGAGAATATATTGTGACTATTATAAAATTGTGACGATCATAAAAGGACTGGACAGGCTAGATGCAGGAAAAATGTTCACAATGTTGGTTCGAGTCCAGAACCAGGTCTTAGAATTAAGGGGAGGCCATTTAGGGCTGAGGTGAGAACAAACTTTTTCACCCAGAGAGTTGTGGATTTGTGGATTTCCCTGCCACAGAGGGCAGTGGAGGCCAAATCACTGGATGGATTTAAGAGAGTTAGATGGAGCTCTAGGGGCTCGTGGAATCAGGGGATATGGGGAGAAGGCAGGCACGGGTTATTGATTGGGGACGATCAGCCATGATCACAATGAATGGCGGTGCTGGCTCCTCCTGCACCTATTTTCTACGTTTCTATATTCAGTAAGGAAGATACTGTATTAGTACAAATAACATCAGTTCCTACCAGATTAACAGGAATATCTTCATTACATTTTGCCTCAACTTTGTCTTGTAACTTTATAACAAAGATCTAAAATTGGATGTGAACCATCACGTAACAATGATCATGAGACCATCCTTGCTGATCAAAACAATTTGGATATCGAGGGAATAGAATCCGTTTCTGCTGTTGAAGAATTAAAAGATTTTTCAGTGGAGCTCTTGTGGTTACGAGTGCTTTCAGTGACAGCCAGGACCTTGGGGAAGTTGACAATGCTGGCAACTGCAAGTGTGTTCAATCTTATCTGCTCCACACTGGAAAAAATAGCACACAAGATCATTGATCCTTGAGTAAAGACCCTGGATGATCCCTTTAATACATGGCAGCGATCTGCTGAGGCCAGGAGTCTAACAGCGACGGTGACCTTTGGTGTTCTTCGAGAGGAGTCACAGAGTCATCGAGTTATGTGGCGTGGAAATGAGCCCTTTGGCCCAACTTGCCCACACCGGACAACTTGTCCCAGCCACAGTACACTAGTCCCACCTGCCTGCGTTAGTCCAGGCAGCAGAGTCTGACGGAGAGCCATCCTGTTAAGTCTTGGCGATGAGGGCGGTCACGGTGGCGTAACGGTAGAGTTGCTGCCTTACAGCGCTTACAGCACCGGAGACCCGGGTTCGATCCCGACTACGGGAGCTGTCTGTGCAGAGTTTTAACCTCTCCCCGTGACCCAGTGGGTTTTCTCCGAGATATTCGGCTTCCTCCCACACTCCAAAGACGTGCAGGTTTGCAGGCTAGGTACAAAAGTAAATTGTCCCTAGTGTATGCAGGGTAGTGATCATGTGCGGGGATCGCAGGTTGGTGCGGGCTCGGTTGGCCGAAGGGCCTGTTTACGTGCTGTGTCTCCGAAACTAAACTAAACACATCTTTTAACCTCCTACCCACCGTTTAAGCCTCAAGAACAATTTTAAGAAGGAACTAAAATGTGCCAAAATTGAAGGTTTCTCCAGCTCTGTTATCTGTTGCTTAGAATTTGGATTGTATAGGGAGGTTTCACGACCCCATGCCCCGTACTGTTGCTACGCTACACCAAGTGGAGTACACGCGATGAACTGCAGGTAAGTACTTATCATTGTTTCCAGCGTAGCGGGGCCGGTTAAAACCCGCCGAAATTGTCAATTTTTGCGCTGTAAATAATTATGGAAATCGGGATAAGCGTGAGAGACATTTAGCCAAGTTCAGAATTCAAAAAGTGAGGAGAAATGACGGTAGATAGCAGCGAGGAGAGTGCTTGGCGAACATTGGCCGTTTGCTCACTGCATTTCATCAACTAAGGCATTATTTGTGTTTTTTTCTTGATTCCTTTGGCATCTAAAAAGTTTCAGAAGGGATAAATCTGGCTGTAAAATTTTAAAATTGCCCATTGTTCTCAAGTGGGTTTTACACACAAAAATAAAACGCCTCTAAGCAAAATTTACAGCCAGATTTATCACTTCAGAGACTTTTTAGATACCAAAGGAATCAAGAAAAAAACCCAAATAATGCCTTACCGTTGATGAAATGCAGCGAACAAATGCGATAAATCCCAATATTTTCAATTCCGATATCTGCACGGCCAATGTTCGCCAAGCACTTTAGCTGTTGTTGTCCCTTCAGCTGTCGTTTCTCTTTACCTTCATTTCGCTTCACTTTGGGTATTCTGAAGTTGGGTACATGTCTCTCACACTTACCCCGACTTCCACAATTTTTACAGCGAAAAAATTCAACATTTTGTCGGTTTTTAACAGGTAGGAAAGTACGCGTTTCTTGCATTAATACCATATACTGGAAGTGACGGATGTCCTCCAGATGGATTGAGCGGCTCGTGTGTCAGCCTATGACCCAGTGACCTTACGTGCAACCCCCTATAGCATTGAGGAAAAAAACCCAGTGTACAATCCAAAGATTGCTCAACACAATTGTAACTTTTTAATTATCAATGTCACGCCCGTACAAGTGGAACAGACATTTCTGGTCGTGATCCATGCCAGCAGTCTGAAGAAGGGTCTCGACCCGAAACGTCGCCCATTCCTTCACTCCAGTGATGCTGCCTCGCCGCTGAGTTACACCAGCATTTTGTGTATACTAGCAGGAAGAAATGGGCTTTAATATTCATGCGGGCAGAAACAAAATCAGAACGCAGAACACTGCTCTCTTCACGTTGTCATCATTTAAAAAGGGACACTCTACAATGTTGGGATACCACAGAAGGCAACTCCAGAATTGAAGGCAGACTTTCCCCTGGAATTTAAAATTGGTGCCAAAACCTGGCGACTCTGTCTACTGCCTCTGTACAGTACTTTTTAGTTTAATGTAGAGATACAGCACAGAAACAATAGGCTTTGGTCCGCGGAGTCCGCACCAACCAGCGATCCCCATAAACTGCCACTATCCTACTCACTGGGGACAATTTACCATCTTTACCAAAGAATATAAACTTATAAACTTGCATGTCTTTGGAGTGTGGGAGGCATCCAACGCACCCGCAGTGGTCGCGGGGAGAATATCCAAACTCCGTACAGACAGCACCCGGAGCCAGGATCGAACCCGGGTCTCTGGCGCTGTAAGGCAGGAACTCTACTGCGGCGCCACCGTGCTGCCCACTTTACACTAAAGTTGAATTGAAGCAGAGGATTATCCAACATATCAAACTGGTCTCTTGTGGGGATTTGTAAATCAAGGTGATAATCTGTCCATGTTTATAAAAATAGCTTTCTATAGTGGAAACAACATTGAACCATCTGCTGATGAGGGGAAAGGGAAGAAATGGTTTGCTTCATGTACTGCTAATTATTAATCATTAGCTGGTTCCAATTAACTTATTCCTGCACCACAGCAATAAACTAATCTTGCCTGCGGTCTTCATACCACACCAAGCCAACGCCAAGGTGGAACTGGATCAATTATACTCTTGAACTACACTCAATTCGAGATCAATCTCTGATCGAGACATCAAACATCACCTCTGGGACTTCAAGCACCAAATTCAGGTATGTGCTACACTGAATCCATTAGCTTGTCCACCATAAGTAAGAAAGAACTGCAGATGCTGGTTTAAATCGAAGGTAGACACAAAATGCTGGAGTAACTCAGAGGGTGAGGCAGCATCTCTGGAGAGAAACCCAATCTGACCTTTCTGTCCTGGGCCTCCTCCCATTGTCAGAGTGAGGCCCAGCTCCGATTGGAGGAACAGCTCCTCATATTTCGCTTGGGTAGTTTACACCCCAGCAGTATGAACATTGACTTCTCTAACTTCAGATAGCCCTGCTTTCTCTCTCCATCCCCTTCCCCGTTCTCCCACTAGTCTTACTGTCTCCGCCTACATTCTATCTTTGTCCGTCCCCCCCCCCCCCGACATCAGTCTGAAGAAGGGTCTCGACCCGAAACGACGCCCATTCCTTCTCTCCAGAGATGCTGCCTCAACCGCTGAGTTACTCCAGCATTTTGTGTCTAGTTTGTCTACCATGCTACACAAGGGGCAACGCCGATGCGCCACTACCAAGAACACCTATCACTCCAAACCTCACCCTCGCTTCAGCTGGGCAGATCGTCTGTCCATGTTGCTCCTACAAACAGAGACTGAGATTCAAGGCACCAACAAAAAGTGTAGTTGAGCAATGTTCTGAAGAAGCTGAGAGCCCGTTTCAGGATTATCTTGAATCGGTGGACTGGGGCATGTTCAAGGCCACTACATACAGACACAGCGTGGAAACAGGCCATTCTGGTTCAAACTGGTCAGCACGCAACAGAAAAAGCTTTTCACTGTACCTCGGTACACGTGACAATAAACCAAACTGAACTGAACTGAATCTTCGATCCACCGATTCCACGCCGACCAGCGATCACCCCTTACGCTAGCACTATCCTACACACACTAGGGACAATTTATAATTTATCAAAGCCAATTAACCCGTACGTCTTTAGAATGTGGGAGGAGAGGAAACCGGAGCAACCCAGAGGAAACTCAGGCGGTCACGGGGAGAATGTACAAACTCCGTACAGACATCGCCCGTGGTCAGAATTTAACCCGGGTCTCTGGCGCTGTAAGGCAGCAACCTCTACCGCTGCATCACCCATGCTGTCCATGGTGCCCGAATGTGTTTACCTCTGTCAGATAGACACAAAATGTTGGAGTAACTCAGCGAGACAGGCAGCACCTCTGGAGAGTTGGAATGGGTGAGGTTTCGGGGTACCTCTATCAGTATTCGTTTCCAACTATGACAATCAGGGTCCGTCCTGATGAGAAATCGTAGCAGAGTAGGAACACAGTGGCGCAGCGGGTAGAGTGGCTGCCTCACAGCACCAGTCTGTGGCCTGTATTCCTCTAAACCTTTCCTATCCATCACTATTAGACTGTTGAACTGTAGCAAGTTCTTTCCTTTTCTGGTCAGCAATGCCAGATTAGAAACTATGAAAAAAGACCCAAAATGCTGGAGGAACTCAGCGGGACAGGCAGCATCTCTGGAGAGAAGGAATGGGTGACGTTTCGGGTCGAGACCCTTCTTCTGACTGCAGAAGAACCTCGACCCGAAACGTCACCCATTCCTTCTCTCCAGAGATGCTGCCTGTCCCACTGAGTTACTCCAGCATTGTGTGTCCAGCATGTCTGGAGAACATGGATAGGTGCCGTTTCGAATTGTGAGCCTTCTTCAGACCACGTGGTACAGTCAGGGCCGGGTTAAGACCCATAGAGGCTCTAAGCACTTAAAAGATTTTGGTGCCCCCATATATATGTAATTCAAAATATAAACAATAATAAACCATAAAATATTTTTTTATTTTTCAAAATGAAACAAAACTAACAGTAAGATGGAAAATAATGTTTATCTTTGTATACTTCCACTTTATTCATATTTGAATATAAACCATTTCGAATATTATTTTAGCAAATTTAAAGTGATTTATTTTGTGCCGTAAACCATTTACCATTTCTATGGTGCCCCCCTTCCCTTGATGCCCTAAGCACGTGCTTATTTTGCTAAATGGTTAATCCAGCCCCGGGTACAGTGGTTGTAAAGTTCAATAACTTTACTGTCAGGTTACCATCACAACCCCACAACATTAAAACAGAGCCCCTTATATCCCTCTGTATTTTCTTAAGAGATAAAGAACATGTTTTGATGTACATCTCCTTGAATCACTCTCAATAAGTGTTTTTCTTTCATCTGTCAGCTTACTAAAGTGATGCTCTAATGCCTGCAATCACCATAATGCCGCAGCCATTTCTGTGATAACTGTCATATGTTAAGTGAATCTATGTGAATCATAAAGCTTTTCACGCAAATGTTTTTACTTTGTTTAACATTTTCATTTTTACGGACCTGTCAAAAACAGTAAATTACCAGCAATGTGGTCCTCCACATCATTCCTGAGATGTGCTTTCTACCAGATACCTGGACCAAAACACAAACTGTTCAGGAATAACAACAATCGTGTTCTGGATTGCCCCACTTAAAACTTGAATTGCTTCTATTCTTGAGAAATGATAGAACTATTAACCGGTTATATTGATGCCAACATCAAGTTATAATTTCTGGGTCATGAGCTCATGACCTTTTCCTTTGAGCATAGGATGTGAATGCTGTTGGCAAAGTGGATGTCCATAATCGATTACCACCAGGGTCATAAGTTCATGAATTCATCAGTGACAGGAGCAGAATTAGGCCATTCGGCCAATCAAGTCTACTCCGCCATTCAATCATGGCTGATCTATCTTCCCCTCTCAACCCCATTCTCCTGCCTTCTCCCCGTAACCCCTGACACACGTACTAATCGAGAATCAGTCAGTCTCCATCTTAAAAATGTCTATTGACTTGTCCCCCACAGCCGTCTGTGGCAATGAATTCCACAGATTCACCACCCTCTGACTGAAGAAATCTCCTCCTCAGGTTGGTTCAATGAGCAGATGAGGGTCGACTGCATTGGCAGATTGGAGCCGCATAGAAATTGGGGGAGCACATTTCCTTCCAAAATAACAATGTTGTTGTTGTTGTCCGTCCTACGTAGAAGACCATGACTTCAGTGTTTTTGTTTGTGGGTGCGGAGGTGACTAATGAGACCAATCCGGGCCCGAAAGGCTCGCCCGCATATGGGACACAGCTGGGTGGGTGCTGCAGTAGTTGAAGTGGCTCGAGCCTTGCGCACGGCGCGTTTCCCCTGAGCTTCTGCGGTGCGCTTCTTCGCAGCTGCACCCGCTCCTGTGGAGATCTTGCTTCGCCCAGGTAGACAAAAGCGCTGGCGAAACACAGCGGGCGCAGCAGCATCTATGGAGCGAATGTAGGGAACTGGAGCTACAAGCCATGAGGTACGAGATGGAGGCGCAGGCATGTCCCGAGGAAGCAAATGTGGCTGTGGTATCGGGTCTGGGTAAGGATGTGGTCGTAGAGTTGGAGGGAAGGGGGAATCACAGAGGGGGGGGGGGCAGTTAGAGAGGAGGTTGTAAAGCTGTTGCTTCGCCCAGTTGGGCAGTACGGTTCCTGAAGACATGATTTGCGCTTGACTTGGACTAAAGTGCGGGAGAGTTGCGCAAATTGTTAGCCTCACTCTCTCGTCCCGGCCTACCCAGATCCAGTGGCAAGGCATAGTCAAGACGGCTGGCGATAGCAATAATAATAAAATAACAATAAAATGGTCAGATATCAAGTCAAGTCACATTTGTTGTCTTAGGCACAAGTACTGGTGAGGTGCAGGTACAATGTAGCAGCATCACTGGCTCATAGACCCCGAGAAACATACATAAAACATCAATCATACCTATAAACATATAAATCCTGCAAAACAGTCATAGGAAGAACAAGACTGCAAGAAAAAAACTACGGTGGCGCAGTGAAGCAGCGGATTGGGCGGCATGGTGGCGCAGCGATAGAGTTGCTGCCTCACAGCGCCAGAGACCCGGGTTCGATCCCGACTACGGGTGCTGTCTGTACGGAGTTTGCACGTTCTCCCTGTCAACGCGTGGGTTTTCTCCGGGTGCTCCGGTTTCCTCCCACATTTCCAGGACGTGCAGGTTTGTAGATTTATTGGCTTCTGTAAATTGCCCCTCGTGTGTAGGATAGGACTAGTGTTCGGGTGATTGCTGGTCCGATGTGGTGGGCCGAAGGGCCTGTGTCCGCGCTGTATCTCCAAAGAAAAACATTTCTGCACAAACACTTTAGAAAAATGTTTAGTGGATGTGCTGGTTGGTTCAAGAACCTGATGGTTGCGGGCAAGTGGGCCTGGCCACTCTCTCTTCTCCCCTCTCCCATCGGGCAAAAGGTATAGAAGTGTGAAAACGCACACTTCCAGATTCGGGAACAATTTCTTCCCAGCTGTTATCAGGCAAATGAATCATCCTTCCACAACCAGAGAGCAGTGCTGAACTACAATCTACCTCATTAGTGACCCTCGGACTATCTTTGATCGGACTTTGCTGGCTTCACCTCGCACTAAACGTTATTCCCTTATCATGTATCTGTACACTGTAAGCGGCTCGATTGTAATCACGTATTGTCTTTCCGCTGACTGGATAGCACGCAACAAAAGCTTTTCACTGTACCTCAGTGCACGCGACAATAAACTAAAACTGTAGCTGTTCCTGAACCTGGTGGTGTGGGACTTCAAGCTTCTGCACCTCCTGCCTGACAGTAATAATGAGAAGAGTCATATATTTATTCATTAACAAACCCCTGACTTGTGAAATGATGAATGTTGCTTTCCTTTGAGAAGAAGTTTAACCACTGGAGAATTTCCACACACATAAGTGGTGCTGTTATTTTGTCACTGCAGAATAATTACGATTTTCCTTTCAGTGATTACTAAGTACAGGCACCTCTCATGATTTTCAATCACCAATGGTAGCCTGGTGTTGATGAGGGTGCTCCTGAAATGGATGAATTATTTAATATCAAGCATGTTTGAATAACAAATAGAAGTGAATTATTGTCAATTAATCAGTCCAAAAGAAGCATGCATGGGATTAGCATGGTGATGGGGCGTTACGACAGCTACTGTTTACACCCAGAATAACCAAACTCGCCTGAGTATGTTCACAGTGAATTTTAGTTTTAGTTTAGTTTAGAGATACAGCGCGGAAACAGGCCCTTCGCCCCACGGGGTCCGCACCAGCCAGTGATCCCCGCACACTAACATTATCCTACACGCACGAGGGACGATTTAACATTATACCAAAGCCAATTAACCTACAAACCCGTACGTCTTTGGAGTGTGGGAGGAAACCGAAGCACCTGGAGAAATCCCACATGGTCACCGGGAGAACGTACAAACTCCGAACAAACAGCACCCATAGTCAGGATCGAACCTGGGACTCTAGCGCTGTGAGGCAGTAGCTCCACCCTCTAACTGCGGGTGTTGTCTATACAGAGTTTGTACGTTCTTCCCGTGAGTGCATGAGTTTTCCCCGGGTGCTCTGGTTTCCTCCCACATTCCATAGACATACAGGTTTGTACGTTATTTGGCTTCTGTAAGTTGTGAAATAGTCCCTAGTGTGTAGGATAGTGCTAGTGTAAATGATGATCGCTGGTCGGTATGGTCTCGGTGGGCCGAAGGGCAATATACTTGATATTGAGGGAGTGCAGCGTAGGCTCACAAGGTTAATTCCCGGGATGGCGGGACTGTCACATGCTGAGAGAATAGCATGGCTGGGCTTGTATACTCTGAAGTTTAGAAGGATGGGAGGGGATCTTATTGAAACATATAAGATTGTAAAGGGTACGCTAGAGGCAGGAAACATGTTCCCGGTGTTGGGGGAGTCCAGAACCAGGGACCACAGTTTAAGAATAAGGGGTAAGCCATTTAGAACGGAGATGAGGAAACACTTTTTCGCACAGAGAGTTGTGAGTCTGTGGAATTCTCTGCATCAGAGGGCAGTGGAGGCCGATTCTCTTGATACTTTCAAGAGAGAGCTAGATAGTGCTCTTAAAGTAAGCGGAGTCAGGGGATATGGGGAGAAGGCAGGAATGGGGTACTGATTGGGGATGATCAGCCATGATAATATTGAATGGCAGTGCTGGCTCGAAGGGCCGAATGGCCTACTCCTGCACCTATTGTCCATTGTCCATTGTCTATTCAACACTGCATCTCTAATGACTAATTAAAGTAAAGTCTAAAGTCTAAAGTTTTGCACAAGAACAACTTTGGAATCATCCAAAAAGAAAAATGTTACTCCCACGTCTCATAGAAACATAGAAAACAGGTGCAGGAGTAGGCCATTCGGCCCTTCGAGCCAGCACTGCCATTCAATATGATCATGGCTGGTCACCTAAAATCAGTACCCAGTTTCTTCTTTTTCCACATATCCCTTGATTCCGTTAGCCCTAAGATTTAAATCTAACTCTCTCTTGAAAACATCCAGTGAATTGGCCTCCACTGCCTTCTGTGGCAGAGAATTCCAGAGAATTCCACAGATTCACAGCTCTCTGGGTGAAAAAGTTTTCCCTCATCTCAGTTCTAAATGGCCTCCCCCTTATTCTTAAACTGTGACCCCTGGTTCTGGACTCCCCCAACATCGGGAACATTTTTCCTGCATTTAGCCTGTCGAATCGGTTAAGAATTTTGTGTGTTTCTATAAGATATCCTCTCATCCTTCAAAATTCAAGTGAATGCAACCCCAGCCGACCCCTCGGTGGGCCAAAGGGCCTGTTTCCATGCTGTATACTTGAATCACTCAAGTCTATGTTGCTTCTACATTGCTACACTTCCAGGCATAAGGCCAGGTCATCAATGCGTCTTTAACTAATGCTTGGTTAGGGGTTCGAGGAAGTGTAATCTTGTTTGGAATTAAACCATAATGATATCTTTGCATTGGCCCAGTTGTACCCTTCCAGTGGCCAGAAGAACTGCCACTGTGACAAATGGAAATGAGCCAAGTTCACATGGAATTGCCGATTGCATTTATCAATGGATTTTATGTAATGGAATTTTAAATTTCCCTTCCACAAAATCATTGGC
Source organism: Malacoraja senta (assembly GCA_038087875.1). Lineage (NCBI taxonomy): Eukaryota > Metazoa > Chordata > Chondrichthyes > Rajiformes > Rajidae > Malacoraja > Malacoraja senta. The sequence continues at coordinate 31,276 of JAXLNO010005556.1, read as the reverse complement.
ACACTCAACATGATTTATAGTCTGAAGATAGACACAAAATGCTGGAGTAACTCAGCGGGTCAAGCAGCATCTCTGGAGGAAAGGAATAAGTGACGTTTCAGCTCGACACCCTTCCATCCAAAGATGCTGCCTGTTCCGCTGAGTTACTCCAGCATTTTGTGTCTGTCTTCAATGTAAACCGGCATCTGCAGTTCCTTCCTACACATGATTTACAGGCCAATTGGTTTAGCCTAGAACCTGACCTCACAATTGATATCAGGCTCTGAAGAGTGCACTTCAACTGGAAGCGTGGAACTGGTGGGAAGGAAGCAGAACGGTTGCCAATCCCTGCCACTCCTGAAGATTAGTCTTTTATGAAACTTTGCCAAGTAACAACTTGAAAAGACATCATACTGTTACTGGACACAAAATGCTGGAACAACTCAGGCATCTCTGGAGAGAAGGAATGTGTTGAGACCCTTCTTCAGACTGTATACTGTTCATAGTCTACATACTGTTACTGTCTGTTTGCAGGGGGACACCATCTAAGTCCATCCATGCCCTCTAGAGATTCTGCCTAGCCTGTGCTAAGTTACACCATCACTTCATGTGTTACTCAATATTCCATCATCTGCAGCTCTTTATTTATTTATTTATTTATTTATTTATTTATTTTTAATTTATTTTATTAGAAACAATTGTACAAGAATAAAGCAATCGACATGAGAGTTATACAATTTTCGTACAGCTTCATTTTTAACATTTTATAAATTGATACATAAATCAAAAAAAAGAGAAAAAAGGAAAGAATGAAGAAAAAGAAGAAAGATGCAAAAGAGAAGGAAAGACCCCTGAACTACCAAAGAAGTGCGAGAGGACTTCTTTGGTAGTTCCCAACACCCCCCACTCCCCCCTCCCCCCCCACCCCCCCCTCCCCACTCCCCCCCCCCTGCTCACCCATCCCAAGCATCGGTTTATAAATTTGTGTTCAACCATTCTGTTGTTGAAGAAATTCAGTGAAAGGAGACCATGTTTTGGAGAATTGGTCTGATTTATCAGCCAAAACAAGCCTAATATTTTCTAAATGTAGTGTCTCGGACTTGTCAGTAATCCACATCTTCACTGTAAGATATCAACTTACTTGTGTCGGCATGTCTATTCAAACAATCGTCTAATATATCTGGACCCATAAAAGGACAGTCTTGTGTGTATGTTTTCACATAATCGCGGATTTGAAGATATCTAAAAAGATTGCTTGCTTTCAAATGATATTTCTCCTGTAGTTCTTGAAAAGAGAGGAGAATCCCCTTCTTATAGAGGTCTTCCACAGTTTTAATTCCTAGGTTTTTCCATTGAGCAAACACCATATCTAAAGTAGACGGTTTAAACGAGGGATTGTTAGCAATAGGCAGAAGTAGAGACAAATTTCTCAGTTTAAGACTTAATTTCAACTGTTTCCAGATTTGATTTGATTTGATTTATTTTCTTGTCATTTGAACCTCAAAGAGGCTCAAACGAAACTCCGTTTCCACAGCCATACAAACAAAACATTTCCTACACGACACACAAACAATTCAATTTACAGAAAAACATCCATCACAGTGAATCTCCTCACTGTGATGGAACGCAAAGTCATTTCTCTCATACGTAGGGTACTGTGTATTATCGGATTTTGCTCATATGTTGATTTTTTCAGATGTATTGGAGATAGAAGAATCGAGCCTATATTAAAAGACAAACAATCTTCCCTCTCCATTTTTAACCAATTTACCTCTTGACATGTATCGTCCATCCAGAAAATTATATTTTTGATGTTAGTCGCCCAGTAGTAAAAAAGAAAGTTAGGAAGAGCTAATCCTCCATTTTCTTTGGATTTACACAAATGTCTTTTGTGTATTCTGTGGGTTTTGCAGTCCCAAATGAAGTTCGTAATAGTAGAGTCCATATATCGGTATTGATTGAAATAAATATAGGAGTTGTGGAAGGAAGATTCATCTGCAGTTCTTTGTGTCTCTCTAACTTATCTGTTTTCAGGTCTGTTCCTTTTTGTTACCTTCTCACGATCAATGACGAGTCTACTGGTTGCCTTATAGAATTACATAGGGTTCCTGACTCACCAGAACGCTCAACTGTATGTCCACCAGTCAACGGGGTGAAAAAATGGGTGGGAAATGGTGTTCAACTATTTCTACTTTCATTTTGTGTCCGCAAGTCAGACTAAGTACAAATCAGCATCATGATGCCAAAAAGGATACAAGGTTCTGGAGTAACTCAGCAGGTTAGGCAGCATCAATGGAGAACATGGATAGGTGACGCTTCGGGTCAACACTATACTTCAGACTAAGGAAGGGTCTCGACCCTTAGTCAGAGGGTGGTGAATCTGTGGAAATCTGTGCCACAGAAGGCTGTGGAGGCCGTCAGTGGATATATTTAAGGCATAGATAGATAGATTCTTGATTAGTGCGGGTGTCAGAGGTTATGGGGAGAAGGCAGGAGAATGGGGTTAGGAGGGAGAGATAGATCAGCCATGATTGAATGGTGGAGTAGACTTGATGGACCGAATGCCCCAATTCTGATCCTATCACTTATGACCTTATGAACAAAGTTTTACAAATAGAGTGAGAAAAAAATTTAAATATAAAATGATTAAGGGATTGGACATGCTAGATGCAGGAAACATGTTCCCGATGCTGGGGGAGTCCAGAACCAGGGGCCACAGTTTAAGAATAAGGGGTCGGCCATTTAGAACTGAGATGAGGAAAAACCTTTTCACACAGAGAGTTGTGAATTTGTGGAATTCTCTGCCACAGAAGACAGTGGAGGCCGCTTCACTGGATGCATTCAAAAGAGAGTTGGATAGAGCTCAGGGCTCTTGGAATCAAGGGATATGGGGAGAAGGCAGGAACGGGGTACTGATTGGGGATGATCAGCCATGATCACATTGAATGGCGGTGCTGGCTCGAAGGGCCGAATGGCCTATTCCGGCACTTATTGTCTATGTATCTGTGTATCTATGAATGCTGGAATTCTGAAATAAAACCAGAAAATTTTGAAAACACTCAGCAAAGATGAGAAAGCATCTCTTGATCAGTGCGGGTGTCAGAGGTTATGGGGAGAAGGCAGGAGAATGGGGTTAAGAGGGAGCGTTAGATCAGCCACGATTGAATTGCGGAGTAGACTCGACGGGCCGAATGGCCTAATTCTGCTACTACCACTTAAGATCTTCTGATCTTAAGATCTTGTGACCTGAAATGTCACCGATCCATGTTCTCCAGAGATGCCGCCTGGCCCGCCGAGTTACTCCAGCACTTTGCGTCCATTTGTGTATTAACCAGCATCTGCAGTTCCTGCATCGAGATTCATAACTAAACTATGAAAGAAAGATAAAGAAAACATTGCATAATTCATGCAGAGTAATGTACCCTGCAACACAACCGTTAATGCACATCAAACATTTTTATTTGTCTATAAATCCCTTTAGTTCTTCTTCACTTCATGTAAAGTGCCTGTAAAAGGCAAATCTTTTTTTGTTCCTGAACCTTATCATTATGCCTGTGACATGTTTCTATAAAGTTCAAACAAATTCTTACACAATCACCATATTTAATAATTTATTCTTTTTAATTGCTGCTGCAGATTTACTGCCGATTATTAGGCAAGTTAAAACCTCATGGAAATTAGGCAGAAATGGTGAAATCCTGCAGCACTGTGCCATATCTTCAAGCATTCCTAATGATTTGAATTGTACTGCATTACAGTACTTTATGAATTGATATCTTATAACTTGTCTTTTTTATTGTATCACTAATGCGTCATTCGATTGATTTGAAGGTCATTCATTTATTCATTGCTAAATCAAGCACATGACTTTAGTTCCTTTTTGACACAAAAAAAAGATTATTAAAGCCCCTGTCCCACTTAGGCAATTTTTTTCGTTGACTAGGCTGCCGCCACATGGCCGCCGGGGTGACGCCTGTATGGTCGTGAGTCGTCTCCTCAAGTCGCCTAAAGAGTCGTAACGTTTTTTCTGGTCGCTGCTGGATTTTGAAATGTTTGGAAGTTCTCGGCGACTGTGGGCTTGTCGTAGCTTGTCTTCTCCTGTCGTAGATGCTGTCGCCAGGATGAGGCAGGTTGTCACCAGGTGACGTTGGTTGTTGCCGGGTGCTGACTTTGGTGATTTCCATTGGCGACTGCCTATGTCAACATATGTCAACTGGTGACAGTTACTGGCGACTGAATTAGACATAGACATAGACATAGAAAACAGGTGGAGGAGGAGGCCATTCGGCCCTTCGAGCCAGCACAGCCATTCATTGTGATCATGGCTGATCGTCCCCATTCAATAACCTGTGCCTGCCTTCTCCCCATATCCCTTGATTCCACTAGCCCCTAGAGCTCTATCTAACTCTCTCGTAAATCCATCCAGTGACTTGGCCTCCACTGCCCTGTGGCAGGGAATTCCACAAATGCACAACTCTCTGGGTGAAAACATTTTTTCTCACCTCAGTCTTAAATGACCTCCCCTTTATTCTAAGACTGTGTACCCTGGTTCTGGACTCACCCAACATTGGGAACATTTTTCCTGCATCTAGCTTGTCCAGTCCTTTCATAATTTTATATGTTTCTATAAGATCTCCCCTCATCCTTCTAAACTCCCGTGAATACAAGCCTAGTCTTTTCAATCTTTCCTCATATGACAGTCCCACCATCCCAGGGATCAATCTCGTGAACCTATGCTGTACTGCCTCAATCACAAGGATGTCTTCCTCAAATGAGGAGACTAAAACTGTACACAATACTCCAGATGTGGTCTTACCAGAGCCCTATACAGCTGCAGAAGAACCTCTTTACTCCTATACTGAAATCCTCTTGTTATGAAGGCCAACATTCCATTAGCTTTCTTGTACCTGCACACCAACTTTCAGTGACTGGTGTACAAGGATGCCCAGGTCTCGCTGCACCTCCCCCTTACCTAACCTAACCCCATTGAGATAATAATTTGCCCCCTTGTTTTTGCCACCAAAGTGGATAACCTCACATTTATCTATATTATACTGCATCTGCCACGCATCTGCCCACTCACTCAACCTGTTCAGGTCACCCTGCAACCTCCTAACATCCTCTTCACTGTTCACACTGCCACCCAGCTTTGTGTCATCCGCAAACTTGCTAGTGTTGCTCCTAATTCCCTCTTGCAAATAATTAATATATATGGTAAACAGTTGTGGCCCCAACACCACTCCACTCGCCACTGCCTGCCATTCAGAAAAGGACCCGTTCACTCCTACTCTTTGCTTCGTGTCTGCCAACCAATTTTCTATCCATGTCAACACCCTACTCCCAATACCATGTGCTCTAATTTGAGTCACCAGTCTCCTGTGCGGGACCTTATCAAAGGTTTTCTGAAAGTCTAGATACACTACATCCACTGGCTCCCCTTCATCCATTTTACTTCTCACATCCTCAAAAAATTCCAGAAGATTAGTCAAGCATGATTTCCCTTTCATAAATCCATGTTGACTTGGACTAATCCTTTAACTGCTATCCAAACGCCCCATTATTACCTCTTTAATAATTGACTCCAGCATCTTTCTCACCACCGAAGTAAGGCTAACTGGTCTGTAATTCCCCATTTTCTCTCTCGCTTATTTCTTGAAAAGTGGGATAACATTAGCTATCCTCCAATCCACAGGAACTGATCCTGAATCTATTGAACATTGGAAAATGATCACCAATGCGTCTACTATTTCTAGAGCCACCTCCCTGAGGACCCTGGGATGCAGACCATCAGGCCCAGGGGATTTATCATCCGTCAGTCCCATTATTCTACCCAATACTATTTCTCGCCTAATGAAAATTTATTTCAGTTCCGCTGCCCCCTTAGACCCTCTGTCCTCCACCGTACATCTGGGAGATTGTTTGTATCTTCCTTAGTGAAGACAGATCCAAAGTACCTGTTCAACTCTTCTGCCATTACCTTGTTACCCATAATAATTTCACCCGTGTCTGCCTTCAAGGGACCCACATTTGACTTTGCTACTCTTTTTCCATTAACATATCTAAAGAAGCTTTTACTGTCCTTCTTTATATTCCTGGCCAGCTTCCCTTCGTACTTCATCTTTTCAGCCCGTATTACCCGTTTTGTTTCATTCTGTTGTCCTATGAAAGTTTCCCAATCCTCAGGCTTCCGGCTACTCTTTGCTGTGTTATACATCTTTTCTTTTAGTTTTATTCTATCCCTAACTTCTCCTGTCAGCCACGGTTGCCTCCTACCCCCTTAGAATCTGTCTTCCTTTTTGGAATGAAATGATCCTGCGTCTTCCGGATTATGCCCAGAAATTCCTGCCATTGCTTTTCCACCGTCATTCCTGCTAGGATCCCTTTCCAGTCTACCTTGGCCAGCTCCTCTCTCATGCCTTCATAGTCCCCTTTGTTCAACTGCATCACTGACACTTCCGATTTAACCTTCTCCTTCTCTAATTGCAGATTAAATCGCCGACAGGGTCGTTGCTTGTCGTAGCTTGTCGCGGGTGGACGTAGGTTGACTTCGGTTGTCGCCTGTGTGCCGTTGGTTGTCGTAGGTGTGGTCGTAGGTGGACGTTATAATGGGTCGCTGGTTGTCGGTAACTTGCTGTAGCTTGACGTCGACTGGGTGGTAGGTTGTCATAGCTTGTCGTAGACATTGTCGTGGGGGTGGTCCAGTTTCCGTTTTTTCTGCGACAAGCTACGACTGTAGGTCCATTAGAATTGCTGCTCGCATTAGCCAGTCAAGAAGTTTTCGGAGAACAAAACAAATGTATATCTAGTTTAGTTTAGTTTAGAGATACAACATGGATACAGGCCCTTCGGCCCATCAAGTCTGTGCTGACCAGTGATCCCGCACATTAACTCTATCCTACACACACTAGGGACAATTTTATCTTTATATATCAAGACAATTAACCTACAATCCTGGACGTCCTAGGAGTGTGGGAGGAAACCGAAGATCTCGGAGAAAACTCACGCAGGTCACGGGGAGAACGTACAAACTCCGTACAGACAAGCCCCCTTAGTCAGGATTGAAGAACAAGAATTATCAATTATTTCGTTGGACGCTGAAAAAGCATTTGATCAAGTAGAATGGAATTATATGGATAAAATATTACAAAAATTCCAATTGGGAGAGAATTTTATTTTATGGATTAAATTATTATATAATAAGCCTACAGCTACAATATTAACTAATAACTTATTATCTTCGAAATTCCAACTATCAAGGGGTAACAGACAAGGATGCTCATTATCAACGGTTATTTGCTCTCATAATTAGAGCACATCCAGATATCCATGGGTATAACACTAAATACTCAAATAATAAAATATCTTGATATGCGGATGATATATTATTGTACATCACAAAACCTCAAATTACTATACCAAACATACTAAATCTAATTGAGGACTTTGGATCCTTTTCTGGATACAGAATAAATTGGAATAAAAGTGAAATTATGTCAATAAAACCAAAAGACTCAACACATCTCTTAAAATTCCCTTTTAAAATTGCTACAGAAAAATTTAAATACTTGGGTATTGAAATTATCAGAACATATCAAGGCATGTTCAAAGCAAATTATGATCCTCTACTTAATAAATTAAATACATTAATTAAATATTGGAAAATGCTTCCGATGTCCTTAATAGGTCGAATAACTGCAATAATAATGATCTTTTTACCACAAATTTTATACCTATTTCAATCAATTCCTATATATCTACCAAAGAAGGTTTTTTTAAAATTGGATTCAGACATTACTAATTTTATATGGGATTATAAATCCCATAGAATACAAAGAACACACTTGAACAAAGCTAAAGTATTAGGGGGCTTAGCACTCCCTAACTTTATGTATTATTATTGGTCAGTAAATATTAAAAATATGATCCAACTGATGGACAACTCTGCCCAGCAAGTGGACTGGATTGTAATGGAGAGAGAGGGCTGCTCCTCTGGTAATATTGCAGCGATCCTCCTCTCACCAATGAAACTGAATAACATAAATTATAACAAAAACCCAATTATACATAGTACAATCAGAATTTGGAAACAAATAAAACAAAATTAAAAATTAAGAAATCTATCGCCTTTATCTCCAATAGTTAATAACCCTTCGTTTAATCCCTCTATTACAGACAAATCTTTTATACAATGGGATAGGCTAGGAATTAAAACGTTCGGAGACATGTATGAAACTGGAAAATTACTATCATTCCAACAATTACAAATAAAATATAAACTGGGAAATAATCAATATTTTAAATATTTTAAAATATGTGACCATTTGAAAAAATATACAAAAGATCATTATAATATCCCAGCAGATGTACTGGACGAAGCAATGCAGATAAAAGCTGAATCAGCAAACTTAATATCATATTTGTATAATATTATCTTAAATATAGAAATACCATCTACGGAAGGTATTAGAAGAGACTGGGAACAAGAATTAGCTATTAAAATTTCAAAGGAAAGGTGGAATGAACATTTATTAAACGTGCATAAATGCTCGATTAATGTAATACAATTCACACTTTAATACAATTTAAAATTTTACACAGATTATATTATTCAAAAACTAAAATTAATAAAATTTTCCCCAATGTATCATCTATTTGTGATAAATGTCATTCTCAAGAAGCTACTATAGCGCACTCATTTGTTTTTTTGTACAAAAATTCAAACATTTTGGATTGAAATTTTTGAAATCTTTACAAAATTATTTAAAATAAAACTGACACCAAAAGCAGAATGGATTATATTCGGAACAACGGAAGATAGCCCTGAACTAAATGTGTTTCAAAAGAAATGAATTGATTACGGGTTAATAACTGGAAAAAAGCTTATCCTAAAATTTTGGAAAAACGCTCCAATACCAACTATTAACATGTGGATTTCAAATATGTTTGAAACATTACACCTAGAAGAGATAAGACTCCTCCTGGCAAGTAAATCAGATCACTTCCACCTGACGTGGTTTGCATTTATAGAACTATTACAAGTATAAGGTGCAAAAGTACTTTAAAAAATACCGATGTCAGGTAAAGGGGGATGAAAGCTGGAGAGTTGGTATATCCCATTTGCGTGATGCTCATAATAAAGTACTTGTTTTTCTCTTTTCTCTTCTTTCTCTTTTTTTATCTTCTTTAGGGTCTATCTCTGAATCTTTTCTTTTTAATTTCTTTCCTACAGGGTCTCTGTTCTTTCTTGTTGTCACGTTTTTACACCTTCACTATTTTCCTTCACTTTCTCTTTTTTCTTAATTTCAACCTTTCCTTTTTATTAGTTTAAAAAATGACGGAGTACATTAATTGTAATAAGATATACGTGATGAGTACTAATGTAATTTGTTGTAATGTAATGTACTTCTAATAAATACAAATTAAAAAAAAAAAAAGAATTGCTGCTCGCATTAGCCAGTCAAGAAGTTTTCGGAGAACAAAACAAATGTATGTTTAGTTTAGTTTAGTTTAGAGATACAACATGGAAACAGGCTCTTCGGCCCATCAAGTCTGTGCTGACCCGTGATCCCGCACATTAACTCTATCCTACACACACTAGGGACAATTTTATATTTATATATCAAGACAATTAACCTACAAACCTGGACATCTTTGGAGTGTGGGAGGAAACCGAAGATCTCGGAGAAAATTCACGCAGGTCACGGGGAGAACGTACAAACTCCGTACAGACAAGCACCCGTAGTCAGGATCGAACCCGGCTGTGAGGCAGCAACTGTACCGCTGCGCAATTGGGCTGCCTATGCTTCACCAATTGAGGAGATTGGAATATTTGCATTTCTTTGCATGCTAAAGTGTTTCAAAATCCACTGCCATATCTTTCAATGTTGTCAACGATTAAATATTATTTTATTGAGTTATGTAGCGTGGTGAAACAATACATTCCAGGATGTGGTGTTACGAGGAAGTGCAGATGCTGCAATTCTGAGGAAAACACAATGTGCTGGAGGAACTGAGTTGAGTTGAGTTCCAGTTTAGTTTATTGTCACGTGTACCGAAGTACAGCGAAAAGCTTTGGTTGCATGCTAACTAGTCAGTGGAAAGACAATACATGATTAGTACAATTGAGCCATCCACAGTGTGCAGATACACCATAAAGTTTAGTGCAAGATAAAGCTAGTGAAGTCCGTTCAAAGATAGTCCAAGGATCTCCAACGAGATGGATAGTAATTCAGGACTGCTCGCTAGTTGTGGTAGGATGGTTCAGCTGGGTGTGTGTCTTCACACTTCTATACCTTTGGAGATGTTGGAATCTTGAGCAAAATACAAAGTGCTGGAGGAACTCAGCAGGTCAGGCAGCATCTGGGGAGGGGATGGAAAGGAGATGTTTTGGGGTTTGCAACTTTCCTCAGAATTGATAGCCGACGTTTCGCGTTGGGACCCTTCTTCCGTCCGATTGTTGTAGGGCCGAGAAGTTTGGAAAAGAGAGGTGGGAACAGGATAAAGTCTGGCAAGTGATAGGTGGATACAGATGAGTAGGGTTCGATTGGCAAATTGATGGTTAGTAGTTTAGTTTAGTTTAGTTTAGTTTACCTGCGAGATACAGTCCGGAAACAGGCCCTTCGGCCCACCGAGTCCGTGCCGATCAGTGATCCCCATACACTAGCTCTATCCTTCAGATACCAGGGACAATTTACTATTTTACCGTAGCCGATTAACTTGCAAACCTGTACATCTTTGGATTGTGTGGGGAACCCGGAGCACCCGGAGAAAACCCACGCAGGTCACGGGGAGAACATACAAACTCGGTACAGACGGCACCCGTAGTTAGGGTCGGACCCGGCTAAGTGACAAGGCCGTGAAATGAAATGGAGAGATAAGAGGCAAAGAAGAATAAAATGTAAAGCCAGGGTGGAAGGGAAGAGGGGAGCGGAGGGTGAGGGAGCGCGGGTGGGATCGTGAGAGGAATGGATGCATATTGAGGCGGGGAGAGCATTTCAGGACATTAAGCCTAAATTCACTGCAGTTCATTAAATGTGGGATAGCCCCAAAACGTATTCTTCAATATTGCTCACTAATCCTGTCAAAATGATTGATGTGACTATACCATCTGCTGTGTGTCATCAACATGATATCACTGCCACGTTAAAAACTTTATGGAATATAAGAGGATCCTAAAACATCAGATTTGGAACTGAAAAAAAAAAAAACACTTTCCTACGCTGTTTGCACAGAGGATAGGATTATTTAAAAATTGCAATGATGTTTTTTAGTTTGGCTCAGAAATACAGCGTGGCAACAGACCCTTCGGCCAACCAAGTCCACTCTGACCAATGATCACCCATACCCTAGTTCTATCCCACACACTAGGGACAATTTACAGAAGCCAATTAATCTACAAACCTGCACGTCTTTGGAATGTGTGAGGAAACCAGAGCACCTGGAGAAAACCCACGCGGTCACAAGAAGAAGGTAAAACTCCGTGCAGACGGCATCCGTAGTCAGGATCGAACCCGGGTCTCTGGCGCTGCAAGGCAGCAACTCTACCGCTGCACCACCTGGTCTGCAACTCTCCAGGGCCCTACCATTTACTGTGCAGGGTATTGCTAAGGCACAGTATTTACTGGGGAAACTGATGTCATAGTTCACAGTGTCCCACAGGACAGATATAGGTCCTTTGGTCCAACCTAGTCATACTGACTTAGTCTGCAGTCCACGAAGCCTTGGAGATTTAATTGTTTGTGGACATTTCCTGAATGTTGTGAGAGACTCTGCCTCTCAAGCAGTGCGTTCCAGATTCCAACCAACCTCTGGTGGGGAAAACAAATCTTCCTTTACTGTACATCCCCTATAAACTTCTTCATCCTTATCTTAAACCTATGCCCTCTATGTGACTGTGACTGCGGAGGCCTCAATCGGCCCGACCATGGGTGAACAAGAGGAAGAGGACTGGACTTTGTTGCCTTCCCTCACAGTGGGAACCATTGTGGGGGGGTATTTTTATGTTCAATGTTAAATTCTTTAATGTTGTGTTTTACTTTTATTGGTGTGCTGCAAATGATAACTCAAATTTCACTTCACCAATTGGTGTATGTGACAATAAATGTCCTTTGTCCTTGACCTTTGTCCTCTAGTTACATGGGGTAAAGATTACTCTTGCCCACCCTATCTTTTCCCCTCATAACCTGGTAAACCTCCAGTCAGGTCACTCCTGAGCCTGGATATGTGGACAACGTTTCCCAGCTCTCCAGCCTCTCCTCATAACTGAGGTACTACATGCCAGCCAACATCCTATTGAATCTCATCTGCACCCTGTCCAATGTAATCACATCCTTCCTCCTGGGCCCCCTCCACTGTCAGAGTGAGGCCACACGCAAATTGGAGGAACAGCACCTCATATAAGACTTGGCTTATACTCGCTAGAATTTAGGAGATTGAGAGGGGATCTTATAGAAACGTACAAAATTCTTATGGGGTTGGACAGGCTAGATGCAGGAAGATTGTTCCCAATGTTGGGGAAGTCCAGGACAAGGGGTCACAGCTTAAGGATAAGGGGGAAATCCTTTAAGACCGAGATGAGGAAAAACTTTTTCACACAGAGTGGTGAATCTCTGGAACTCTCTGCCACAGAGGGTAGTTGAGGCCAGTTCATTGGCTATATTTAAGAGGGAGTTAGATGTGGCCCTTGTGGCTAAAGGGATCAGGGGGTATGGAGAGAAGGCAGGTACGGGATACTGAGTTGGATGATCAGCCATGATCATATTGAATGGCGGTGCAGGCTCGAAGGGCCGAATGGCCTACTCCTGCACCTATTTTCTATGTATCTATGTATCTATATTTTGCTTGGGCAGCTTACACCCCAGTGGTATGAATGTGGATTTCTCTAATTTCAAGTAACACCTGCATTCCCTCTATCCCCACCTCTCCCACTCCTCGACCTACTAGTTTTCACTGTTGGCATCTCTGTATCCTTTCATTATCACCTCTACCCCAGCCATCAATGGGACATTATGGGCTCCACCCTTCCTTGGACATCTATTGCCGGCCCCCATTTGTTCTGGTCTTTTCCTACCTCCAGACCACCTCCCCCTCCCTCCTCTACTTTCAGTCTGAAGAAGGATTCCGATCCAAAACGTCACCCGTCCTTTTTCTCCACAAATGTGGCCTGACTCGCAGAGTTTTGTCCCCCTCCCCCCCCCATTGTCCACTGTTCTCCCCCCCCCCCACCTCCATCATGGCCATCTCCCCCACGCCGGGTTAATTCCATCTGCTATTAGTTCTGTTCATTTCACCAGCTGATCAAAACGTTTCTGTACACTACGACTCGACTGGGCTTATATTCACTGGAATTTAGAAGGATGAGAGAGGGTCTTATAAAATTATAAAACATATAAAATTATTAAGGGATTGGAGAGGCTAGATGCACAAAAAATGTTGGGGGAGTCCAGAACCAGGGGCCACAGTTTAAGAATAAGGGGTCAGCCATTCAGGACTGAGATGAGGGAAAACCTTTTCACCCAGAGAGTGGTGAATCTGTGGAATTCTCTACTGCAGAAGGCAGTGGAGACCAATTCACTGAATGTATTCAAGAGAGCGTTGGATATAGCTCTTTGGGGTAAGGGCATCAAAGGATATGGAGCGAAAGCAGGAACGGGGTACTGATTCTGGATGATCAGCCATGATCATATTGATTGGCGGTGCTGGTTCGAAGGGCCAAATGGCCTACTCATGCACCTATTTTCCTGCTATGTTTTTATGTTTCTATGACTCACTATCCTCAACACCTGCATTTTTGTATTGTCAATAGACAATAGACAATAGACAATAGACAATAGGTGCAGGAGTAGGCCATTCAGCCCTTCGAGCCAGCACCGCCATTCACTGTGATCATGGCTGATCATCCACATTCAGTATCTTTAAGAGCTCTATCTAACTCTCTCTTGAAAGCATTCAGAGAATTGGCCTCCATTGCCTTCTGAGGCAGAGAATTACACAGATTCACAACTCTCTGGGTAAAAACGTTTTTCCTTATCTCTGTTCTAAATGGCCTTATTCTTAAACTGTGGCCCCTGGTACTGGACTCCCCCAACATTAGGAACATGTTTCCTGCCTGTAGCGTGTCCAATCCCTTAATAATCTTTCAACGTTTCAATAAGATCCCCTGTCATCCTTCTAAATTCCAGAGCAAACAAGCCCAGCCGCTCCATTCTATCAACATACGACAGTCCCGCCATCCCGAGAATTAACCTCGTGAACCTACGCTGCATTCCCTCAATAGCAAGAATGTCCTTCCTTATATTTGGAGACCAAAAATGCACACTGTCATCAGAGGCATCAAATGAAGTAGGTGAAACACTGGAGTACAAAATATATAGGGACACTTAACAATGAAAGAAAGGAGATCATTGCTTAATTAAATCGAGAGTAGATAAAATCTCAGTCTAGGGAATTATATCTATGCATATCAAAAGTAAGGTACGAAAAGAGCCAAAGCACTGATGAGTGAAAGGAAGTGGTGTCAGAGGAATAATAAATGAGTCATATTATCTCAAACTTTTAAAGGAGTGAGTTAAGCTGTAACAAACTCCAGGATGTATTGAGCAATTAGCTTATCATTGGTACGGAAAATATCGGAATCCTTATTCACAAAAGTGAATTGTGGAGCAGCCCAGACCGTCACATACACCAACCTTCTTTCCATTGACTCCATCGACACTTCACGCTGCCTCGGAAAGGCCAGCAGCTTAGTCAAGGACGAGTCTCACACCCGGTCACTCCCTCTTCTCCCCTCTCCCACCAGGCAAGAGGCACAGAAGTTTGAAAACACACACCTCCAGATTCAGGGACAGTTTCATCCCAGCTTTTATCAGGCAACTGAATCATCCTATCAACAACTAGAGAACAATCCTGAGCTACAATCTACCTCATTGGAGACCCTCAGACTATTTTTGATCAGACTTTACTGGACTAAGCGTTATTCACATTATACCCTTTATCATGTATCTGTAGACTGTGAATGGCTCGATTGTGGTCATGCATTGTCTTTCCATTGCCTGGTTGGCAAGCATCAAAAGATTATCATTTTACCTCAGTACTCGTGACAATAAACAAAACTCAAACTCAAATGCAAACTAATAGTCGTCAAACGGATAAATATCTAGAAACTGGAAATGTAAAAAATAGTGGTCAGCATGAATCCAGAAAGCTAAGGCTATGCTTGATTAAACTTTCTGGAGAAGGCTCCAAACCCGAACCCCCGGAGATTCGGAGGCTACAACCGCGGGTCTGGCGGACGGCAACACCGGAAGCCCGCGGGTCCCCTGGTGGGAGACCGCTTTTCGGGGCTTCCGCAGCGGCGACTTCTCCCGCCCGAGTTGCGGGGTTGAAGAGCACCTGGAGCGGGGCTTTACATCACCGCCCCGCGCGGCTTGGAATGGCCGCCAGACTTTGCGAGCGCGCGCCGGGGCTCTAACACCAAGACCCGGTGCGCGACCTTGCATTACCCGGCGTGGCTTTAATGGCCGCGGGATAATCACCATCACCAGCGCTGTGATGGATGTATGTGTAAATTGTGTTGTGTCTCGGGTCTTCTTCGTTTTGTAATGTATGGCTGCAGAAACGACATTTCGTTTGGACCTCAACGGGGTCCAAATGACAAATTTGTACAAAAGACAAATAAATTGTATTGTATTGTATTGTAATTGTAATTATTTTGCAGAGATTACAGGGCTGGGCCAGGGTCGTGGCGCAAACCCAATGACGTTTTATTTTGCAAAGAGGTGGGAGAGATACAAAGGGAATGAGATGGAATCCAAGAATGAGTTAATAATAATGAAATTGGTGGTGTTTAGAAAGGAACTGCAGATGCAGGTTTACATCGAAGATAGACAAAAAGTGCTGGAGTAACTCAGTGAGTCAGGCAGCATCTCTGGAGAAAAAGGATGGGTGACGTTTCGGGTTGGGAGCCTTCTTTGGAGTTGGTGATGAAATCGGTGGTGCTAGCTTAGAGATGTGGTGAAGGGTTCTAATCAGGTTTCAAGCTTGCAATAAATCACTGCATACTGTAATGTAATGGGATTAGAACATCCAGGTTTAGGAACAGCTCCTTCCCTACAACTATCAGGCTATCAAACACGACAACCTCTAATAAACTATGAACTCCGTAGACTATTATTGTTTGTTTTCTATGTGTACATATGTGAGCATGTGTGTGTGTGTATACCGTGTATATATACAGTAGATGTATATATGATCTATATATATGTGTATTTGTGAGTATGTATATATACACACACTGAACATATTTTCTCTCTCGTTTATCACATTGTTTACAGTGTACTATGTTTACATATTCTGTTGTGCCGCTGCAGGTAAGAATTTAATTTAATATGACAATAAAACACTCTTGATTCTTGAATAAGTCGTGGTATAAGAAAACAGCATGGAAAACAATTCTGAAGAAGGGTCCCAACCTGAAACATCACCTGTCCATGGGGAATATATTTCAGGGATGCTGCCTGATCCGCTGAGTTACTCCAGCACTTTGGGTCTTTTTTTTAGAGAATGAAAAACTAATTGGCATCTCAAGGAGCAACAAAGAATCTGATTACCTCTCAGCCACTTTTGCTCCAGGGAAAACAAGCTCAATCCGATCTCTCTTCATAACTATATTCCTCCAGTCCAAGCAACATCCTGGCAAATTCCCTCTGCACTTTCCCCAGTGTAACTAGATCCTCCCTATAGTGCGGTATTGAACAGGTGTCTGGACCATCAGGCAAACCAACCTCCCTTCCATTGACTCCATCTACACTTCACGCAGCCTCGGCAAGGCCACCAACATAAACAAGGACCAGTCTGACCCACCGATGTCACTCCCTCTTCTCCCCTCTCCCATCAGGCAAGAGGTACAGACCTGTGAAAACGCACACCTTCAGATTCAGGGACAGTTTCTTCCCAGTTGTTATCAGGCAACTGAACCGTCCTCTCACCAGCTAGAGAGTGGTCCTGACCTCCCATCTACCTCATTGGAGACCCTCAAACTATCTTTAATCAGACTTTATTGGACTTTATCTTGCACTAAATGTTATACCCTTTATCCTGTATCTGTACAATGTGGATGGCTTCATTGTAATCATGTATGGTCTTTTCACTGACTGGATAGCACGCAGCAAAAAGTTTTTCACTGTACCTCAGTACACATGACAATAATAAACTAAACTAAACTAAACTAACATTGCACAGTATATTACACCGGTAGTCAAACCTGTGTTTTAAAGTTGCAATGCAATGCACCACCATGTTTCCACCAGAGGGAGAGTCTAAGACTAGACGTCATAGCCTCAGAATTAAACAACGTTCTTTTAGGAAGGAGATGTCTTTAGTCAGAGGGTGGTGAATCTGTGGCATTATTTGGCACAGCAGGCTGTGGAGGTCCTCAGTGGATATTTTTAAGGCAGAGATAGATAATTCCTGATTTGTATGGGTGTCAGAGGTTATGGGGAGAAGGCAGGAGAATGGGGTTAGGAGGGAGAGATAGAGCAGCCATGATTGAATGGCGGAGTAGACTTGATGGACCGAATAGCCTAATTCTACTCCTATTCCTTTTGACCTTGTGACCATTTGTGTTCTATGCTCTGATTTATGATCACCTCTGTTGCTACTTTCAGGGAATTTAGTTTAGTTTAGTTTGAGATACATGGTAGAAACAGGCTCATTGGCCCACCGAGTCCACGCCGTACACTATCACTATCCTACACACTAGGGACAATTTACACTTTTTACTGACGCCGAATTAACCTATAAAACCTGCATGTCTTTGGAGTGCGGGAGGAAACCGGAGCAGGTCACGGGGAGAACGTACAAACTCCGTACAGACAAGCATCCGTAGTCAGGATCGAACCCGGATCTCTGGAGCTGTGAGGCAACAACTCTACCGCTGAGCCACCGTGGACTTGAAAGATCACTCTGTTCATCATCATTTCTTTGCAACCTGCCACTTGCTGTATATGTCATACCCTGAGCTGATTTCTTCAAATACTTAATACTTTGTATTCCAGGCTAGGGTTTTTGGAGGCCACAGTGTATACAATAACTTGATTTTCTGGCTCAAAATTGTACTCTGAAGGGCTGACAGCATCTAAGAGTCAAGAGTGCTTGGTTGTCATGTATAGCGACAATAGACAATGAAATTCTTACTTGCAGCTGCAGAACAGGCCACGGGGTGTACAGTAGGAAGGAACTGCAGATGCTGGTTTAAACCGAAGATAGACACAAAAAGCTGGAGTAACTTAGCGGGACAGGCAGCATCTCTGGAGAGAAGGTCTATCTTCGGTTTAAACCACCATCTGCAGTTCCTTCCTACATCAGTCTGAAGAAGGGTCTCAATCCAAAATGTCACCCGTACCTTCTCTCCAGAGATGCTGCCTGTCCCGCTGAGTTACTCCAGCTTTTTTGTATCTATCTACGGGGAATAGACTAACTTGATGGTTTCCTGTTCGTTCCAATGTACCCTGAAAGTTTCAATTAAAAAAGGTCGAAGATTAATGCAAATAATCAGCTTGACGCCATATTCCAATGCACAGCAGAAGATAAACACAAAATGCTGGAGTAACTCAGCATCTCTGGACAGAAGGAATGGGTGACGTTTCGGGTCGAGACCCTTTTTCAGAATCTGTCACTCTCCGCCTTAAAAATATCCAATCTTGGCCTGCACAGCCTTCTGTGGCAATGAATTCCACAGATTCAGCACCAACCTCTGACTAAAGAAATTCTTCCTGAGAAGATGGGTCTGAAGAAGGACCTCGACCTGAAACGTCACCCATTCCTTCTCTCCAGAGATGCTGCCTGTCCCGCTGAGTTACTCCAGCTTTTTGTGTCTATCTTCGGTTTAAACCAGCATCTGCAGTTCCTTCCTACACAATTCTTCCTCATCTTCTTTCTAAAGCTACGTCCCATTTATGCTTTATTTTTATTGAAGCCTTTCACTATACTTTGGTACACGTGACGATAAACTTAAACTGCAGTTCCTTCTTACACATGCTATACACAGCTAGTACTGCAGCCCCTGTTTTAATGATAGACCGCTTCAGAATATAATCAATAGGGAGTTTTGTCTCACTCTGGGCACTGTATTCATGTCAGGCACTTTTCAATTGGCTCCTTATGCTTGCAACAGTTACAGACACAAGTCTGAAATGATTTGTAGTTTTTAATCTGGAGTGCCGTAGAATTAAAATGGGCCAATTTTAGTTTTAAAAATCAGTTCATTTGCAAATAATCTCCAAGCCATTAATGTGTGACGATGCGTGTCAATTGAGGTTTATTCAACATAAATTGCGAAACGCACCACAATGCTAGCGCATAACGCATCTTCATATAACAGCGTTCCTTTGATTTTCCAATCTTTCTTTAGACCTTGTCTATACCCAGCACACTATAGCGGATTAGCTCTTCGGTTAAGGATGAAGTTTGGGTTGTTTTAGATTGACAGTTATGAGAGCTGGCGTGCTTATTTAAGATAAATGTAATGACAATTGTAATTTTCTCTGTTGCTCATCACATCGATCTTAACATGGTCTGTTTCCTTCGTCAAAAGACAAAGTGCGGGGATCGCTGGTTGGCGTGGACTCGGTGGGCTAAAGAGCCTGTTGTTAGCATATGACGTGGGTTGGCATATGATGAGCGTTTGACAGCACTGGGCCTCAACTCGCTGGAGTTTAGAAGGTTGAGGGGGGACCTCCACCAAACGTTACAGAATAATGAAAGGCACAGGTAGAGTGGATGTGGAGAGGATGTTTCCACTGGTGGGAGAGTCCAGGGCCAGAGGTCAGAGCCTCAGAATTAAAGGGCGCGCTTTTAGAAAGGAGGTGAGGAGGAACTTCTTTAGTCAGAGGGTAGTTAATCTGTGGAACCCATTGCCACAGGGTGCTGTGGAGGCCAAGTCAGTGGATATGTTTAAGGCAGAGATAGACAAATTCTTGATTAGAATGGGTGTCAAGGGTCGTGGGGAGAATGAAGGGAAAATGTGATTAGGAAGCAGAGATCAGCCATGAGTGAATGGCGGAGTAGACTCGATGGGCCGATAGGCCTAATTCTACGCCTATAACTTGTGAACTTGTGAACAAAGTAGTGGAATAACTCGGCAAGTCAGGCAGCATTTCTGGGCAAAAATGACTTAAGTTTGAAGAAGGGTCCCAACTCAAAACGTCGCCTGTCCATTCTCTCCAACCCTTTGTGCTTTATCAAAATGTGCAGTATTCGCAGTACCGTATGTCCCTGTTTCCAGAGTTTCCTGTTTTTAGTTTTGTTTAGTTTAGAGATACAGCGCGGAAACAGGCCCTTCGGCCCACCGTGTCCACGCCGACCAGCGATCCCCGCACACTCATACTATCCTACACTCACCAGGAACAATTTACATTACACTTATACCAAGCCAATTAACCTACTAACGTCTTTGGAGTGTGGGGGGAATACGATGATCTAGGAGAAAACCCACGCAGGTCACGGGGAGAACGTAAAACTCTGTATAGACAGCACCCGTAGTCGGGATCGAACCTGAGTCTCCGGCGCTGCAAGCGCTGTAAGGCAGCAACTCTACCGCTGCGCCACCGTGCCCGCAGTAGCTTGTTTTGTGAACAAGGATTTCCTATTTTGTTTATGGAATGTGGAATCAAGGAACTGCAGATGCTGCTTTATCAAGGAAAGACACAAAATGCTGGAGTAACTGAGCAAATCAGGCAGCATTCCTGGAGAATATGGATAGGTGATGTTTCGGGTCAGTCTGAAGAAGGGTCCCGACCCGAAACATCACTATTCATGTTCAGCCTGACCTTCTGAGTTACTCCAGCATGTTGTGTCTTTCTTGTTCATGCAAGATTGAGAAACAGAGTCCTGTAGATTGATGAAGTTATATAGCACAGAAATAGGCCCTTCGGCCCAACTCATCCATGTTGACCAAGATGCCCCTTGTTAAACTAGTCCCATTTGGCCGCATTTGCCCCATATCCCTCTAAACCTTTCACTTCCATAAACTTCTTAAAGTGTCTTTTAAATGCTGTTATAGTACCTGCCTCAGCTGCCACCTCTGTCAGCTTGTTCCACAGCAAGGAGGAAAAGGTCAAAATTTGAGGGCACTAGTATATTAGGAATCTGTACTTCGAACTGTGGTAAGATAATTATGATTATAGAATCATAGAGGCATACAGTGTGAAAACAGGCCCAACTTGCCCACACTGGCCAACATGTCCCATCTACACTAGACCCACGTGCCTGCGTTTGGCCCATATCCCTCGAAAACTGTCCTATCCTTGTACCTGTCCAAATGTTTCTTAAACGTTGCGATAGTATAAATGAATGAATGAATGAATAAGTTTATTGGCCAAGTATTCACATACAAGGGATTTGCCTTGGTGCTCCGCCCGCAAGTGACAACATGACATACTGTGACAGTTAGGAATGACACATAAAACATTAAACATTAATAACAAAACATATGAGTGAAATAAAATACCAGAGCAAAAGGAGGCTACAGATTTTTGGTTATTGAATAGAGCCACTACTCGTGGATAAAAGCTGTTTTTATGCCTGGCTGTGGCAGCTTTGACAGTCCGGAGTCGCCTTCTAGAGGGAAGTGATTCAAAGAGTTTGTGGCCAGGGTGAGAGGGGTCAGAGATGATCTTACCCGCTCACTTACTGGCCCTTGCAGTGCACAGTTCATCCCTCCCTCAACTACCTCCTCCAGCAGCTCGTTCCATACACCCACCACCCTATGTGTGAAAAGGTTACCCCTCAGGTTCCTGTTAAATCTTTTCCCCCTCACCTTAAAACTATGTCCTCTGGTTCTTGATTCCCCTCCTCTGGGACAGGGACTCTATACATCTACCCGATCTATTCCCCTCATGAACTCATTGGTTTAAGTTTCTAAAAATCAGAAGGAATGCAATTCAAAAAATATGGCCTGAATTTTCAGCAACTTGAGTAAGTTGTGAGCACAAATGTGAACATAAAACTCTCTCTGCTCTCTGCCATTTCCTACAGAACGCTCATTAGAAATGTTATGTGAATGTACAGCCAGGACACTGTTCTTCATTTGTTGCTGCCTCCAGGATGAGCAGAGCGAAATTCTAGCTTGGTCTGCAGAAGATTACTAACAGGAAAGCAGCAGTATTATGTCCCAGCGGTAGATGAGATATGTTGTTGGGATCTGGAGCCTGCAGGAAGTCTACATTCACCCCACTGTGCCCAATACAACACTGGCAATTCCTTTCCAATTAGTTTTAGTTTAGAGATACAGCGCGGAAACAGGCCCTTTGGCCCATTATGTCCGCCGACACTAACATCATCCTGTGCACCAGGGATAATTTACAATTCTTAGCGAAGCCAAATTAACCTACAATTCTGCACGTCTTTGGAGTGTGGGAGGAAACCGAAGCATCGGGAGGAAACCCACGCGGTCACAGGGAAAAGGTATAATAATAATAATAATAAGTTTATTTATATAGCACATTTTCCAATTGATTTGAATCAAAAGCCAAAGTGCTTTACAGTTACTAACCATACAAATAATAAAAAGAGATAGAAAAAATGACAACACACTATAAGAGATTTTACACAAACACGAACATCCCCCCACAGTAGAATCTCCACTCTCCACTGTGAGGGAAGGCACCAAAATGTCCAGTCCTCCTCCTCCTCCTAGTCCACCCGAGGTCGGGGCCAGTTTGAGGCCACTGCAGCCAGTCGCCGCAACGGCAGCCCGATGTTGTTTGCCCACCCGCATCGGGTGGAAAAGTCCTCAGCAGCTTGGAAATGTCTGGAGCGGCCGCTCCTTCCCCGGAGACTGCGACGCCCGTGGATTTCAGGCCGCGCCGGTTGGAGCCTCGACTCCGCGGTGTCGCCCTCAAACCGCAGACCGCAGACTGCGGCTGCCCGATGTTGGTGGTCGGCGGCCACAGCACTCCGGAGCGGCGACCCGGCAAGGCATCGCCCGCTCCCTGCTGGTGTCCCAGCGCTGTGCCGCCGAAGCTGTGGTCCCCGGCAGGAAACGCCGTTCCAGCCCGATGGAAGGCCGCATGGGGAGACCGGAGACGCGATTTGGAGGAAAACCGCATCTCTGACCAGGTAGGACTGGGGTTAAAACAGTTCCCCCCCCCACATAGAAAGAATAGACTCCAAAAAATAAATGTTCAGACAATAAAAGAGTTAGAGGACGGACTGCAGGCAGGCGGCCATACAAACGGCGCCCACTCCTGCACATCCGCCATCAGTACAGACAACACCCGTGGTCAGGATCAAACTCTGGTGCTGTGTCTCTGCCGTGGCGCCACTGAGCCTCCCTATTAGTCAGTGAAGATGCTCGTGATGGAACAGGGTTCACTTGCCTGGCGATGAATGATCGCAGTTTGCAGACTGGAACCTCACAATAGGCAGCACAGTGATGCGGCGGGTAGAGCTGCTACATCACAGCGCCAGAGACCCAGGTTCCATGCTGACCTTGGGTACTGTCTGTGTGGAGTTTGCATTCTCTCCCTGTGACAGCCCGGCTTTCCTCCGGGTGCTCCTGCTTCCTCCCACATCCCAAAAGACCTGCGGGTTGGCAATGAATGTTGTGTCTATCTACGGTTTAAACCAGCATCTGCAGTTCCTTCCGACGCATTTCATAGAGTCGTGGAGTGATACAGTGTGGAGACAGGCCCTTCAACCCAACTTGCCCACACCGGCCAACATGACCCAGCTACACTAGTCCCACCTGCCTGCACTTGGTCCACATCCCTCCAAACTTGTCCTATCCATGTACCTGTCCAACTGTTTCTTGAATGATGGGATAGTCCCAGCCTCAACCATCTCCTCTTGTTCCATACACCCACCACCCTTGTGTCGATGGGTGATCAGTGGTCAGCATGGACTTGGTGGGCCGAAGGGCCTGTTCCTCTGCTGTATCTCCAAACCAAACAAAAACTAAAGTAGCCTAATTTGAAGCCCCGGTGTACGAATGCTTCCGCTAATTTGTGCAAAATCAGTAAACTCAATCTTTTTGAAAAGGGATTGTAGGCCTGTGGGAAAGAATGAAGTAGTTACATTTGTTTAATGTATTTCATTGACTTTTCAATGTTGTTTCGTTCACCGTGAGATGTTCAGAAGAGTTGGAAACATAGAAAAATAGGAACATAGACAATAGGTGCAGGAGTAGGCCATTCGGCCCTTTGAGCCAGCACCGCCATTCAATGTGATCATGGCTGATCATCCACAATCAGTACCCCGTTCCTGCTTTCTCCCCATATCCCTTGATTCCGCTAGCCCTAAGAGCTATATCCAACTCTCTCTTGAAAACATCCAGTGAATTGGCCTCCATTGCCTTCTGTGAATTCCACAAGCTGTGACAGACTAGGCACCTTGGACTTTCACATCATTCCCCATAAGCCTATCGTAAAGTTCAGCTGTGGTTTAGCTTTCGTTTAATTTATTGACATGTCTACCTAGGTACAGTGAAAGGCTTTTTTGTTGTGTGCTATCCAGTCAGTGGAAAGACAATACATGTTTACAATCAGGCCGACCACAGTGTACAGGATACAAGATAAAGGGAATAACGTTTAGTGCAAGATAACGCCCGATTCAAGTTTAGTTTACTTTAGTTTAGTTTATTGTCACGTGTACCGAGGTACAGTGAAAAGCTTTCGTTGTGTGCGTCCACAGTCTGTGGAAAGACAACACATGTTTACAATCGAGCCATTTACAGTGTATAGATACATGATAAGGGAATCACGTTTAGTGCAAGGTAAAGCCAGCAAAGTCCGATCATGGATAGTCCGAGGGTCACCAACGAGGTAGATAGTAATCAGGGCTGCCCTCTAGTTGATGTAGGATGAGTCAATTGCCTGATAATAGTTGGAAAGAAACTGTCCCTGAATCTGGAGGTGTGCGTTTTCACACTTCTATACCTTTTGCCTGGTGGTTTCCCATTTGCCTGAAGTACAATCCAAAAATTCCCAACAGGTCCTTACATATACCCTTGAACTCCAACGTGTATTTCAAATGGACTGATTGCCTGATTAGTATGGTTTGGTTTAGAGAAACTTCGTCCCTCCGGGTCTACTCCATCCACCTATCACCCATTCCCCTCAGTTCCATGTTATCCCATGTTTGCGTCCACTCCCTACACACTAGGGGCAACTTACAGAGGGCTAATTAACCTGCAAAACCACATGTCTTCGGGTTGTGGGAGGAAACCGGAGCAGCAGGAGGAAACCCACGCGGTCACAGAGAGAACGTGCTAACTCCGCAAAGCCAGCTCTCGAGGCCAGGATCCGTGAGTAGTACGGGTGTCAGGGGTTATGGGGAGAAGGCAGGAGAATGGGGTTAGGAGGGAGAGATAGATCAGCCATGATCGAATGGCGGTTGTGAGTTGATGGACCGAATGGCCTAATATTGCTCCTATCACTTATGAACTCATGAAGGATGGAACCCGGATCTCTGAGAGGCAGCAACTCTACCAGCTGCGCCACCATGCCACCCAATTCTACATGCACTACAGTAACCCCAAGGCATGTTAAAGCAAGGCATCTATAACAGCAGCAACAAACAGTACGTCTCTCGCCACCATTTAGTAACATCACCACATGATTCCTTCAAACATTAAAGGGCCTGTCCCACTTGGGTGTAATTTGCGCGTCATTTACGCGACATCATTTACGCATCACGACGCACGCATGGCGTGCATTACGTGCGCATGGCGCATGGTGAGACGTGGTGGCGTAGGCAGTGACGCGCGGTTGCGCGTGACGCCCCAGGATTTGGGGATTCACAAAATCTTGGCGCGCCACCTGCGTGACGCGCAAATGACGCCCAAGTGGAACACGCCCTTAACACTGCCCTCCACACACTAGGGACAATTTACACTTGTACCGAACCAACTAACCTACAAACCTGTACGTCTTTGGAGTGTGGGAGGAAACCGAAGATCTTGGAGAAAGCCCATGCGGTCACGGGGAGAATGTACAAACAGCGTACAGACAGCACCCGTAGTCGGGATCGAACTTGGGTCTCTGGCGCTGCAAGCACTGTAAGGCAGCAACTCTACCGCTGCTCCACCGTGCAGCCCAGAGTTTGAAGTCTTCTGGCCCTGTTTCCATGCAGTGATTGGAATAAATACGACGTTAATTTGTTTCTGTATGTTTTTCCTACGGTTATAACATTCTCTCATCAGTCGTCTTGTTAAATCAACAAGAAATGGTGCGGAAATCATGGAGGTTAATAATCATGTCATTTATGTTGACTACAATCGGCTGGTTCCTTGATTGGAATTTGCTGCATCTTGATTCCAAGGACTAGAAACCGTCCATCTGACCTTCTGATTTAGAATCAGCAGAACAATATCTTGAAGGTCATAAGGTCATAAGTGATAGGAGTAGAATTAGGCCATTTGGCCCATCAAGTCTATTCCGCCTTTCAATCATGACTGATCTGTCTCTCCCTCCTAACCCCATTCTCCTGCCTTCTCCCCATAACCTCTGAGACCCGTACTAATCAAAAATCTATCTATCTCTGCCTTAAAAATATCCATTGACCTGGCCTCTGCAGCCTTCTGCGGCAAAGAATTCCACAGATTCACCACCCTCTGACTAAAGAAATGTCTCCTCATCTCCTTCCTAAAAGAATGTTCTTTAATTCTGAGGCTATGACTTCTCGTCCACTAGTGGAAACATCGTCCCCACATCCACTCTATCCAAGCTTTTCACTATTCTGTATGTTTCAATGAGGTCCCCCTTCATTCTTCTAAACTCCAGCGAATACAGGCCCAGTGTTGACAAATACTCATCAGAGGTTAACCTACTCATTCCTGGGATCATTCTTGAAAACCTCCTCTGGACCCTCTCCAGAGCCAGCACATCCTTCCTCAGATACGGTGCCCAAAATTGCTCACAATATTCCAAATGTGGCCTTACCAGCGACTTGTAGAGCCTCAGCATTACATCCCTGTTTGTGTATTCAAGCCCTCTTGAAATAAATGCGAGCATTGAGTTTGCTTTCTTTACTACCGATTCACTTACTACAGATTAACATTTTGGGGATCCTGCACCAAGTCCCCTTGCTCCTCTGATTTCTGGATTACCTCCCAGACCAGTTCTGAAGTTCCAGACAATGGATAGTGGTAAAAATTCCAAGAGCCACTGTTGGTCCCAAAGTAAGAATCCAAGTCACATAATGTGCAAACCTTCATAGCCCGTGATTTTCTGCCCATTACAGCAATTCAAATCACATCAGGAATTGCATTGAACTGATTGTGTATGATTATCTGCCATGCAATACTTTTTGCTGTTTTAGCCCCTAGTATGATGTCTGTTATTTATGTAATACACGTTCTTTGAACTTTATTTCACATGAAAATTAACGTATCGATATTTAAGGGGGTCGCTAATGCATTTTTGATTCCTGTAGGTGACAACGCGCTATTGTGGATAATGCTCGAGCTCTATTATTTCTTATTATGGGTTATGCACATTAATGAAATTCAAAATACCCGAGGCATTTTTGTGTGCTCGCTTCTTCTGAGTTAGGCTTATTTAAGCCTTGGTTAGCATAAAGCAAAACAGTACAGCAAAGGAACGGGTCCATTGGCCCATAACGCCCGTGCCGAACTTGATGCCAAATTAATTTAACCCACACACGACCCATATTCCTCCATTCTCTGCATATCCACGTGCCCATCTAAAAGCCTCTCAAACACCATTATCGTATCTGCTTTTCCACCATCACTGCTGGCAGTGGTTTCCGGGCACCCACCTCCCCCTATTCAAATAAACACACCCCGCCCATTTATTTTAATCTTTGCTCCTCTCTCATTAAAACTATTTCTTCCACTATTTGACATTTCTACCCTGGGAGAAAGATTGCGACCGTCTATCGTATCTATGCCTCTCGTAATTTTATAAACTTCTGATAGACGTCTCCTCTCAACCTCTGACGCTCCAGAGATTGCGATAAAAGTTTGCCCAACCGCTCCTTATATTCATCACCTTTGATCTCGCGTTTTCACGCTTTACCCTTCCCTAACTCTATGTCTCCCTCTCCCCTGACTCTCAGTCTGAAGAAGTCAAAGTCAAAGTCGGTCAATTTTATTCGTCACATACACCCAAAGGTGCAACAAAATGAATTTGCCAGCAACAGTACAATTAAAAAAGACCACACAATACACAATAAGATTTAACACAAACATCCACCACAGCATTCTTCACTGTGGTGGAAGGCAACAACGTTCAGTCAGGCCTCCTCCTTGTTCACCCGTGGTCGGGGCCATGAACCCTCCATAGTCGCCGCTACGGACAGCCCGATGTACAGGCCCTCTCGTCGGGATGGTCGAACACACTCCGCGGCTTGGAAGTCCCGAATCAGCGCTTTCTTACCGGAGACCGCGGCTTCAGGATGTTATGGGCCGCAGGCCGGCGGTCGGAGCTCTTCTCCGGGGATCCCTGTGGCTAGAAACTCCGCAGACCACAGCTTCAGGATGTAACAGTCCGCGGGCCAGCGATCGGAGCACTCCTCTCTGGCGACCCCCGGCAAGGGTTCACGCGCTCCGCGATGGAAAAGTCCATGCTGCGCCCGCTGCTGAAACTCCGGGCCCAACTCCGGGAAAGGCTGCTCCAATCCATGCTGTTAGGCCCCAAGGGAGGCGACATGGAAAAAGCTGCCTCACCGTCGAGGCGGCGACCGAAAGCGGTTCCCCCCTTTCCCCTCCCCACCACCCCCACATAAGACATACCAAGAGACGCTAAAACAAACATTTGGAAACACTAAAAAAACAAAGAAAGTCGAAATAACGAATACGCTGCTGGCAGGGCAGTCGTCTCGCAGCGCCCCCACAAACCACTAGTGACTCTTCTTCAGACCCGAAACATTACCCATTCCTTCTCTCCAGAGATGCTGCCTGTCCCGCTGGATTACTTCAGCATTTTGTGTCCATCTGGGTGGCACGGTGGCGCAGTGGTAGAATTGTTGCCTTGCAGCGCTTGCAGCACCGGAGACCCGGGTTCGATCCCGACTAGGGGTGCTGTCTGTACGGAGTTTGTACGTTCTCCCCGCGTGACCGCGTGACTTTTTTCTGAGATCTTCGGTTTCCTCCCACACTCCAAAGACGTACAGGTTTGTACATTAATTGGCTTGGTGTATGTGTAAATTGTCCCTAGTGTGTTTAGGATATGTTAATGTGCGGGGATCGCTGGTCGGTACGGACTCAATGGGCCGAAGGGCCTGTTACCGTGCTGTATCTCTAAAACTAAAAAAACTTAAAACCTAAAATCTCCTTATAGCCAATACCCTCTAATCGAGCATCGTTGCAAACTTCTTCTGCACCCAATCCAACCATCCACATCCTGTAACCAGATCTGCACACAATACGCAAATGAGGCCTAACTAACGTTTTATAAAGCTGCAACATGACTTTGTGACTCTTGTACTCATTGCCTCGACCGATGAAGGCAAGCAGACCATTCTGTCTACGTGTGTCGCCACTTTAAGGAAACTATGGTTATATTCGGATTTAGTAGAGATCTCCATAATGTGAGTTTAGCACCGAACAATGTTTCACATCTCGTCGCACCTTCTAATATCAGATTTCTAACATTCACTTTTAATTCCCTTCGAAATCTAAAACAAATATTATCCATGTGTGCCTTTAGACTATACTTTACACTTTAGAGGTACAGTGTGGAAACAGCCCCGTCGAATCCATGCCAGCCAGCGATCACCCTGTCCGTACACTAAAGTGTATTAATGGTCCGTACACTTAAGGCGACTCTTTAGGCGACTGCCAGGGACTAATTTGAATGGAATTCACCAACGACACCTGGCGACAACCTGCGACAGGACCGACGACAACCTACAACAGCAAAAATTGTCGCCACTGTCGCCGAACATGTTGAAAATTTTGCGGCAGTCGCCTGTAGTCGCCCCCAAAAAATCGCCTAAGTCGGACATGCCCATAACACTATCCTACAAACTAGGGGCAATTTACAACTTTTCTACGAAAGCCAATTAACCTACAAACCTGTACGTCTTTGAAGTGTGGGAGGAAACCAGAGCACCCGGAGAAAACACACACGGTGACAGGGAGAATGTACAAACTCTGTATAGACAGCACCCATAGTCAGGATCGAACCCGGGTCTCTCGTGCTGTAAAGCAGCAACTCTACCGCTGTGCCACTGTGCCGCCCATACTTTCTCAAGAGATTTCTTAGCATGTGTAAATAAGCATATTACACAGTCTGGAGTTTAAAGTCATCTTTAATCAATACACATAATATTGCGGTACAGCAGGTTGTTAGTTGCTAGTTCATCATCGTTACCGCTTCCAAGACTGACTAGTGTAGGAAGTGGGTGTTAATATAACGCATACAGTAAGGTGGGGTTAGTGATGCTATTCTACTATGATTGGTTCACATGCAATAACCAATCTACAGCATGTATTAGCACTTCCCTTGATCTCTTCTGCCTTTCACTCCCAGCTGACATCTTTCCTTCTCTCTCTCCCTCCCTCCAACAAACCACACCTATCACCATTTTCTCCACCATTTTTATCTCTATTCCCAGTTCTGACCCTGGCACATTAACCTGAACCGTGTTCCCCTCTGCATGATGCTGTCTTCAATGGTCAATGGTTCAATGGTACTTTATTGTAGAGTAGGGTGGTAGAGCTGCTGCCTCACAGCGCCAGAGACCCGGGTTTAATGTGGCAGCTTTCAGTTCCTGGAGAAGTTATTTCAATGACTCCATTCATTCTGGAACATGATTTCATTGGGGGATTCAATAAACACAAGTCAAAGACTACCTGATTTGATTGTAGAAATGCACTACACCACATTAGTGTCAAAATGTTCAACCTTTTCACACAAAGTGCGATGGGTATATGGAGCGAGCGGCCAGAGGTGGTAGTTGAGGCAGGTACTATCATAATATTCAAGAGATATTTGGACTGGTGCATGGAGAGGATAGGTTATGGGCCAGGTGGGACTAGTGTAGATGGGGCATGTTGGTTGGCGTGGGCAAGTTGGGCTGAAAGGCCTGTTTCCACACTGTATGACTTGATGACTCTATTGAACATTTGCGGGGGTACTTTAGGGGCCATAAACAATGAAAGCATCTCGATTAATTTATCTACAGCATGATGACCCTTCATTTTTTCTCGAGTAGTAATTTTCTCCTTTTCTAGATTTTCCTATCTGAGACAGCAGACATGCTGGAGCATCCATATTGTGTTTCAAATGCGGCAGAGCAAATGGTTTGTCAGTTACCTTATGAGAACTGCCTTTCC
>JAXLNO010005555.1:0-31168 GCA_038087875.1 Malacoraja senta | reverse complement strand
GTTTGAAAAAGCAAATGGTGGTTTGGTTTGAAAATGCAAAAGCTGGTTTGGTTTGAAAATGCAAATGGTGGTTTGGTTTAAAAATGCAAATGCTGGTTTGGTTTGAAAATGCAAATGGTGGTTTGGTTTGAAAATGCAAAAAGTTTGGTTTGAAAATGCAAATGCTGGTTTGGTTTGAAAATGCAAAATGTTTGGTTTGAAAATACAAAAAGGAATGGTTTGAAATTTCAAAAAGTGGTTTGCTTTGAAAACGCGAAAAATGTTTTGCTTTGAAAATGCAAAAGGTGGTTTGCTTTGAAAATGCAAATGGTGGTTTGCTTTGGAAATGCAAAAGGTTTGCTTAGGAAATGCAACAGTTTGCTTCGAAAATGCAAATGGTGGTTTGCTTTGAAAATGGAAAAGGTGGTTCGCTTTGAAAATGCTAAAGGTGGTTTGCTTTGAAAATGCAAATGGTGTTTTGCTTTGAAAATGCAAAAGGTGGTTTGCTTTGAACATGCAAAAGGTGGTTTGCTTCGAAAATGCAAAAAGTATCCTGAAAATGCAAAAGGTGGTTCCGTTTGAAAACGAAAAAGGGGGGTTCGGTGGTTTGGTTTGAAAATGCAAATGGTGGTTTGGTTTGAAAATGCAAATGGTGGTTTGGTTTGAAAATGCAAATGGTGGTTTGGTTTGAAAATGGAAATGATGGTTTGGTTTGAAAATGAAAATGCTGGTTTGGTTTGAAAATGCAAATTGTTGATTGGTTCGAAAATGCTAAAGGTTTGGTTTGAAAATGCAAAAGGATTGGGTTGAAAATGCAAAAGTTGGTTTGCTTTGAAAATGCGAAAAATGTTTTGCTTTGAAAATGCAAAAGGTGGTTTGCTTCGAAAATGCAAATGGCGGTTTGCTTCGAAAAGGCAAATGGCGGTTTGCTTCGAAATTTGAATTTTTTTTGCTTTGAAAATGCAAACGGTGGTTTGCTTTAAAAATGCTAAAGGTGGTTTGCTTTGAAAATGCAAATGGTGTTTTGCTTTGATAATGCAAACGGTTTGCTTTGAAAATACAAAAGGTTTGCTTTGAAAATGCAAAATGATGGATTTGTAAATGCAAAAGGTTTGCTTTGAAAATGCAAATGGTGGTTTGCTTTGAAAATGCCAAAGGTGCTTTGCTTTGAAAATGCAAAAGTTGTTTGCTGTGAAAATGCAAAAGGTGGTTTGCTTCATACAAAAGGTTGTTTGCTTTGAAAATGCAAGAGGCGGTTTGCTTTGAAAATACAAAATGTGGTTTGGTTTGAAAATGCAAAAGGTGCTTTGCTTTAAAAATGCAAAAGGTTTACTTTGAAAATGCAAAATGTTTGCTTTGAAAATGTAAAAGGAGGTTCGGTTTGAAAATGCAAAAGGGGGTTCGGTTTGAAAATGCAAAAGGAGGTTCGGTTTGAAAATGCAAATGGTGGTTTGGTTTGAAAATGCAAATGATGGTTTGGTTTGAAAATGCAAATGGTGGTTTGGTTTGAAAATGTAATGGTGGTTTGGTTTGAAAATGCAAAAGATTTGGTATGAAAATGCAAAAGGATTGGATTGAAAATGCAAATGGTGGTTTGGTTTGCGTATGCAAAAGGTTTGCTTTGAAAATGCAAAAGGTTTGCTTTGAAAATGCAAAAGGTTTGCTTTGAAAGTGCAAATGAAGGTTTGGTTTGAAAAAGCAAATGGTGGTTTGGTTTGAAAATGCAAAAGCTGGTTTGGTTTGAAAATGCAAATGGTGGTTTGGTTTAAAAATGCAAATGCTGGTTTGGTTTGAAAATGCAAAAAGTTTGGTTTGAAAATGCAAATGCTGGTTTGGTTTGAAAATGCAAAAAGTTTGGTTTGAAAATACAAAAAGGATTGGTTTGAAATTTCAAAAACTGGTTTGCTTTGAAAATGCGAAAAATGTTTTGCTTTGAAAATGGAAAAGGTGGTATGCTTTGAAAATGCAAATGGTGGTTTGCTTTGGAAATGGAAAAGGTTTGCTTAGGAAATGCAACAGTTTGCTTCGAAAATGCAAATGGTGGTTTGCTTTGAAAATGGAAAAGGTGGTTCGCTTTGAAAATGCTAAAGGTGGTTTGCTTTGAAAATGCAAATGGTGGTTTGCTTTGAAAATGCAAAAGGTGGTTTGCTTTGAAAATGTAAAAGGTGTTTAGCTTTGAAAATACAAAAGGTAGTAAGCTTTGAAAATGCAAAATGTGGTTTGCTTTGAAAATACAAAGGGTGGTTTGCTTTAAAAATGCAAAAGGTGGTTTGGTCTGAAAATGCAAAAGGTGGTTTGCTTTGAAAATGCAAAATGTTTCCTTTGAAAATGCAAATGGTTTGCTTCGAAAATGCAAAAAGTATCCTGAAAATGCAAAAGGTGGTTCCGTTTGAAAATGAAAAAGGGGGTTCGGTGGTTTGGTTTGAAAATGCAAATGGTGGTTTGGTTTGAAAATGCAAATGGTGGTTTGGTTTGAAAATGCAAATGGTGGTTTGGTTTGAAAATGGAAATGATGGTTTGGTTTGAAAATGCAAATGCTGGTTTGGTTTGAAAATGGAAATGGTGGATTGGTTCGAAAATGCTAAAGGTTTGGTTTGAAAATGCAAAAGGATTGGGTTGAAAATTCAAAAGTTGGTTTGCTTTGAAAATGCGAAAAATGTTTTGCTTCGAAAATGCAAAAGGTGGTTTGCTTTGAAAATGCAAAAGGTGGTTTGCTTTGCAAATGCAAAAGATGGTTTGTTTCGAAAATGCAAAAGGTGTTTTGCTTTGATAATGCAAAAGGTTTGCTTTGAAAATACGAAAGGTTTGCTTTGAAAATGCAAATGGTGGTTTGCTTTGAAAATGCCAAAGGTGCTTTGCTTTGAAAATGCAAAAGTTGTTTGCTGTGAAAATGCAAAAGGTGGTTTGCTTCATACAAAAGGTGGTTTGCTTTGCAAAATAGAAAAGGTGGTTTGCTTTGCAAAATACAAAAGGTGGTTTGCTTTGAAAATGCGAAAGGCGGTTTGCTTTGAAAGTGCAAAAGGTGGTTTGATTTGAAAATGCAAAAGGTGCTTTGCTTTGTAAATGCAAAAGATGCTTTGAAAATGCAAAATGTTTGCTTTGAAAATGCAAATGGTTTGTTTTCAAAATGCAAATGTTTGCTTTTTTTATTATTATTATTATTATTTTTTAAATTAGAAGTGCATTACATTGCAACCAATTACACTAGTACTCATCACATATATCTTATTATAATTAATGTACTCCATTTATTTTCTACACTAATAAAGGGAAAGGATGAGATTGAGAGAAAGAAGAAAGTGAAGGATAAAAGTGAAAGTGTAAAAAACGTGACAGCAAAAAACAAAAACAAAAAGCAAAGATCCTATAAGAAAGAAATTAAAAACAAAAAGAAAGAGTTAAGAAATAGACCCTAAAAAAGAAGAAAAAAGAGAAAGAGGGAAAAGAGAAAAACAAATACTTTTTTGTAAGCATCACGCAAATGGGACATACCAACTCTCCAGCTTTCGTCCCCCCTTACCTGACCTCAGTTTTTTTTTAGTACTTTTGCACCCTATACTTGTAATAATTCTATAAATGCAGACCACGTCAGGTGGAAGTGATCTCGTTTACCTGCCAGGAGGGGTCTAATCTCTTCTAGGTGTAATGTTTCGAACATATTTGAAATCCACATGTTTATTGTTGGTATTGCAGCGCTTTTCCAGAATTTTAGGATTAACTTTTTTCCAGTTATTAACCCATAGTCTATTAATTTCTTTTGGAACACATTTAGTTCTGGACTATCTTCGGTTGTTCTGAAGATAATCCATTCTGCTTTGGGTATCAGTTTAATTTTAAATAATTTTGTAAAGATTTCAAAAATGTCAATCCAAAATTTTTGGATTTTTGTACAGGAAACAAATGAGTGCGCTATAGTAGCTTCTTGAGGTTGACATTTATCACAAATTGATGATACATTTGGGCAAATTTTATTGATTTTACTTTTAGAATAATATAATCTATGTAAAATTTTAAATTGTATTAAAGTGTGTCTTACATTAATCGAACATTTATGCACATTTAATAAATGTTCATTCCACCTTTCCTTTGAGATTTTAATGGCTAATTCTTGTTCCCAGTCTCTTCTAATACCTTCCGTAGATGGTATTTCTACATTTAAGATAATATTATACAAATATGATATTAAGTTTGCTGATTCAGCTTTTATCTGCATTGCTTCATCCATTACATCTGTTGAGGTATTATGATGATCTTTTGTATATTTTTTCAAATAGTCACATATTTGAAAATATTTAAAATATTTATTATTTCCGAGTTTATATTTTATTTGTAATTATTGGAATGATAGTAATTTTCCAGTTTCGTACAAGTCACCGAACGTTTTAATTCCTAGTCTATCCCATTGTATGAAAGATTTGTCTGTAATAGAGGGATTAAATGAAGGGTTATTAATTATGGGAGATAAAAGCGATAAATTTCTTAATTTTAAATTTTGTTTTATTTGTTTCCAAGTTCTGATTGTGCTATGTATAATTGGGTTTTTGTTATAGTTTATGTTATTCAGTTTCATTGGTGAGAGAAGGATCGCTCCAATGTTTCCAGAGGAGCAATCCTCTCTCTCCATTACAATCCAGTCCACTTGCTGGGCAGAGTTATCCATCAGTTGAATCATATTTTTAATATTTACTGACCAATAGTAATACATGAAGTTAGGGAGTGCTAAGCCCCCTAATACTTTAGCTTTGTTCAAGTGTGTTCTTTGTATTCTATGTGATTTATAGTCCCATATAAAATTCGTAATGTCTGAATCCAGTTTTTTAAAAACTTCTTTGGTAGGTATATAGGAATCGATTGAAATAGGTATAACATTTGTGGTAAGAAGATCATTTTTATTGCATTTATTCGGCCTATTAAAGACATCGGGAGCTTTTTCCAAAATTTAATTAGTGTATTTAATTTATTAAGTAAAGGATCAAAATTTGCTTTAAACATACCTTGATATGTTCTAGTGATTTCGATTCCCAAGTATTTACATTTTTCTGTAGCTATTTTAAAAGGTAATTTTAAAAGATGTGTTGAATCTTTCGGTTTTATTGACATAATTTCACTTTTATGCCAATTTATTCTATATCCAGAAAAGGATCCAAAATCCTCAATTAAGTTTAATATATTTGGTATAGTAATTTGAGGTTTTGTAATGTACAATAATATATCATCCGCGCATAAAGATATTTTATTATTTGAATGTTTAGTATTATACCCATGGATATCTGGATGTGTTCTAATTTTTTCTGCTAACGGTTCAATTATGAGAGCAAACAACTGTGGTGATAATGAGCATCCTTGTCTATTTCCCCGTGATAGTTGAAATTTCGAGGATAATATGTTATTAGTTAATATGCTAGCTGTAGGTTTATTATATAATAGTTTAATCCATAAACTAAAATTCTCTCCCAGTTGGAATTTTTGTAATACTTTATACATATAATTCCATTCTACTTGGTCAAATGCTTTCTCAGCGTCCAACGAAATGATTGATAATTCTTGTTCTTCAGATTTATGTGAATGCATTATATTGAGGAGACGTCTCATATTATTAGATGAATATCTTTTAGGGATAAACCCCGTCTGATCTGGGTTTATTAATTTGCTAATATATTTACTTAATCTTCTACCTAGTGTTTTCGCTAATATTTTTTGATCTGTGTTTAACAATGCTGTAGCTCTATATGAACCCGGTTCTTCTATATCTTTGTCTTTTTAAAGTATTAGTGTGATCGTTGATTCAGCTAGTGTATCAGGTAATATTTGTTTTTTAAAAGCATATTGGTACATTTTTTGTAATCGTGGTATAATTTTGTCGTAGAAGCTTTTATAAAATTCATTAGTAAATCCATTAGGACCTGGTGTTTTTCCATTCTTTAATGAGTTTATTGTATCTTCTAATTCCTTAATTGAGATTTGTGCTCCCAATTCCTCTTGTTCCTTCAACTCTAACTTTGGAAGATTACAATTATCCAAAAACTCTGTAATTTTATAGGAGTCAGTTGTCGTTTTAGATGTATATAAATTCTCATAAAATTGCGCAAATCTTTTTAATTAATATCCCACGGTATGGTTAATAATTCCCCTCTATCTGATTTAATCTTTGGGATCGTATGTTCTTTTTCTCGTTTTTTTAGCTGGCGAGCCAAAAGTTTATGCAGTTTATCCCCAAATTCAAAGTGCTCTTGTTTTGTAATTTGAAAAAGTCATAAGTTCGGCTGATAATAGTTTATTTAATTTAAATTTCAAAATTATTATTTTATTATGTTTATCTATTGATGGATCTTTAGCGTTATTTATATCCATTTGTCTAATAAGTTCCTCTAACTGTCTTTGTTCATTCTTATTCTTTTTATTTTGAAAAGCTTGATATGAAATTATAATACCTCTAATGTATGCTTTAAAAGATTTCCATAATACAGTAGGCGATATGTCTGGAGTGTCATTTATTTCAAAAAAGGCATCCATTTGTTCTTTTAAATATATACTCGCTTGCGGATCTTTTAGGATGTGAGAATTAAATCTGCAAAACGGTTTATTCTTAGACATTCCTTCCAGTTTTAAAAAGAAAGTTAGTGGTGAATGGTCTGAAATCGAATTTGTATGGTATGTTGGGTTAAAAGTATGAGGGATTAATTTTGTGTCCACCAGGAAATAATCTATACGTGAGTATGTTTTGTGTACCATTGAATAAAACGAGTATTCCCTGCCAGTTGGATTAACAATTCTCCAAACATCTGCTATATTAGTATTGTTTATATAAGTATTTAAAAGTTCACCGGTTTTAGATTTCGTATTCCCTCTCTGTTTTTGGCTTGATTTATCTAAATACGGATCTAAAACACAGTTAAAGTCTCCTCCTATTGTAACATTTTGATAATTAAACTCTGCGATTATGTTCAGAATTTTATTGAAAAAATGAGGGTAGTCAAAGTTAGGCGCGTATATATTTACCAAGGTAATTGGAGTATCATGAATTTCTCCATTAACTATTAAGTATCTCCCTTCAATGTCTGTTATGGTATTCTTTGCTTTGAATGGTATACCTTTTCTTATAATGATTGACGTACCTCTAGATTTCGAAGTAAATGAAGAATGGTATGTTTGACCTATCCATTTCGCCCTCAACCTAGCTTGATCATGAGATTTTAGATGAGTTTCTTGTAAGAAGATAATGTCAGAATTGTACAGTTTCAGCTGAGCTAGTATCTTACCCCTTTTAATAGGTTCGTTAATACCTCTTATATTCCAACTACAGAATGAGACTCCTCCTAGGTTCTTTTGTTTAGCATCTTGCATTTTGAATAATTATAGTACCTTTAAATCTTGTGGTGCGTCCATATCCCATGTCTTTGGGTATTGGGGGAACCTTTGAATTTCTAAGTTTGGTTGGCATAACCCGTTTACGCTTATCACTAAACACAAAACACAAACATGTGAATTTATGTGATGATAAAAAAAAATTTAAAAAGTGAAAATACAGTGTCTAAAATAGTCGACACTGCAGCAAGTGGCCCACCTGTAGGTGGGAGAAAACCTTGTTTCGACTTCCATTGTCGGTGTTAAACAAATAACTCCGCTCTCTTGGTTAATCATAACATATTAGAACGGGGCCTCACATTCAGATATATAATACAATTTTACCCTATATATTTCATTATAACATATCATATATATATCGCAATTTTAGCTACTAATTATTAAACAAATGATTTTAGCTTCAATAATAGTCAACTGTTGGTTGAAGGTGTTAACGAGACGCGCCCCTGGACATAAGCCAGGTGCTCGTTTCTCATCCCCTCCTCCCAGTTATAGATAAGGTTTGAATTTAGTAAAAATTCATATTAGTTTGGTTAGTTCGTTATTTTTTATTTTTATTAG
Source organism: Malacoraja senta (assembly GCA_038087875.1). NCBI lineage: Eukaryota > Metazoa > Chordata > Chondrichthyes > Rajiformes > Rajidae > Malacoraja > Malacoraja senta. Next base: position 23,263 of record JAXLNO010005555.1, on the reverse strand, counting down.
CGTCCGTAGCTATTCTAATCTAACATAGATAACTTGTTAAATTGTTTAGTTGTTAATAGGATCCATTCTTACAATTGGATTTAATATTGTAGTCTATTAAACAAATAATGCTTCTGGTATATTCCATTCACTTCAGTTCAGCTGTTTACTCGTTTTGAACAGAGAGTGTCCTTGATTCAAAATCCCATAGATAACAGTCTAGCCATCCTAAACAAAACACTGCTTGGAATGGTTCTAATCTGCCAAACCTCCATTAACCGTGGAATTCTAGTTGTTTTTTTTAAAGAATTAATTCATACTATTAATTTCTATTTTTCAACGATGCTCTGGGCATATTTATACGCTTCCTCAGGTTTTACAAATGACTTTTCAGAACCATTAAAAGAAATACGCATTTTGGCTGGATAAAAAACCTCGTATCTGACACCTTGTTTCCCTCTTAATAGCTCTTTAGCCTTCCCGAATTGATTTCTCTTTTGCACAATTTCATACGGACAGTCCCTGAATATTTTGATAATATCATTGTCCATCCGTAGCTGCACTCCGTATTTGATTTTGCTCATCACATCTTCCAGTTCTAAAATGTCCCGAAATTTCACAATGATATGTCGTGGGTGGGCTTTTCCAGCTTGAGATCTCGGTTTCAATCTTGGAACATGATGAGCCACTTCAATTTTCGGTTGTTTGGAAAGATTAAGCAGATGTTTAAGTAAGTCCATGGCAAACTCACGAACGTCCTTTCCCTCGGTTCCCTCTGAAACTCCAAGAATTCTCAAATTCTGGCGACTAGAGCGAGCTTCCAGGTCCAGGCATTTGTCTGAGACTTTCCCCAGTTGAGTCACCATCTGTACTGAAGTTTGCTCATATTCTTGCTTCCTTTGATCATGTTCTTGCCTCATTTTCACCATGTCTTCAACCACTCGAGCCATATTTTTCTCCAATTCCGTAATTGTGAGCATACTTGCAGCTACTGTTTCAAGCACAGCCGTGAACCTGTCCGTAGTAGTTTTATCCATCTTATCCATTCTCCCCGAAAGTCCATCTTTCACATCATCAATCCGTTTATTTATAGTGTCCAGTGAATCAATTACCTTCTGATTACTAGCATCAATAGCATTCTGATTACCAGCATTCGAATCCTGCAACATCTTTTCGATTTTTTCCATCATTTTTCCCATCAGAGTTTTATTTTCATCCAAAATTTCATCTTTCATATCTTTCACTGATTTCTTCAAATCATCAAATTCTTTGTCCTTACCCGACTCTGTCTTAGATCTTGTATCCATTTCTGCAGCCACTTCAGAAACTTCAGAGGTAACTTCTCCTTCAGGCTTCTGGTTTTTCAGCAGCTTTTTCACTCATCTCTGAAGGCTCTTGGCTGGAGACAGTTTTCTCATTTAAAAGTCTTTAAGCCACCGTTTGAAACATCGTGCTTACTGATGACGTCTTCAGCCCGGCGACCAGAAGCTCCGGTAAGGTTTTTAATCCAGTCCCGAATTATGGACCCGTTTTTACACGAAAAATCGTGAAATTTTTCGAGAGCGGAGCTAGGTGCACGTCTGTTAATCTAACATGGCGCCACCGGAAGTCCAATGTTTGCTTTTAAAATGCAAAAGGTTTACTTTGAAAATGCAAAATGTTTGCTTTGAAAATGTAAAAGGAGGTTCGGTTTGAAAATGCAAAAGGGGGTTCGGTTTGAAAATGCAAAAGGAGGATCGGTTTGAAAATGCAAATGGTGGTTTGGTTTGAAAATGCAAATTATGGTTTGGTTTGAAAATGCAAATGGTGGTTTGGTTTGAAAATGTAAATGGTGGTTTGGTTTGAAAATGTAAATGGTGGTTTTGTTTGAAAATGCAAATGGTGGTTGGGTTTGAAAATGCAAAAGATTTGGTATGAAAATGCAAATGGTGGTTTGGTTTGAGTATGCAAAAGGTTTGCTTTGAAAATGCAAAAGGTTTGCTTTGAAAATGCAAAAGGTTTGCTTTGAAAGTGCAAATGAAGGTTTGGTTTGAAAAAGCAAATGGTGGTTTGGTTTGAAAATGCAAATGCTGGTTTGGTTTGAAAATGCAAATATCGGTTTGGTTTAAAAATGCAAATGCTGGTTTGGTTTGAACATGCAAATGGTGGTTTGGTTTGAAAATGCAAAAAGTTTGGTTTGAAAATGCAAATGCTGGTTTGGTTTGAAAATGCAAAAAGTTTGGTTTGAAAATACAAAAAGGATTGGTTTGAAATTTCAAAAAGTGGTTTGCTTTGAAAATGCGGAAAATGTTTTGCTTTGAAAATGCAAAAGGTGGTTTGCTTTGAAAATGCAAATGGTGGTTTGCTTTGGAAATGCAAAAGGTTTGCTCAGGAAATGCAACAGTTTGCTTCGAAAATGCAAATGGTGGTTTGCTTTGAAAATGGAAAAGGTGGTTCGCTTTGAAAATGCTAAAGGTGGTTTGCTTTGAAAATGCAAATGGTGGTTTGCTTTGAAAATGCAAAAGGTGGTTTGCTTTGAACATGCAAAAGGTGGTTTGCTTTGAACATGCAAAAGGTGGTTTGCTTTGAAAATGCAAAAGTTGGTTTGCTTTGAAAATGTAATAGATGGTTTGCTTTGAAAATGCAAAAGGTGTTTAGCTTTGAAAATGCAAAAGTTAGTTTGCTTTGAAAATGCAAAAGGTGGTTTGCTTTGAAAGTGAAAAAGGTGGTTCGCTTTGAAAATGCAAAAAGATTTGCTTTGAAAATGCAATAGATGGTTTGCTTTGAAAATGCAAAAGGTGTTTAGCTTTGAAAATACAAAAGGTAGTATGCTTTGAAAATGCAAAATGTGGTTTGCTTTGAAAATACAAAGGGTGGTTTGCTTTAAAAATGCAAAAGGTGGTTTGGTCTGAAAATGCAAAAGGTGGTTTGCTTTGAAAATGCAAAATGTTTGCTTTGAAAATGCAAATGGTTTGCTTTGAAAATGCAAAGATTTGCTTTGAAAATGCAAAGATTTGCTTTGAAAATGCAAAAGGTTTGCTTCGAAAATGCAAAAAGTATCCTGAAAATGCAAAAGGTGGTTCCGTTTGAAAATGAAAAAGGCGGTTCGGTGGTTTGGTTTGAAAATGCAAATGGTGGTTTGGTTTGAAAATGCAAATGGTGGTTTGGTTTGAAAATGGAAATGATGGTTTGGTTTGAAATGCAAATGCTGGTTTGGTTTGAAAATGCAAATTGTGGATTGGTTCGAAAAGGCTAAAGGTTTGGTTTGAAAATGCAACAGGATTGGGATGAAAATGCAAAAGTTGGTTTGCTTTGAAAATGCGAAAAATGTTTTGCTTTGAAAATGCAAAAGGTGGTTTGCTTTGAAAATGCAAAAGGTGGTTTGCTTTGCAAATGCAAAAGATGGTTTGCTTCGAAAATGCAAATGGCGGTTTGCTTCGAAAAGGCAAATGGCGGTTTGCTTCGCAAATGGAATTTTTTTTGCTTTGAAAATGCAAACGGGGGTTTGCTTTAAAAATGCTAAAGGTGGTTTGCTTTGAAAATGCAAATGGTGTTTTGCTTTGATAATGCAAAAGGTTTGCTTTGAAAATACGAAAGGTTTGCTTTGAAAATGCAAAAGGATGGATTTGAAAATGCAAAAGGTTTGCTTTGAAAATGCAAATGGTGGTTTGCTTTGAAAATGCCAAAGGTGCTTTGCTTTGAAAATGCAAAAGTTGTTTGCTGTGAAAATGCAAAAGGTGGTTTGCTTCATACAAAAGGTGGTTTGCTTTGAAAATGTGAAACGCGGTTTGCTTTGAAAATGCGAAAGGCGGTTTGCTTAGAAAGTGCAAAAGGTGGTTTGGTTTGAAAATGCAAAAGGTGCTTTGCTTTGAAAATGCAAAAGATGCTTTGAAAATGCAAAATGTTTGCTTTGAAAATGCAAATGGTTTGTTTTCAAAATGCAAATGTTTGCTTTTTTTATTATTATTATTATTTTTTTTAAAATTAGAAGTACATTACATTACAACCAATTACACTAGTACTCATCACATATATCTTATTACAATTAATGTACTCCATTTATTTTCTACACTAATAAAGGGAAAGGATGAGATTGAGAGAAAGAAGAAAGTGAAGGAAAAAAGTGAAAGTGTAAAAAACGTGACAGCAAAAAACAAAAACAAAAAACAAAGATCCTATAAGAAAGAAATTAAAAACAAAAAGAAAGAGTTAAGAAATAGACCCTAAAAAAGAAGAAAAAAGAGAAAGAGGGAAAAGAGAAAAACAAATACTTTTTTGTAAGCATCACGCAAATGGGACATACCAACTCTCCAGCTTTCGTCCCCCCTTACCTGACCTCGTTTTTTTTTTTAGTACTTTTGCACCCTATACTTGTAATAATTCTATAAATGCAGACCACGTCAGGTGGAAGTGATCTGGTTTACCTGCCAGGAGGAGTCTTATCTCTTCTAGGTGTAATGTTTCGAACATATTTGAAATCCACATGTTTATTGTTGGTATTGGAGCGCTTTTCCAGAATTTTAGGATTAACTTTTTTCCAGTTATTAACCCATAGTCTATTAATTTATTTTGGAACACATTTAGTTCTGGACTATCTTCGGTTGTTCCGAAGATAATCCATTCTACTTCGGGTATCAGTTTAATTTTAAATAATTTTGTAAAGATTTCAAAAATTTCAATCCAAAATTTTTGGATTTTTGTACAGGAAACAAATGAGTGCGCTATAGTAGCTTCTTGAGGTTGACATTTATCACAAATTGATGATACATTTGGGAACATTTTATTGATTTTAGTTTTAGAATAATATAATCTATGTAAAATTTTAAATTGTATTAAAGTGTCTCTTACATTAATCGAACATTTATGCACATTTAATAAATGTTCATTCCACCTTTCCTTTGAGATTTTAATGGCTAATTCTTGTTCCCAGTCTCTTCTAATACCTTCCGTAGATGGTATTTCTACATTTAAGATTATATTATACAAATATGATATTAAGTTTGCTGATTCAGCTTTTATCTGCATTGCTTCATCCATTACATCTGTTGAGGTATTATGATGATCTTTTGTATATTTTTTCAAATAGTCACATATTTGAAAATATTTAAAATATTTATTATTTCCGAGTTTATATTTTATTTGTAATTATTGGAACGATAGTAATTTTCCAGTTTCGTACAAGTCACCGAACGTTTTAATTCCTAGTCTATCCCATTGTATGAAAGATTTGTCTGTAATAGAGGGATTAAATGAAGGGTTATTAATTATGGGAGATAAAAGCGATAAATTTCTTAATTTTAAATTTTGTTTTATTTGTTTCCAAGTTCTGATTGTGCTATGTATAATTGGGTTTTTGTTATAGTTTATGTTATTCAGTTTCATTGGTGAGAGAAGGATCGCTCCAATGTTTCCAGAGGAGCAGTCCTCCATCTCCATTACAATCCAGTCCACTTGCTGGGCAGAGTTATCCATCAGTTGAATCATATTTTTAATATTTACTGACCAATAGTAATACATGAAGTTAGGGAGTGCTAAGCCCCCTAATACTTTAGCTTTGTTCAAGTGTGTTATTTGTATTCTATGTGATTTATAGTCCCATATAAAATTCGTAATGTCTGAATCCAGTTTTTTTTTAACTTCTTTGGTAGGTATATAGGAATCGATTGAAATAGGTATAACATTTGTGGTAAGAAGATCATTTTATTGCATTTATTCGGCCTATTAAAGACATCGGGAGCGTTTTCCAAAATTTAATTAGTGTATTTAATTTATTAAGTAAAGGATCAAAATTTGCTTTAAACATGTTCTAGTGATTTCGATTCCCAAGTATTTACATTTTTCTGTAGCTATTTTAAAAGGTAATTTTAAAAGATGTGTTGAATCTTTCGGTTTTATTGACATAATTTCACTTTTATGCCAATTTATTCTATATCCAGAAAAGAATCCAAAATCCTCAATTAAGTTTAATATATTTGGTATAGTAATTTGAGGTTTTGTAATGTACAATAATATATCATCCGCGCATAAAGATATTTTATTATTTGAATGTTTAGTATTATACCCATGGATATCTGGATGTGTTCTAATTTTTTCTGCTAACGGTTCAATTATGAGAGCAAACAACTGTGGTGATAATGAGCATCCTTGTCTATTTCCCCGTGATAGTTGAAATTTCGAGAATAATATGTTATAAGTTAATATGCTAGCTGTAGGTTTATTATATAATAGTTTAATCCATAAACTAAAATTCTCTCCCAGTTGGAATTTTTGTAATACTTTATCCATATAATTCCATTCTACTTGGTCAAATGCTTTCTCAGCGTCCAACGAAATGATTGATAATTCTTGTTCTTCAGATTTATGTGAATGCATTATATTGAGGAGACGTCTCATATTATTAGATGAATATCTTTTATGGATAAACCCCGTCTGATCTGGGTTTATTAATTTGCTAATATATTTACTTAATCTTCTACCTAGTGTTTTCGCTAATATTTTTTGATCTGTGCTTAACAATGCTATAGCTCTATATGAACCCGGTTCTTCTATATGTTTGTCTTTTTAAAGTATTAGTGTGATCGTTGATTCAGCTAGTGTATCAGGTAATATTTGTTTTTTAAAAGCATATTGGTACATTTTTTGTAATCGTGGTATAATTTTGTCGTAGAAGCTTTTATAAAATTCATTAATAAATCCATTAGGACCTGGTGTTTTTCCATTCTTTAATGAGTTTATTGTATCTTCTAATTCCTTAATTGAGATTTGTGCTCCCAATTCCTCTTGTTCCTTCAACTCTAACTTTGGAAGATTACAATTATCCAAAAACTCTGTAATTTTATAGGAGTCAGTTGTCGTTTTAGATGTATATAAATTCTCATAAAATTGCGCAAATCTTTTTAATTAATATCCCACGGTATGGTTAATAATTCCCCTCTATCTGATTTAATCTTTGGGATCGTATGTTCTTTTTCTCGTTTTTTTAGCTGGTGAGCCAAAAGTTTATGCAGTTTATCCCCAAATTCAATGTGCTCTTGTTTTGTAATTTGAAAAAGTCATAAGTTCGGCTGATAATAGTTTATTTAATTTAAATTTCAAAATTATTATTTTATTATGTTTATCTATTGATGGATATTTAGCGTTATCTATATCCATTTGTCTAATAAGTTCCTCTAACTGTCTTTGTTCATTCTTATTCTTTTTATTTTGAAAAGCTTGATATGAAATTATAATACCTCTAATGTATGCTTTAAAAGATTCCCATAATACAGTAGGCAATATGTCTGGAGTGTCATTTATTTCAAAAAAGGCATCCATTTGTTCTTTTAAATATATACTCGCTTGCGGATCTTTTAGGATGTGATAATTAAATCTGCAAAACGGTTTATTCTTAGACATTCCTTCCAGTTTTAAAAAGAAAGTTAGTGGTGAATGGTCTGAAATCGAATTTGTATGGTATGTTGGGTTAAAAGTATGAGGGATTAATTTTGTGTCCACCAGGAAATAATCTATACGTGAGTATGTTTTGTGTACCATTGAATAAAACGAGTATTCCCTGCCAGTTGGATTAACAATTCTCCAAACATCTGCTATATTAGTATTGTTTATATAAGTATTTAAAAGTTCACCGGTTTTAGATTTCGTATTCCCTCTCTGTTTTTGGCTTGATTTATCTAAATACGGATCTAAAACACAGTTAAAGTCTCCTCCTATTGTAACATTTTGATAATTAAACTCTGCGATTATGTTCAGAATTTTATTGAAAAAATGAGGGTAGTCAAAGTTAGGCGCGTATATATTTACCAAGGTAATTGGAGTATCATGAATTTCTCCATTAACTATTAAGTATCTCCCTTCAATGTCTGTTATGGTATTCTTTGCTTTGAATGGTATACCTTTTCTTATAATGATTGACGTACCTCTAGATTTCGAAGTAAATGAAGAATGGTATGTTTGACCTATCCATTTCGCCCTCAACCTAGCTTGATCATGAGATTTTAGATGAGTTTCTTGTAAGAAGATAATGTCAGAATTGTACAGTTTCAGCTGAGCTAGTATCTTACCCCTTTTAATAGGTTCGTTAATACCTCTTATATTCCAACTACAGAATGAGACTCCTCCTAGGTTCTTTTGTTTAGCATCTTGCATTTTGAATAATTATAGTACCTTTAAATCTTGTGGTGCGTCCATATCCCATGTCTTTGGGTATTGGGGGAACCTTTGAATTTCTAAGTTTGGTTGGCATAACCCGTTTACGCTTATCACTAAACACAAAACACAAACATGTGAATTTATGTGATGATAAAAAAAAATTAAAAAAGTGAAAATACAGTGTCTAAAATAGTCGACACTGCAGCAAGTGGCCCACCTGTAGGTGGGAGAAAACCTTGTTTCGACTTCCATTGTCGGTGTTAAACAAATAACTCCGCTCTCTTGGTTAATCATAACATATTAGAACGGGGCCTCACATTCAGATATATAATACAATTTTACCCTATATATTTCATTATAACATATCATATATATATCGCAATTTTAGCTACTAATTATTAAACAAATGATTTTAGCTTCAATAATAGTCAACTGTTGGTTGAAGGTGTTAACGAGACGCGCCCCTGGACATAAGCCAGGTGCTCGTTTCTCATCCCCTCCTCCCAGTTATAGATAAGGTTTGAATTTAGTAAAAATTCATATTAGTTTGGTTAGTTCGTTATTTTTTATTTTTATTAGCGTCCGTAGCTATTCTAATCTAACATAGATAACTTGTTAAATTGTTTAGTTGTTAATAGGATCCATTCTTACAATTGGATTTAATATTGTAGTCTATTAAACAAATAATGCTTCTGGTATATTCCATTCACTTCAGTTCAGCTGTTTACTCGTTTTGAACAGAGAGTGTCCTTGATTCAAAATCCCATAGATAACAGTCTAGCCATCCTAAACAAAACACTGCTTGGAATGGTTCTAATCTGCCAAACCTCCATTAACCGTGGAATTCTAGTTGTTTTTTTTAAAGAATTAATTCATACTATTAATTTCTATTTTTCAACGATGCTCTGGGCATATTTATACGCTTTCTCAGGTTTTACAAATGACTTTTCAGAACAATTAAAAGAAATACGCATTTTGGCTGGATAAAAAACCTCGTATCTGACACCTTGTTTCCCTCTTAATAGCTCTTTAGCCTTCCCGAATTGATTTCTCTTTTGCACAATTTCATACGGACAGTCCCTGAATATTTTGATAATATCATTGTCCATCCGTAGCTGCACTCCGTATTTGATTTTGCTCATCACATCTTCCAGTTCTAAAATGTCCCGAAATTTCACAATGATATGTCGTGGGTGGGCTTTTCCAGCTTGAGATCTCGGTTTAAATCTTGGAACATGATGAGCCACTTCAATTTTCGGTTCTTTGGAAAGATTAAGCAGATGTTTAAGTAAGTCCATGGCAAACTCACGAACGTCCTTTCCCTCGGTTCCCTCTGAAACTCCAAGAATTCTCAAATTCTGGCGACTAGAGCGAGCTTCCAGATCCAGGCATTTATCTGAGACTTTCCCCAGTTGAGTCACCATCTGTACTGAAGTTTGCTCATATTCTTGCTTCCTTTGATCATGTTCTTGCCTCATTTTTACCATGTCTTCAACCACTCGAGCCATATTTTTCTCCAATTCCGTAATTGTGAGCATACTTGCAGCTACTGTTTCAAGCACAGCCGTGAACCTGTCCGTAGTAGTTTTATCCATCTTGTCCATTCTCCCCGAAAGTCCATCTTTCACATCATCAATCCGTTTATTTATAATGTCCAGTGAATCAATCACCTTCTGATTACCAGCATCAATAGCCTTCTGATTACCAGCATTCGAATCCTGCAACATCTTTTCGATTTTTTCCATCATTTTTCCCATCAGAGTTTTATATTCATCCAAAATTTCATCTTTCATATCTTTCACTGATTTCTTCAAATCATCAAATTCTTTGTCCTTACCCGACTCTGTCTTAGATCTTGTATCCATTTCTGCAGCCACTTCAGAAACTTCAGAGGTAACTTCTCCTTCAGGCTTCTGGTTTTTCAGCAGCTTTTTCACTGATCTTTGAAGGCTCTTGGCTGGAGACAGTTTTCTCATTTAAAAGTCTTTAAGCCACCGTTTGAAACATCGTGCTTACTGATGACGTCTTCAGCCCGGCGACCAGAAGCTCCGGTAAGGGTTTTAATCCAGTCCCGACTTATGGACCCGTTTTTACACGAAAAATCGTGAAATTTTTCGAGAGCGGAGCTAGGTGCACGTCTGTTAATCTGACATGGCGCCACCGGAAGTCCAATGTTTGCTTTTAAAATGCAAAAGGTTTAGTTTGAAAATGCAAAATGTTTGCTTTGAAAATGTAAAAGGAGGTTCGGTTGGAAAATGCAAAAGGGGGTTCGGTTTGAAAATGCAAAAGGAGGATCGGTTTGAAAATGCAAATGGTGGTTTGGTTTGAAAATGCAAATCATGGTTTGGTTTGGAAATGCAAATGGTGGTTTGGTTTGAAAATGTAAATGGTGGTTTGGTTTGAAAATGTAAATGGTGGTTTTGTTGAAAATGCAAATGGTGGTTGGGTTTGAAAATGCAAAAGATTTGGTATGAAAATGCAAAAGAATTGGATTGAAAATGCAAATGGTGGTTTGGTTTGAGTATGCAAAAGGTTTGCTTTGAAAATGCAAAAGGTTTGCTTTGAAAATGCAAAAGGTTTGCTTTGAAAGTGCAAATGAAGGTTTGGTTTGAAAAAGCAAATGGTGGTTTGGTTTGAAAATGCAAATGGTGGTTTGCTTTGTAAATGCCAAAGGTGCTTTGCTTTGAAAATGCAAAAGTTGTTTGCTGTGAAAATGCAAAAGGTGGTTTGCTTTGAAAATACAAAAGGTGGTTTGCTTTGAAAGTGCAAAAGGTGGTTTGGTTTGAAAATGCAACAGGTGCTTTGCTTTGAAAATGCAAAAGGTGCTTTGAAAATGCAAATGGTTTGTTTTCAAAATGCAAATTTTTGCTTTAAAAATGCAAAAGGTTTGATTTGAAAATACAAAAAGGATTGGTTTGAAATTGCAAAAAGTGGTTTGTTTCGAAAATGCGAAAAATGTTTTGCTTTGAAAATGCAAACGGTGGTTTGCTTTGAAAAAGCAAATGGTGGTTTGCTTTGAAAATGCAAAAGGTGGTTTGCTTTGAAAATGAAAAAAGGTTTGCTTTGGAAATGCAAAAGGTTTGCTTCGGAAATGCAACAGTTTGCTTCGAAAATGCAAATGGTGGTTTGCTTTGAAAATGGAAAAGGTGGTACGCTTTAAAAATGCTAAAGGTGGTTTGCTTTGAAAATGCAAAATGTGGTTTGCTTTGAAAATGCAAAAGGTGGTTTGCTTCGAAAGTGCACAACGTGGTTAGCTTTGAAAATGCAAAAAGATTTGCTTTGAAAATGCAATAGATGGTTTGCTTTGAAAATGCAAAAGGTTTGCTTTGAAAATACAAAAGGTTTGCTTTGAAAATGCAAATGGTGAGTTTGCTTTGAAAATACAAAAGGTAGTATGCTTTGAAAATGCAAAATGTGGTTTGCTTTGAAAATACAAACGGTGGTTTGCTTTAAAAATGCAAAAGGTGGTTTGGTCTGAAAATGCAAAAGGTGGTTTGCTTTGAAAATGCAAAATGTTTGCTTTGAAAATGTAAATGGTTTGCTTTGAAAATGCAAAGATTTGCTTTGAAAATGCAAAGATTTGCTTTGCAAATGCAAATTGTTTGCTTCGAAAATGCAAAAAGTATCCTGAAAATGCAAAAGGTGGTTCCGTTTGAAAAGGAAAAAGGGGGTTCGGTGGTTTGGTTTGAAAATGCAAATGGTGGTTTGGTTTGAAAATGCAAATGGTGGTTTGGTTTGAAAATGTAAATGGTGGTTTGGTTTGAAAATGGAAATGGTGGTTTGGTTTGAAAATGTAAATGATGGTTTGGTTTGAAAATGCAAATGCTGGTTTCGTTTGAAAATGCAAATGGTGGATTGGTTCGAAAATGCTAACGGTTTGGTTTGAAAATGCAAAAGGATGGGTTGAAAATGCAAAAGTTGGTTTGCTTTGAAAAATGCGAAAAATGTATTGCTTTGAAAATGCAAAAGGTGGTTTGCTTCGAAAATGCAAATGGCGGTTTGCTTCGAAAAGGCAAAAGGATTGCTTTGAAAATACAAAAGGTTTGCTTTGAAAATGCAAATGGTGGTTTGGTTTGAAAATGCAAATGATGGTTTGGTTTGAAAATGCAAATGGTGGTTTGGTTTGAAAATGTAAATGGTGGTTTGGTTTGAAAATGCAAATGGTGGTTTTGTTTGAAAATGCAAATGGTGGTTGGGTTTGAAAATGCAAAAGATTTGGTATGAAAATGCAAAAGGATTGGATTGAAAATGCAAACGGTGGTTTGGTTTGCGTATGCAAAAGGTTTGCTTTGAAAATGCAAAAGGTTTGCTTTGAAAATGCAAAAGGTTTGCTTTGAAAGTGCAAATGAAGGTTTGGTTTGAAAAAGCAAATGGTGGTTTGGTTTGAAAATGCAAATGGTGGGTTGCTTTGTAAATGCCAAAGGTGCTTTGCTTTGAAAATGCAATAGTTCTTTGCTGTGATAATGCAAAAGGTGGTTTGCGTCATACAAAAGGTGGTTTGCTTTGAAAATGCAAAAGGTGGTTTGCTTTGAAAATACAAAAGGTGGTTTGCTTTGAAAGTGCAAAAGGTTGTTTGGTTTGAAAATGCAAAAGGTGCTTTGCTTTGAAAATGCAAAAGGTGCTTTGAAAATGCAAAATATTTGCTTTGAAAATGCAAATGGTTTGTTTTCAAAATGCAAATGTTTGCTTTAAAAATGCAAAAGGTTTACTTTGAAAATGCAAAATGTTTGCTTTGAAAATGTAAAAGCAGGTTCGGTTTGAAAATGCAAAAGGGGGTTCGGTGTGAAAATTCAAAAGGCGGTTCGGTTTGAAAATGCAAATGGTGGTTTGGTTTGAAAATGCAAATGATGGTTTGGTTTGAAAATGCAAATGGTGGTTTGGTTTGAAAATGTAAATGGTGGTTTGGTTTGAAAATGCAAATGGTGGTTTTGTTTGAAAATGCAAATGGTGGTTGGGTTTGTAAATGCAAAACATTTGGTATGAAAATGCACAAGGATTGGATTGAAAATGCAAATGGTGGTTTGGTTTGAGTATGCAAAATGTTTGCTTTGAAAATGCAAAAGGTTTGCTTTGAAAATGCAAAAGGTTTGCTTTGAAAGTGCAAATGAAGGTTTGGTTTGAAAAAGCAAATGGTGGTTTGGTTTGAAAATGCAAATGCTGGGTTGGTTTGAAAATGCAAATGGTGGTTTGGTTTAAAAATGCAAATGCTGGTTTGGTTTGAACATGCAAATGGTGGTTTGGTTTGAAAATGCAAAAAGTTTGGTTTGAAAATACAAAAAGGATTGGTTTGAAATTGCAAAAAGTGGTTTCCTTTGAAAATGCGAAAAATGTTTTGCTTTGAAAATGCAAACGGTGGTTTGCTTTGAAAAAGCAAATGGTGGTTTGCTTTGAAAATGCAAAAGGTGGTTTGCTTTGAAAATGAAAAAAGGTTTGCTTTGGAAATGCAAAATGTGGTTTGCTTTGAAAATGCAAAAGTTGGTTTGCTTTGAAATTGCAAAAGGTGGTTAGCTTTGAAAATGCAAAAAGATTTGCTTTGAAAATGCAATAGATGGTTTGCTTTGAAAATGCAAAAGGTTTGCTTTGAAAATACAAAAGGTTTGCTTCGAAAATGCAAATGGTGAGTTTGCTTTGAAAATACAAAAGGTAGTATGCTTTGAAAATGCAAAATGTGGTTTGCTTTGAAAATACAAAGGGTAGTTTGCTTTAAAAATGCAAAAGGTGGTTTGGTCTGAAAATGCAAAAGGTGGTTTGCTTTGAAAATGCAAAATGTTTGCTTTGAAAATGCAAATGGTGGTTTGCTTTGAAAGTGCAAAAGGTGGTTAGCTTTGAAAATGCAAAAAGATTTGCTTTGAAAATGCAAAGTGTTTGCTTTGAAAATGCAAATGGTTTGCTTTGAAAATGCAAAGATTTGCTTTGAAAATGCAAAAGGTTTGCTTCGAAAATGCAAAAAGTATCCTGAAAATGCAAAAGGTGATTCCGTTTGAAAATGAAAAAGGGGGTTCGGTTGTTTGATTTGAAAATGCAAATGGTGGTTTGGTTTGAAAATGCAAATGCTGGTTTGGTTTGTAAATGCAAATGCTGGTTTTGAAAATGCAAATGGTGGATTGGTTCGCAAATGCTAAAGGTTTGGTTTGAAAATGCAAAAGGATAGGGTTGAAAATGCAAAATATGGTTTGCTTTGAAAATGCGAAAAATGTTTTGCTTTGAAAATGCAAAAGGTGGTTTGCTTTGAAAATGGAAAAGGTGGTTCGCTTTGAAAATGCTAAAGGTGGTTTGCTTTGAAAATGCAAAATGTGGTTTGCTTTGAAAATGCAAAAAGATTTGCTTTGAAAATGCAAAAGGTGCTTTGTTTTGAAAATGCAAAAGGTGCTTTGAAAATGCAAAATATTTACTTTGAAAATGCAAATGGTTTCTTTTCAAAATGCAAATGTTTGCATTAAAAATGCAAAAGGTTTACTTTGAGAATGCAAAATGTTTGCTTTGAAAATTTAAAAGGAGGTTCGGTTTGAAAATGCAAAAGGGGGTTCGGTTTGAAAATGCAAAAGGAGGTTTGGTTTGAAAATGTAAATGGTGGTTTGGTTTGAAAATGGAAATGATGGTTTGGTTTGAAAATGCAAATGGTGGTTTGGTTTGAAAATGTAAATCGTGGTTTGGTTTGAAAATGCAAATGGTGGTTTGGTTTGAAAATGCAAATGGTGGTTGGGTTTGAAAATGCAAAAGATTTGGTATGAAAATGCAAAAGGATTGGATTGAAAATGCAAATGGTGGTTTGGTTAGAGTATGCAAAAGGTTTGCTTTGAAAATGCAAAAGGTTTGCTTTGAAAATGCAAAAGGTTTGCTTTGAAAGTGCAAATGAAGGTTTGGTTTGAAAAAGCAAATGGTGGTATGGTTTGAAAATGCAAATGCTGGTTTGGTTTCAAAATGCAGATGGTGGTTTGGTTTAAAAATGCAAATGCTGGTTTGGTTTGAAAATGCAAATGGTGGTTTGGTTTGAAAATGCAAAAAGTTTGGTTTGAAAATACAAAAAGGATTGGTTTGAAATTGCAAAAAGTGGTTTGCTTTGAAAATGCGAAAAATGTTTTGCTTTGAAAATGCAAAAGGTGGTTTGCTTTGAAAATGCAAATGGTGGTTTGCTTTGAAAATGCAAAAGGTGGTTTGCTTTGAAAATGAAAAAAGGTTTGCTTTGGAAATGCAAAAGGTTTGCTTCGGAAATGCAACAGTTTGCTTCGAAAATGCAAATGGTGGTTTGCTTTGAAAATGGAAAAGGTGGTTCGCTTTGAAAATGCTAAAGGTGGTTTGCTTTGAAAATGCAAAATGTGGTTTGCTTTGAAAATGCAAAAGGTGGTTTGCTTTGAAAGTGCAAAAGGTGGTTAGCTTTGAAAATGCAAAACGATTTGCTTTCAAAATGCAATAGATGGTTTGCTTTGAAAATGCAAAAGGTTTGCTTTGAAAATACAAAAGGTTTGCTTTGAAAATGCAAATGGTGGTTTGCTTTGAAAATACAAAAGGTAGTATGCTTTGAAAATGCAAATTGTGGTTTGCTTTGAAAATACAAAGGGTGGTTTGCTTTAAAAATGCAAACGGTGGTTTGGTCTGAAAATGCAAATGGTGGTTTGCTTTGAAAATGCAAAGTGTTTGCTTTGAAAATGCAAATGGTTTGCTTTGAAAATGCAAAGATTTGCTTTGAAAATGCAAAAGGTTTGCTTCGAAAATGCAAAAAGTATCCTGAAAATGCAAAAGGTTATTCCGTTTGAAAATGAAAAAGGGGGTTCGGTTGTTCGGTTTGAAAATGCAAATGGTGGTTTGGTTTGAAAATGCAAATGGTGGTTTGGTTTGAAAATGCAAATGGTGGTTTGGTTTGAAAATTGAAATGATGGTTTGGTTTGAAAATACAAACGCTGGTTTGGTTTGAAAATGCAAATGCTGGTTTGGTTTGAAAATGCAAATGGTGGATTAGTTCGAAAATGCTAAAGGTTTGGTTTGAAAATGCAAAAGGATAGGGTTGAAAATGCAAAAGATGGTTTGCTTTGAAAATGCGAAAAATGTTTTGCTTTGAAAATGCAAAAGGTGGTTTGCTTTGAAAATGCAAAAGGTGGTTTGCTTTGCAAATGCAAAAGATGGTTTGCTTCGAAAATGCAAATGGCGTTTTGCTTCGAAAATGCAAATGGTGTTTTGCTTTGATAATGCAAAAGGTTTGCTTTGAAAATACAAAAGGTTTGGTTTGAAAATGCAAAAAGATGGATTTGAAAATGCAAAAGGTTTGCTTTGAAAATGCAAATGGTGGTTTGCTTTGAAAATGCCAAAGGTGCTTTGCTTTGAAAATGCAAAAGTTGTTTGCTGTGAAAATGCAAAAGGTGGTTTGCTTCATACAAAAGGTGGTTTGCATTGAAAATGCAAAAGGTGGTTTGCTTTGAAAATGCAAAAGGCAGTTTGCTTTGAAAATGCGAAAGGCGGTTTGCTTTGAAAGTGCAAAAGGTGGTTTGCTTTGAAAATGCACAAGGTGGTTTGCTTTGAAAATGCAAATGGTGGTTTGCTTTGAAAATGCAAAAGGTGGTTTGCTTTGAAAATGAAAAAAATGTTTGCTTTGGAAATGCAAAAGGTTTGCTTCGGAAATGCAACAGCTTCGAAAATGCAAATGGTGGTTTCCTTTGAAAATGCCAAAGGTGCTTTGCTTTGAAAATGCAAAAGTTGTTTGCTGTGAAAATGCAAAAGGTGGTTTGCTTCATACAAAAGGTGGTTTGCTTTGAAAATGCAAAAGGTGGTTTGTTTGAAAATGCAAAAGGCAGTTTGCTTTGAAAATGCGAAAGGCGGTTTGCTTTGAAAGTGCAAAAGGTGGTTTGCTTTAAAAATGCACAAGGTGGTTTGCTTTGAAAATGCAAAAAGGCGGTTTGCTTTGATACATAGATACATAGATACATAGAAAATAGGTGCAGGAGTAGGCCATTCGGCCCTTCGAGCCTGCACCGCCATTCAATACGATCATGGCTGATCATCCACCTCAGTATCCCGTACCTGCCTTCTCTCCATACCCCCTGATCCCTTTAGCCACAAGGGCCACATCTAATTCCCTCTTAAATATAGCCAATGAACTGGCCTCAACTACCCTCTGTGGCAGAGAGTTCCAGAGATTCACCACTCTCTGTGTGAAAAAGTTTTTCCTCATCTAGGTCTTAAAGGATTTCCCCCTTATCCTTAAGCTGTGACCCCTTGTCCTGGACTTCCCCAACATCGGGAACAATCTTCCTGCATCTAGCCTGTCCAACCCCATAAGAATTTTGTACGTTTCTATAAGATCCCCTCTCAATCTCCTAAATTCTAGCGAGTATAAGCCAAGTCTATCCAGTCTTTCTTCATATGAAAGTCCTGACATCCCAGGAATCAGTCTGGTGAACCTTCTCTGCACTCCCTCTATGGCTATAATGTCCTTCCTCAGATTTGGAGACCAAAACTGTACGCAATACTCCAGGTGTGGTCTCACCAAGACCCTGTACAACTGCAGTAGAACCTCCCTGCTCCTATACTCAAATCCTCTTGCTATGAAGGCCAACATACCATTCGCTTTCTTCACTGCCTGCTGCACCTGCATGCCTACTTTCAATGACTGGTGTACCATGACACCCAGGTCTCGCTGCATCTCCCCATTTCCTAATCGGCCACCATTTAGATAATAGTCTGCCTTCCCGTTTTTGCTACCAAAGTGGATAACCTCACATTTATCCACATTATACTGCATCTGCCAAACATTTGCCCACTCACCCAACCTATCCAAGTCACCTTGCAGTCTCCTAGCATCCTCCTCACAGCTAACACTGCCCCCCAGCTTAGTGTCATCCGCAAACTTGGAGATGTTGCTTTCAATTCCCTCGTCCAGATCATTAATATAAATTGTAAATAGCTGGGGTCCCAGCACTGAGCCTTGCGGTACCCCACTAGTCACTGCCTGCCATTGTGAAAAGGACCCGTTTACTCCTACTCTTTGCTTCCTGTTTGCCAGCCAGTTCTCTATCCACATCAATACTGAACCCCCAATACCGTGTGATTTAAGTTTGTATCCTAATCTCTTATGTGGTACCTTGTCGAAAGCCTTCTGAAAGTCCAGATACAACACATCCACTGGTTCTCCCCTTGAAAATGCAAAAGTTGGTTAGCTTTGAAAATCCAAAAAGATTTGCTTTGAAAATGCAATAGATGGTTTGCTTTGAAAATGCAAAAGGTTTGCTTTGAAAATACAAAAGGTTTGCTTTGAAAATGCAAATGGTGGTTTGCTTTGAAAATACAAAAGGTAGTATGCTTTGAAAATGCAAAATGTGGTTTGCTTTGAAAATACAAAGGGTGGTTTGGTTTGAAAATGCAAAAGGTGCTTTGCTTTGAAAATGCAAAAGGTGCTTTCAAAATGCAAAATCTTTGCTTTGAAAATGCAAATGGTTTGTTTTCTAAATGCAAATGTTTGCTTTAAAAATGCAAAAGGTTTACTTTGACAATGCAAAATGTTTGCTTTGAAAATGTAAAAGGAGGTTCGGTTTGAAAATGCAAAAGGGGGTTCGGTTTGAAAATGCAAAAGAGGTTCGGTTTGAAAATGCAAATGGTGGTTTGGTTTGAAAATGCAAATGATGGTTTGGTTTGAAAATGCAAATGGTGGTTTGGTTTGAAAATGTAAATGGTGGTTTGGTTTGAAAATGCAAATAGTGGTTTTGTTTGAAAATGCAAATGGTTGTTGGGTTTGAAAATGCAAAAGATTTGGTATGAAAATGCAAAAGGATTGGATTGAAAATGCAAATGGTGGTTTGGTTTGAGTATGCAAAAGGTTTGCTTTGAAAATGCAAAAGGTTTGCTTTGAAAATGCATAAGGTTTGCTTTGAAAGTGCAAATGAAGGTTTGGTTTGAAAAAGCAAATGGTGGTTTGGTTTGAAAATGCAAATGTTGGTTTGATTTGAAAATGCAAATGGTGGTTTGGTGTAAAAATGCAAATGCTGGTTTGGTTTGAAAATGCAAATGGTGGTTTGGTTTGAAAATGCAAAAAGTTTGTTTTGAAAATACAAAAAGGATTGGTTTGAAATTGCAAAAAGTGGTTTGCTTTGAAAATGCGAAAAATGTTTCGCTTTGAAAATGCAAAAGGTGGTTTGCTTTGAAAATGCAAAAGGTTTGCTTTGAAAAAGCAAATGGTAGTATGCTTTGAAAATGCAAAATGTGGATTGCTTTGAAAATACAAAGGGTGGTTTGCTTTAAAAATGCAAAAGGTGGTTTGTTCTGAAAATGCAAAAGGCAGTTTGCTTTGAAAATGCAAAATGTTTGCTTTGAAAATGCAAATGGTTTGCTTTGAAAATGCAAAGATTTGCTTTGAAAATGCAAAGATTTGCTTTGAAAATGCAAAAGGCAATATTGGATTTGGTGGAGAGGTGGAAAATTGCTTTGTGGGACCAGCCCTCCCGTGTGAAGCTGGGACCCAACGGGTCCCACTTAGTCTAGTGTACTTATACAAGAAGAAGTTTGGATGAATATCTTACTGTTTTTACTACTACAATAAAGAAACTATTAATCAAGAGACTGTGTTTGGAAGATTTCCCTTTCGACGGCATTGAATGTCTCGGGGAGAGCTCGTGAGTGAGTTTCGAGTATCTCCTGAACCCCTGTCTTCAATCAGAGTGACTAAAGGAAAGAATCCTTGAAACGATATGAAAATCTGTCACTATAAGTATTACCCCAGATTACTACCCCAGTGTGTCACGCTATCAGTACTACTCCACAGTGTGACCCTCCATCAGCACCACCACAGTGTGTCCCTCCATCAGTACCACCACAGTGTGTCCCTCCATCAGTACCACCACAAGTGTGTCCCTCCATCAGTACCACCACAATTTGTCACTGCGTCAGTTCGGCCCCATTTTTGTCCATCCATCAGTACTATCCCACTGTGTGTCACTCCATCAGTGGGCGGAGAGAGGGCAGCCCAGAGAGGGGGAATTGAGAGCGTAGGGGAGAGAGTAACAGTTCAGAGAGAGTGACATCAGTAAGGATGGAGGGAGAGAGAGAAAGAGAGCAGGGAGAGGTGCTGCATCATTCGTTGTTTTATTTAGGTTTAGGACAATTCTGAGGCGGCAATGTTTCTGTTCTCTGAGTGTCCTGAGTCTTTGGGTCGTTCCTCCACAGAGGTGATGAAGGAAGGCGGAGAATATTATTGTCCCATGGTATAGTCAGATCTATTCCAGGCAAGCAGGGAGTGAATGGTTCCCGGGGTCAGTCAGCGGGAGTGTGGGGTTGAGGTCACAGTCAGTGAAGCGGCGATCATATTGAGTGGTGAAGCAGAGTGGAGGGATGGGGGGCATTTTAGTCCGAGGTGATCAGTTGAACTAATTCCTCAACCTGTGGACAAAGGTCGCCCCAGTCCTGCCCACCTTCACACTGGGCACCAGAAGCCCTGAGAGGGTCCTTGGAATTTGGCATTGCCTTGCTGAGTGAAACGGATTGAAGGAAATCAGACAAACAACATGAGGTGGTGAGTTGGATCTGATGGAGTTTGAAACAATATCCCCTTTGCTGGAACAATGCCGCCGCTCCCAATTTCCATCCCTCAGTATCTATCGCCACAATTCCCAGTCTTTGGAGTTTCTCAATCAATTCCCTGATTAAATCACAACCTCTCTCAGCAGGGATTTCACTCGGCTGATGTCATATGTTTGTGAATCATTTCTAAATCTCTATTTTTAAACTCTGTTGAAACTTCACTGTCCCGGTGGAGACGGAAAATGGTATAAAATCTCCAGGAATGTTCTGTCCCAGCATTTCATTCCGAGACATTACCGGTAGCTCACGGGGACACGTCGCTGGGCAGAGAAAATGGGGCAGCATTATTGGGAATATTTCAACGTGGAGAAAATCGTGTACGTGATCATTGCTGCCGTTGGAGTCCCTGGTAAGTGAGCAGAACAATTCAAGTTTTATAACTCCGTCCGTGTGTTAACTGGTGATGACCTGATTCTCATCATGTTACAAGTTCCCAACTGATGATCGTTGTACAAGAATATGTGAAGAATATCAATCCTCTCAGTGAAATATTTGTGAATTAACGCTGCTGTGATTTGTCTTATTTCCAGACAGCTGAAACTAAGCCTCTTTTTCTCTCACTGCTGCCGGCCGGGAGCCACTAGAATGTTGTTCTTGCCTTCAGTGGGACCTTGCCCAGAGTTGTCCCAGTGCTCGGGACAGGCAGGCAGGCAGGCAGCTCTCCGGGACGGTGTGACTGGGAGAGAGGGGTTCACATTGTGAAGTTCACTGTGTCTGAGTTATTGATCAGAGTGAACACCCGCTCCTGTGGACACTGTGTCTCACTGTGGAGTCTGTCTGTCACAGTCGGATTCCACCCACCGCCTGTTGGTCAATAATTGGATCGATCTCCTGAACCAGTGGCCGCGGATCTACCGGCGTGTGTGTGTGTGTGTTGTTACATCACCTGCACCACCTTGAGTCTGCTGAGATTAGCCGCTGTGTGTCTAAACTAACCCTACTAACTCCCCCCCCCCCCGTCCCTGTGCCTTGGTACATATATCCCACACCATCCATACATGGGATAATAGGTTGCATTCCTGGCACCGTCTGGATTTCGTGTGTGGGAAAGAACTGCAGATGCTGGTTTAAATCGAAGATAGACACACAGTGCTGGAGTCACTCAGCGGGACGGGCAGCATCTCTGGAGAGAAGGAATGGGTGACGTTTCGGATCAAGACCCTTCTTCAGTCCCATTCCTTCCCTCCAGAGATGCTGCCTGTCCCGCTGAGTTACTCCGCTTTCTGCGTCGACCGTCAGGACCAGAAGGGGTGGACACTCATTTGCAACAATTGGCCTCTGCTTCAGGAGGGAAGTGTGAAGGGCACCTTGTGTGGGGAGGGAGAGAAAGAGGAATATCAGGGATGATTGGATATGGCGGCCATTGTAGTGCGTTCTTCCCCCAGCTTTACATTTACCTTTAGAAAGGAGATGAGGAGGAATTTCTTTAGACAGAGGGTGGTGAATCCGTGGAATTCATTGCCGCAGACGGGGGTGGAAGCCAAGTCAATGGATAGTTTTAAGGCGGAGAGTGATAGATTCTTGATTAGTGCGGGTGTCGGGGGGTTACGGGGAGAAGGCAAGAGAATGGGGTTCAGAGGGAAAGATAGATCGGCCACGATTGAATGGCGGAGTAGACATAATGGGCCGAATGGCCTAATTCTGCTCCTACGAGCTGCACTCTTGTGTAAAGTGTTTAAGAAGGAACTGCAGATGCTGGAAAATCGAAGGTAGACAATGCTGGAGAAACTCAGCGGGTGAGGCAGCATCTATGGAGCGAAGGAAATAGGTAACTATTTCCAGTCTGAAGAAGGGGTTCGGCCCGAAACGTTACCTGTTTCCTTCGTTCCATAGATGCTGCCTCACCCGCTGAGTTTCTCCAGCACTTTTGTCTACTCTTGTGTAACGTCCTTGCTGAGTAATTTCCCTTATCTGTGCTGAATGCTAACCTGGTTCTGGAAGGGCAGAGTTTGGGATAAAGCAATAGATGAAGTAGTTTGTATCAAGAAGCCATTGGGATAACCTCAGTGGAAGCTTGAGAGTGATGAGTGGTGAGTGTGGAATTTTCTGTCTCAGGTGGAGGCCGGTTCTCTGGCTGCTTTCAAAAGAGACTAGATAGGGCTCTTAAAGATAGCGGAGTCAGGGGATATGGGGAGAAGGCAGGAACGGGGTACTGATTGGGGATGATCAGCCATGATCACAGTGAGTGGCGGTGCTGGCTCGAGGGGCCGAATGGCCTCCACCTGCACCTGTTGTCTACTGAACTCACTGTGGAATGATTCCATTAACGGAGCCACTCTGCTGCCGGATTCCATGTTGTCCCTGCCTTCCCTCTGGAAGCCTCCCTCCTCGTCCCCATCAGATGCCGAGTTCCCAGAGCCCTGGTTAAACGGGGCCGGCCGCTCACGGTTAAGTCTGTGAAAGCGGCCCCATCACAGACTGTGAGCAGCAGCAGGGTTCACTATAGAAAGGACCATTACGCCTATTGTAGCGGGTGGGTGGCTACTCGTTCGCTCCCCGCACTTTACCCCACCCGCCCGTCACCTTATCTCTTCTCCCCTGAAGCAGGCAGGCAGGTGGGGCACAGTCGGAGCCGGCTCTGACATTGTTCAACTTG
>JAXLNO010005554.1:0-62500 GCA_038087875.1 Malacoraja senta | reverse complement strand
TTGGTCGCTGTGTACCCCCCATACAGCATCATCTGTTGCCGGGGGGAAGGGGGCTACTGATTGGCCGAAAGGGAAGCGGACGATCCGATCCGATTGGCTGCCGCACCCCATCGTGACGTCACCTGTTGCCGGGGGGGGGGAGCCCGGAGCGGAGAGACTGCGCCCGCCCGCCCGCCTCTGGGATGGATGCGCTCAGGGCGCGGATTGATTCATGAGCCGAAGCACTGAGGTGAGCGGATATTTCACCGCGCTCTTCACCTGCTCCCTGAACTTGGACTGGGTCACCGCGTAAATAAATGTGTTGGTGCAGCAGCTGAGATTACTCAGCAAATACCCGACGTGGCTAAAGATCCATTGAGAATCATTCCGATCATTTCCAATTCCTGTGATCTGATAATAGACGAAGTTTACAACCGTCGTCAGCCACAGGAGGATGAAGCTGCCGGAGATGGTGAAGAGTAAAACCACAGACCTCCTCCTGCTCTCCATCTCCGGGTCACTGCGGTTCTCCCCCTTGCTCTCACCCCTCAGCCCCTTACGGACCCGACTGGCCACTAAAATGTGGCGGACAGTCAGAGCGTTGAGCAGCAGGATTACAGCGAAAGGGAGGAACGGAGTTAAAACCGTGTCGATCCAGTCAAATGCCACCCACCCGGGGTCAGTGTAATAACTGGCCACCGTGTCACAGTCCCACGGGACATTGTCGATGATTGTCCAGGGTTCCCGTGTGAAGTAGCGGGGAATGTTTTTCACACAGAACAGAACGCCGGCTGTTGCCAGAACCACAGCCGCAGTTTTCCCGGTGCAATATTTAGTTTTCAGCTTCTGGCAACAAATGGCGACAAAGCGATCAAAGGTGAAAGTGACGGTGAACCAGACAGAACAGTCTGTAGCTGCAAACTTCAGTACAGCGTTAACACGGCACACAGGGGTGATGGACAGGAAACTCCAATAAAAGTAATGTAATCGGAGCTGAAGCAAAATGACCTCGGTGATGAGGGTCAGTAGATCGGCCGCTGCCATGGCCACCAGGTAACGAGTGGTGCAGGTGGAGAGGCCACACTTTCCCCGGGACAGGATCACAATCGCCACTAAATTCACTGCGGAAAGACAAGGGAACGGACACTGGTCATTTACCCAACACGGTCTCCGGGGCTGAACACCGGCTCGACTTTCAGCTCAAGATCAGGAGTGTTGGAGTCGGTGCGCGGCTGCTGCAAGTTTAACAATGTCAGAGCCGGCTCCGACTGTGCCCGACCTGCCTGCCTGCTTCAGGGGAGAAGAGATAAGGTGACGGGCGGGTGGGGTAAAGGGCAGGGGAGGGAACGAGTAGCCACCCACCCATCTACAATAGGCGTAATGGTCCTTTCTATAGTGAACCCTGCTGCTGCTCACAGTCTGTGATGGGGCCGCTTTCACAGACTTAACCGTGAGCGGCCGGCCCCGTTTAACCAGGGCTCTGGGAACTCGGCATCTGATGGGGACGAGGAGGGAGACTTCCAGAGGGAAGGCAGGGACAACTTAGAATCCGGCAGCAGCAGCAGCAGAGTGGCTCCGTTAATGGATTCATTCCACAGTGAGTTCAGTAGACAACAGGTGCAGGAGGAGGCCATTTGGCCCTTCGAGCCAGCACCGCCATTCAATATGATCATGGCTGATCATCCCCAATCAGTACCCCGTTCCTGCCTTCTCCCCATATCCCCTGACTCCGCTATTTTTAAGAGCCCTATCTAGCTCTCTTTTGAAAGCATCCAGAGAACCTGCCTCCACCGCCCTCTGAGTCAGAGAATTCCACACTCACCACTCATCACTCTCAAGCTTCCACTGAGGTTATCCCAATGGCTTCTTGATGCAAACTACTTCATCTATTGCATTATCCCCAAACTCTGCCCTTCCAGAACCAGGTTAGCATTGAGCACAGATAAGGGAAATTACTCAGAAAGGACTTTACACAAGAGTAGACAAAAGTGCTGGAGAATCTCAGCGGGTGAGGCAGCATCTATGGAACGAAGGAAACAGGTAACGTTTCGGGCCGAAACCCTTCTTCAGACTGGAAATAGTTACCTATTTCCTTCGCTCCATAGATCCTGTCTCACCCGCTGAGTTTCTCCAGCACTTTTGTCTACTTTCGATTTTCCAGCATCTGCAGTTCATTCTTAAACACTTTACACAAGAGTGCAGCTGATAGGAGCAGAATTAGGCCATTCGGCCCATCATGTCTACTCCGCCATTCAATCATGGCCGATCTATCTTTCCCTCTCAACCCCATTCTCTTGCCTTCTCCCCGTAAACCCCCGACACCCGCACTAATCAAGAATCTATCACTCTCCGCCTTAAAACTATCCATTGACTTGGCCTCCACCCCCGTCTGCCGCAATGAATTGCACAGATTCACCACCCTCTGTCTAAAGAAATTCCTCCTCATCTCCTTTCTAAAGGTAAAGGTAAAGCTGGGGGAAGAACGCACTACAATGGCCGCCATATCCAATCATCCCTGATATTCCTCTTTCTCTCCCTCCCCACACAAGGTGCCCTTCACACTTCCCTCCTGAAGCAGAGGCCAATTGTTGCAAATGAGAGTCCACCCCTTCTGGTCCTGACGGTCGACGCAGAAAGCGGAGTAACTCAGCGGGACAGGCAGCATCTGTGGAGAGAAGGAATGGGACTGAAGAAGGGTCTTGATCCGAAACGTCACCCCTTCCTTCTCTCCAGAGATGCTGCCCCTCCCGCTGAGTTACTCCAGCACTTTGTGTCTATCTACGATTTAAACCAGCATCTGCAGTTCATTCCCACACACGAAATCCAGACGGTGCCAGGATTGCAAACTATTATCCCCATGTATGGATGGTGTGGGATATATGTACCAAAGTACAGAGACAGGGGGGGGGTAGTTAGTCGGGTTAGTTTAGACATACAGCGGCTAATCTCAGCAGACTCAAGATGGTGCAGGTGAAGTAACAACACACACACACACACGCCGGTAGATCCGCGGCCACTGGTTCAGGAGATCGATCCAATTATTGACCAAAATGCTGTGGGTGGAATCCGACTGTGACAGACAGACTCCACAGTGAGACACAGTGTCCACAGGAGCGGGTGTGCACTCTGATCAATAACTCAGTCACAGTGAACTTCACAACGTGAACCCCTCTCTCCCAGTCACACCGTCCCGGAGAGCTGCCTGCCTGCCTGCCTGTCCCGAGCACTGGGACAACACTGAAGGCAAGAACAACATTCTAGTGGCTCCCGGCCGGCAGCAGTGAGAGAAAAAGGGGCTTAGTTTCAGCTGTCTGAAAATAAGAAATATCACAGCATTAATTCACAAATATTTCACTGTGAGGATTGATATTCTTCACATATTCTTGTACAACGATCATCAGTTGGGAACTTGTAACATGATGAGAATCAGGTCAACACCAGTTAACACACGGATGGAGTTATACAACTTGAATTGTTCTGCTCACTTACCAGGGACACCAATGGCAGCAATGATCACGTACACGATTCCCTCCACGGCGTAATATTCATCTAGATTCTGCCCCATTTTCTGTGCCCAGCGACGTGTCCCCGTGAGCTACCGGTAATGTCTCGGAATGAAATGCTGGGACAGAACATTCCTCGGGATTTTATACCATTTTCCGTCTCCACCGGGACAGTGAAGTTTCAACAGAGTTTAAAAATAGAGATTTTGAAATGATTCACAAACAGATGACATCAGCCGAGTGAAATCCCTGCTGAGACAGGTTGTGATTTATTCAGGGAATTGATTGAGAAACTCCAAAGACTGGGAATTGTGGCGATAGATACTGAGGGATGGAAATTGGGAGAGGCGGCATTGTTCCAGCAAAGGGGATATTGTTTCAAACTCCATCAGATCCAACTCTCCACCTCATGTTGGTTGTCTGATTTCCTTTAATCCGTTTCACTCAGCAAGGCAATGCCAAGTTCCAGGGACCCTCTCAGGGCTTCTGGTGCCCAGTTTGAAGGTGGACTGGACTGGGCGACCTTTGTTTGCAGGTTGAGGAATTAGTTCAACACATCACCTCGGACTAAAATGCCCCCCCCCCCTCCACTCTGCTTCACCACTCAATATGATCGCTGCTTCACTGACTGTGACCTCAACCCCACACTCCCGCTGACTGACCCCGGTAACCATTCACTCCCTGCTTGCCTGGAATAGATCTGACTATACCATGGGACAATAACATTCACTGCCTTCCTTCATCACCTCTGAGGGGGAACGACCCAAAGGCTCACGACACTCAGAGAACAGAAACATTGCCGCCTCAGAATTGTCCTAAACCTAAATAAAATGGCGAATGATGCAGCACCTCTCCCTCCTCTCTTTCTCTCTCCCTCCATCCTCACTGCTGTCACTCTCTCTGAACTGTTACTCTATTTCCTACGCTCTCTATTCCCCCTCTCTGGGCTGCCCTCTCTCCGTCCACTGATGGAGTGACACACAGTGGGATAGTACTGATGGAGGGATAACAATGGGGCAGATCTGACGCAGTGACACACTGTGGTGGTACTGATGGAGGGGACACACTGTGGTGGTGGTACTGATGGAGGGATACACTGTGGTGGTACTGATGGAGGGATACACTGTGGTGGTGGTACTGATGGAGGGTACACACTGTGGTGGTGGTACTGATGGGGGGACACACTGTGGTGGTACTGATGGAGAGGACACACTGTGGTGGTGGTACTGATGGAGGGATACACTGTGGTGGTACTGATGGAGGGACACACTGTGGTGGTACTGATGGAGGGGACACACTGTGGTGGTACTGATGGAGGGACACACTGTGGTGGTGGTACTGATGGAGGGACACACTGCGGTGGTACTGATGGAGGGACACACTGTGGTGGTGGTACTGATGGAGGGGACACACTGTGGTGGTACTGATGGAGGGACACACTGTGGTGGTGGTACTGATGGAGGGGACACACTGTGGTGGTACTGATGGAGGGACACACTGTGGTGGTGGTACTGATGGAGGGACACACTGTGGTGGTGGTACTGATGGAGGGGACACACTGTGGTGGTGGTACTGATGGAGGGACACACTGTGGTGGTGGTACTGATGGAGGGACACACTGTGGTGGTACTGATGGAGGGACACACTGTGGAGTATTACTGATAGCGTGACACACTGTGGAGTAGTAATCTGGGGTAGTACTTATAGTGACAGATTTTCATATCGTTTCGAGGATTCTTTCCTTTAGTCACTCTGATTGAAGACACGGGTTCAGGAGTTAATCGAAACCCATTCACGAGCTCTCCCCGAGACATTCAATGCCGTCGAAAGGGAAATCTTCCAAACACAGTCTCTTGATTAATAGTTTCTTTAGTGTAGTAGCAAAAACAGTAAGATATTCATCCAAACTTCTTCTTGTATAACTACACTAGACTAAGTGAGACCCGTTGGATCCCAGCTTCACACAGGAGGGCTGGTCCCACAAAGCAATTTTCCACCTCTCCACCAATTCCAATATTGCTGGCCAGTGGGGGGGGGGAGGGGGGGGGGTTACTGGAGCACTAACATCAGTTTTGTGGGCCGAATGGATTCTTGGGCAGGCAGCTCAGAAACTCAGGCCTGGTGGGCTGGCAGCTCAGAAACTCAGGCCTGGTGGGCTGGCAGCTCAGAAACTCAGGCCTGGTGGGCTGGCAGCTCAGAAACTGCCAGAAATTCTACTGAAAACAGGTGACAGAGTCTGTGAGAGAGAAGGAGGAGAGGGTGGACAATCAATTTTAGACATTTTCATGTCTTTTTACAGATCACAGCAATGAAGGAGGAACGTCTATCCTTGCGTTGATCGCTGTTGCGTTAGTATGGGTGTTGTGGGCTGAAGGGACTGGTTTCCAGAGGGCTAGTATGGACATTGTGGACTGAATGGATTCTTGGACATGCAGTTCACTAAGTCATGACTGATGGGCTGGCACTTCAGTCAATTACAACTGGTGTGGTGCCAGTTCACTCAGTTACCCCTCCTTCCTTCACCCCCCAACTCTGCTCCTTGCATTTCCCCTCCCCCCCCACGCATTCAGTCCATCTCTCCTCAACCTCCCCCCCAGGCACTCTTAGTGGCTCTCTGACAGCGCAGCCATTCCTGCCCATTACGTACCCATTGTGATGAAGAACACGCAGACATGGCAAGGTGAAAAAGGATTTATTAAAGTTTAAAATATGAACAAGTCTTAAAACAATGCAAGTCCAACCTCACAGCACTCCAAGCACAGTGCAGGCAGCAAATCCAACCTCACAGCACTCCAAGCACAGTGCAGGCAGCAAGTCCAACCTCACAGCACTCCAAGCACAGTGCAGGCAGCAAGTCCAACCTCACAGCACTCCAAGCACAGTGCAGGCAGTAAGTCCAACCTCACAGCAAGCAGAGTGCAGGCAGTAAGTCCAACCTCACAGCACTCCAAGCACAGTGCAGGCAGTAATTCCAACCTCACAGCACTCCAAGCACAGTGCAGGCAGTAAGTCCAACCTCACAGCACTCTAAGCACAGTGCAGGCAGTAAGTCCAACCTCACAGCAAGCAGAGTGCAGGCAGTAAGTCCAACCTCACAGCACTCCAAGCACAGTGCAGGCAGTAAGTCCAACCTCACAGCACTCCAAGCAGAGTGCAGGCAACAAGTCCAACCTCACAGCACTCCAAGCACTCCAACAGAGACACACACATAGAGACACACACATACACAAACACACACACAGAGCACACACACAGAGACAAACACACAGAAACACACACACAGAGACACACACACACACACACAGGAACACACAGCGAGGCACACAGGGACACACACACACAGGGACACACACACAGGGACACACACAGGGACACACACAGGAACACACACACACACAAAACACACACACACACACACACACACACACAAACACAAAGACACACACACACACACACACAAACAAACACAGAGACACACACACACACTCACACAAATAAAGACACACAAACACAGACACACACTCACGCACAGCACCAATAATAAAATGCCAAGTAACTTCAGAATGTGGCAACCATACTGAATCCTGTTACTAACGGTTCAGGGCGGTGTCTCCACTTGACCCTTCCACACTGAGCGCCACCTCTGAACTCACCGGAAATGACGCAATCAGCACCATCTCTCCACTAAGTCACGGAATGAGCGGCAATTTTGCATTAAACACAGTCCTGATCTAATAAAACGTTTATTCACTGTTTTTCCTTCCAAAAACGGTTGCACAGCAAGCCACATTTAAAACGCAAGCCACATTTAAAACACAAGCCACATTTATAAAGCAAATCACATTTTAAAATATAGGCACAGCTTAGCGGCACAGTCAAAGGGCACAGTTGTCAATTAGCGGCACCGTCAAAAGGCACAGTTTTCAATTAGCGGCACAGTCAAGAGGCACACTTTTCTATTAGCGACACCGTCAAAAGGCACTCTTCAATTAGCGACACCGTCAAAAGGCACTCTTCAATTAGCGGCACAGTCAAAAGGCACACTTTTAAATTAGAGGCACAGTCAAAAGGCACGTAAAAACATTTATTCCTTCCAAACACAGTTCCAAATAAACCACATAAAAGCACATAAAACCACACTCACAGTTTAGGGGACATGTGTTCAGTGATCAGTTTATTCACTGCTCAGACTGAGAGTCGTGAACTCTCCCTCCCCCATCTTGCAGCGACTGCGGCAATTCCACACTTCCGGGTTTATAGTCCCTCCCCCTCCCACCAGATGGGGCGTGTCCTCCATGGCATGATTGACAGGAGAGAGAATTTCAACATTATTTCAACATTAATAAGTCTTATATTTTCCATCTATGGCCCTGACAGCTGGAGGGGGACTGAGTAATATGGCCAAAAATCGAAGCCGTGAGTGCAGGTCATTTTTCTAAAACCAATATACAGTGCAAACAGGAAGTGGTCAAGATTTGACTTTGAATCACTTGCCTATGCATTTTCAAAGCAACCGCACTTGCCTTTGCATTTTCAAAGCAACCGCACTTGCCTTTGCATTTTCAAAGCAAACCACCTTTTGCATTTTCAAAGCAAACCACGTTTTGCATTTTCAAAGCAAACTACCTTTTGCATTTTCAAAACAAACCACCCTCTGCATTTTCAAAACAAACCACCTTTTGCATTTTCAAAGCAAACCTTTATGTATTTTCAAAGCAAACCATCTTTTGCATTTTCAAAGCAAACCACCTTTTGCATTTTCAAAGCAAACCACCTTTTGCATTTTCAAAGCAAACCATCTTTTGCATTTTCAAAACAAACCACCTTTTCAAAGCAAACCACCTTTTGCATTTTCAAAGCAAACCACCTTTTAAATTTTCAAAAGCAAACCACCTTTTGCATTTTCAAAGCAAACCATCTTTTGCATTTTCAAAACAAACCACCTTCTGCATTTTCAAAACAAACCACCTTCTGCATTTTCAAAACAAACCACCTTTTGAATTTCCAAAGCAAAACATTTTTCGCATTTTCAAAGCAAACCACCTTTTGCATTTTCAAAGCAAACCACCTTTTGCATTTTCAAAGCAAACCACCTTTTGCATTTTCAAAGCAAACCACCTTTTGCATTTTCAAAGCAAACCACCTTTTCAAAGCAAACCACCTTTTGCATTTTCAAAGCAAACCACCTTTTGCATTTTCAAAGCAAACCACCTTTTGCATTTTCAAAGCAAACCACCTTTTGCATTTTCAAAGCAAACCACCTTTTGCATTTTCAAAACAAACCACCTTCTGCATTTTCAAAACAAACCATCTTTTGCATTTTCAAAGCAAACCTTTATGTATTTTCAAAGCAAACCATCTTTTGCATTTTCAAAGCAAACCACCTGATGCATTTTCAAAGCAAACCACCTATTCAAAGCAAACCACCTTTTGCATTTTCAAAGCAAACCACCTTTTGCATTTTCAAAGCAAACCACATTTTGCATTTTCAAAGCAAACCACCTTTTGCATTTTCAAAACAAACCACCTTTTGTATTTTCAATACAAACCACCTTTTGCATTTTCAAAGAAACCACATTTTGCATTTTCAAAGCAATTTTTTTTCGCATTTTCAAAACAAACCAGCTTTTGCATTTTCAAAGCAAACCACCTTTTGTAATTTAAAAGCAAACCACCTTATGCATTTTCAAAGCAAACCACCTATTCTAAGCAAACCACCTTTTGCATTTTCATGGCAAACCACCTTTTGCATTTTCAAAGCAAATCACCTTTTGCATTTTCAAAGCAAACCACCTTTTGCATTTTCAAAGCAAACCACCTTTTGCATTTTCCAAGCAAACCACATTTTTGCATTTTCAAAGCAAACCCCCTTTAACATTTTCAAAGCAAACTACCTTTTGCACTTTCAAAGCAAACGACTTTTTGCATTTTCAAAGCAAATCACCTTTTGCATTTTCAAAGACCACCACCTTTTGCATTTTCAATGTAAACCACCTTTTGCATTTTCAATGCAAACCAGCAAACCACCTTTTGCATTTTCAAAACAAACCACTTTTTGCATTTTCAAAGCAAACCACATTTAGCATTTTCAAAGCAAATCACATTTTGCATTTTCAAAGCAAACCACCTTTTGCATTTTCAAACTAAAACACCTTTTGCATTTTCAATGAAACAGCAAACCACCTTTTGCATTTTCAAAGCAAACCACCTTTTGCATTTTCAAAACAAACCACGTTTGAATTTTCAAAGCAAACCACCTTTTGCATTTCAATGCAAACCACATTTTGCATTTTCAAAGCAAACCACTTTGTGCAATTTCAAAGCAAACAACGTTATGCTTTTTCAATGCAAACCACCTTATGCATTTTCAAAGCAAACCACCTATTCTAAGCAAACCACCTTTTGCATTTTCATGGCAAACCACCTTTTGCAGTTTCAAAGCAAATCACCTTTTGCATTTTCAAAGCAAACCACCTTTTGCATTTTCAAAGCAAACCACCTTTTGCATTTTCAAAGCAAACCACCTTTTGCATTTTCAAAGCAAACCACTTTTTGCAATTTCAAAGCGAACCATCTTTTATATTTTCAAAGCAAACCACCTTATGCATTTTCAAAGCAAACCACCTTTTCAAAGCAAACCACCATTTGCATTTTCAAAGCAAACCATCTTTTGCATTTTCAAAGCAAACCTTTTTGCATTCTCAAAGCCAACCATCTTTTGCATTTTCAAAGCAAACCACCTTACGCATTTTCAAAGCAAACCACCTTTTCAAAGCAAACC
The DNA here is from genome assembly GCA_038087875.1 of Malacoraja senta. Classification (NCBI taxonomy): domain Eukaryota; kingdom Metazoa; phylum Chordata; class Chondrichthyes; order Rajiformes; family Rajidae; genus Malacoraja; species Malacoraja senta. The sequence continues at coordinate 52,237 of JAXLNO010005554.1, read as the reverse complement.
ACATTTTGCATTTTCAAACCAAACCACCTTTTGCATTTTCAAAGCAAACCACCTTTTACATTTTAAAAGCAAACCACCTTTTGCATTTTCAAAGCAAACCATTTTTTGCATTTTCAAAACAAACCACCTTCTGCATTTTCAAAACAAACCACCTTCTGTATTTTCAAAACAAACCACCTTTAGAATTTCCAAAGCAAAACATTTTTCGCATTTTCAAAGCAAACCACCTTTTGCATTTTCAAAGCAAACCACCTTTTGCATTTTCAAAACAAACCACCTTTTGTATTTTCAATACAAACCACCTTTTGCATTTTCAAAGAAACCACATTTTGCATTTTCAAAGCAATTTTTTTTCGCATTTTCAAAACAAACCAGCTTTTGCATTTCCAAAGCAAACCACCTTTTGTAATTTAAAAGCAAAGCACCTTTTGCATTTTCAAAGCAAACCAGTCTTAGCATTTTCAAAGCAAACCAGTTTTAGCATTTTCAAAGCAAACCACCTTTTGCATTTTACAGGCAAACCGCATTTTTGCATTTTCAAAGCAAACCCCCTTTAACATTTTCAAAGCAAACTACCTTTTGCACTTTCAAAGCAAACGACCTTTTGCATTTTCAAAGCAAATCACCTTTTGCATTTTCAAAGACCACCACCTTTTGCATTTTCAAAGTAAACCACCTTTTGCATTTTCAATGCAAACCAGCAAACCACCTTTTGCATTTTCAAAACAAACCACTTTTTGCATTTTCAAAGCAAACCACATTTAGCATTTTCAAAGCAAATCACCTTTTGCATTTTCAAAGCAAACCACCTTTTGCATTTTCAAACTAAAACACCTTTTGCATTTTCAATGCAAACAGCAAACCACCTTTTGCATTTTCAAAGCAAACCACCTTTTCCATTTTCAAAGCAAACCACGTTTGAATTTTCAAAGCAAACCATCTTTTGCATTTCAATGCAAACCACGTTTTGCATTTTCAAAGCAAACCACTTTGTGCAATTTCAAAGCAAACAACGTTATGCTTTTTCAATGCAAACCACCTTATGCATTTTCAAAGCAAACCACCTATTCTAAGCAAACCACCTCTTGCATTTTCATGGCAAACCACCTTTTGCATTTTCAAAGTAAATCACCTTTTGCATTTTCAAAGCAAAGCACATTTTGTATTTTCAAAGCAAACCACCTTTTGCATTTTCAAAGCAAACCACCTTTTGCATTTTCAAAGCAAACCACCTTTTGCATTTTCAAAGCAAACCACTTTTTGCAATTTCAAAGCTAACCACCTTTTATATTTTCAAAGCAAACCACCTTATGCATTTTCAAAGCAAACCATCTTTTCAAAGCGAACCACCATTTGCATTTTCAAAGCAAACCATCTTTTGCATTTTCAAAGCAAACCTTTTTGCATTTTCAAAGCCAACCATCTTTTGCATTTTCAAAGCAAACCACCCCTACGCATTTTCAAAGCAAACCACCTTTTCAAAGCAAACCACATTTTGCATTTTCAACCCAAACCACCTTTTGCATTTTCAAAGCAAACCACCTTTTGCATTTTCAAAGCAAACCACCTTTTGCATTTTCAAAACAAACCACCTTTTGCATTTTCAGCACCATCTCTCCACTAAGTCACGGAATGAGCGGCAATTTTCCGGGAATTTAGCATTAAACACAGTCCTGATCTAATAAAACGTTTATTCACTGTTTTTCCTTCCAAAAACGGTTGCAAAGCAAGCCACATTTAAAACGCAAGCCACATTAAAACGCAAGCCACATTTATAAAGCAAATCACATTTTAAAATATAGGCACAGCTTAGCGGCACAGTCAAAAGACACACTTTTCAATTAGCGGCACAGTCAAAAGGCACACTTTTCAATTAGCGGCACCGTCAAAAGGCACACTTTTCAATTAGCGGCACAGTCAAGAAGCACACTTTTCAATTAGCGACACCGTCAAAAGGCACTCTTTTCAATTAGCGGCACAGTCAAAAGGCACACTTTTAAATTAGCGGCACATTCAAAAGGCACGTAAAAACATTTATTACTTCCAAACACAGTTCCAAATAAATCACATAAAAGCACATAAAACCACACTCACAGTTTAGCGGACATGTGTTCAGTGATCAGTTTATTCACTGCTCAGACTGAGAGTCGTGAACCCTCCCTCCCCCATCTTGCAGCGACTGTGGCAAGTCCACACTTCCGGGTTTATAGTCCCCCCCCTCCCACCGGATGGGGCGTGTCCTCCATGGCATGATTGACAGGAGAGAGAATTTCAACATTATTTAAACATTCATAAGTCTTATATTTTTCATTTATGGCCCTGACAGCTGGAGGGGGACTGAGTAATATGGCCAAAAATCGAAGCCGTGAGTGGAATTGATTTTTCTAAAACCAATATACAGTGCAAACAGGAAGTGGTCAAGATTTGATTTTGAATCACTTGCCTATGCATTTCCAAAGCAACCGCACTTGCCTTTGCATTTTCAAAGCAACCGCACTTGCCTTTGCATTTTCAAACCAAACGCACTTGCCTTTGCATTTTAAAAGCAACCTCACTTGCCTTTGCATTTTCAAAGCGAACCACCTTTTGCATTTTCAAAGCAAACCACGTTTTGCATTTTCAAAGCAAACCACCTTTTGCATTTTCAAAACAAACCACCCTCTGCATTTTCAAAACAAACCACCTTTTGCATTTTCAAAGCAAACCTTTATGTATTTTCAAAGCAAACCATCTTTTGCATTTTCAAAGCAAACCACCTTATGCATTTTCAAAGCAAACCACCTTTTCAAAGCAAACCACATTTTGCATTTTCAAAGCAAACCACCTTATAAATTTTCAAAGCAAACCACCTTTTGCATTTTAAAAGCAAACCATCTTTAGCATTTTCAAAACAAACCACCTTCTGCATTTTCAAAACGAACCACCTTCTGCATTTTCAAAACAAACCACCGTTTGCATTTCCAAAGCAAAACATTTTTCGCATTTTCAAAGCAAACCACCTTTTGCATTTTCAAAGCAAACCACCTTTTGCATTTTCAAAGCAACCCACCTTTTGCATTTTCAAAGCAAACCACCTTTTGCATTTTCAAAACAAACCACCTTTTGCATTTTCAAAACAAACAACCTTTTGCATTTTCAAAGCAAACCACCCTTTCAAAGCAAACCACCTTTTGCATTTTCAAAGCAAACCACCTTTTGCATTTTCAAAGCAAACCACCTTTTGCATTTTCAAAGCAAACTACCTTTTGCATTTTCAAAGCAAACCACCTTTTGCATTTTCAAAACAAACCACCTTCTGCATTTTCAAAACAAACCTCCTTTTGCATTTTCAAAGCAAACCTTTATGTATTTTCAAAGCAAACCATCTTTTGCATTTTCAAAGCAAACCACCTGATGCATTTTCAAAGCAAACCACGTATTCAAAGCAAACCACCTTTTGCATTTTCAATGCAAACTACCTTTTGCATTTTCAAAGCAAACCACCTTTTGCATTTTCAAAGCAAACCACCTTTTGCATTTTCAAAGCAAACCACCTGATCCATTTTCAAAGCAAACCACGTATTCAAAGCAAACCACCTTTTGCATTTTCAATGCAAACCACCTTTTGCATTTTCAAAGCAAACCACCTTTTGCATTTTCAAAGCAAACCACCTTTTGCATTTTCAAAGCAAACCACCTTTTGTATTTTCAATACAAACCACCTTTTGCATTTTCAAAGAAACCACATTTTGCATTTTCAAAGCAATTTTTTTTTCGCATTTTCAAAGCAAACCACCTTTTGCATTTTCAAAGCAAACCACCTTTTGTAATTTCAAAGCAAAGCACCTTTTGCATTTTCAAAGCAAACCAGTTTTAGCATTTTCAAAGCAAACCACCTTTTGCATTTTCCAAGCAAACCACATTTTTGCATTTTCAAAGCAAACCCCCTTTAACATTTTCAAAGCAAACTACATTTTGCACTTTCAAAGCAAACGACCTTTTGCATTTTCAAAGCAAATCACCTTTTGCATTTTCAAAGACCACCACCTTTTGCATTTTCAAAGTAAACCACCTTTTGCATTTTCAATGCAAACCAGCAAACCACCTTTTGCATTTTCAAAACAAACCACTTTTTGCATTTTCAAAGCAAACCACATTTAGCATTTTCAAAGCAAATCACCTTTTGCATTTTCAAAGCAAACCACCTTTTGCATTTTCAAACTAAAACACCTTTTGCATTTTCAATGCAAACAGCAAACCACCTTTTGCATTTTCAAAGCAAACCACCTTTTGCATTTTCAAAGCAAACCACGTTTGAATTTTCAAAGCAAACCACCTTTTGCATTTCAATGCAAACCACGTTTTGCATTTTCAAAGCAAACCACTTTGTGCAATTTCAAAGCAAACAACGTTATGCTTTTTCAATGCAAACCACCTTATGCATTTTCAAAGCAAACCACCTATTCTAAGCAAACCACCTTTTGCATTTTCATGGCAAACCACCTTTTGCATTTTCAAAGAAAATCACCTTTTGCATTTTCAAAGCAAACCACCTTTTGCATTTTCAAAGCAAACCACCTTTTGCATTTTCAAAGCAAACCACCTTTTGCATTTTCAAAGCAAACCACTTTTTGCAATTTCAAAGCGAACCACCTTTTATATTTTCAAAGCAAACCACCTTATGCATTTTCAAAGCGAACCACCATTTGCATTTTAAAAGCAAACCATCTTTTGCATTTTCAAAGCAAACCTTTTTGCATTTTCAAAGCCAACCATCTTTTGCATTTTCAAAGCAAACCACCTTACGCATTTTCAAAGCAAACCACCTTTTCAAAGCAAACCACATTTTGCATTTTCAAACCAAACCACCTTTTGCATTTTCAAAGCAAACCACCTTTTAAATTTTAAAAGCAAACCACCTTTTGCATTTTCAAAGCAAACCATCTTTTGCATTTTCAAAACAAAGTAAACCACCTTCTGCATTTTCAAAACAAACCACGTTCTGCATTTTCAAAACAAACCACCTTTAGAATTTCCAAAGCAAAACATTTTTCGCATTTTCAAAGCAAACCACCTTTTGCATTTTCAAAGCAAACCACCTTTTGCATTTCCAAAGCAAACCACCTTTTGCATTTTCAAAACAAACCACCTTTTGCATTTTTAAAACAAACAACCTTTTGCATTTTCAAAGCAAACCACCTTTTCAAAGCAAACCACCTTTTGCATTTTCAAAGCAAACCACCTTTTGCATTTTCAAAGCAAACCACCTTTTGCATTTTCAAAACAAACCACCTTCTGCATTTTCAAAACAAACCACCTTTTGTTTTTTCAAAGCAAACCTTTATGTATTTTCAAAGCAAACCATCTTTTGCATTTTCAAAGCAAACCACCTAATGCATTTTCAAAGCAAACCACCTATTCAAAGCAAACCACCTTTTGCATTTTCAAAGCAAACCACCTTTTGGATTTTCAAAGCAAACCACCTTTTGCATTTTCAAAACAAACCACCTTTTGTATTTTCAATACAAACCACCTTTTGCATTTTCAAAGAAACCACATTTTGCATTTTCAAAGCAATTTTTTTTTCGCATTTTCAAAACAAACCAGCTTTTGCATTTCCAAAGCAAACCACCTTTTGTAATTTAAAAGCAAAGCACCTTTTGCATTTTCAAAGCAAACCAGTCTTAGCATTTTCAAAGCAAACCAGTTTTAGCATTTTCAAAGCAAACCACCTTTTGCATTTTACAAGCAAACCGCATTTTTGCATTTTCAAAGCAAACCCCCTTTAACATTTTCAAAGCAAACTACCTTTTGCACTTTCAAAGCAAACGACCTTTTGCATTTTCAAAGCAAATCACCTTTTGCATTTTCAAAGTCCATCACCTTTTGCATTTACAAAGTAAACCACCTTTTGCATTTTCAATGCAAACCAGCAAACCACCTTTAGCATTTTCAAAGCAAACCACTTGTTGCATTTTCAAAGCAAACCACATTTAGCATTTTCAAAGCAAATCACCTTTTGCATTTTCAAAGCAAACCACATTTTGCATTTTCAAACTAAAACACCTTTTGCATTTTCAATGCAAACAGCAAACCACCTTTTGCATTTTCAAAGCAAACCACTTTTTGCATTTTCAAAGCAAACCACATTTTGAATTTTCAAAGCAAACCACCTTTTGTATTTCAAAGCAAACCACGTTTTGCATTTTCAAAGCAAACCACTTTGTGCGATTTCAAAGCAAACAACGTTATGCATTTTCAATGCAAACCACCTAATGCATTTTCAAAGCAAACCACCTATTCTAAGCAAACCACCTGTTACATTTTCATGGCAAACCACCTTTTGCATTTTCAAAGCAAATCACCTTTTGCATTTTCAAAGCAAAGCACATTTTGTATTTTCAAAGCAAACCACCTTTTGCATTTTCAAAGCAAACGACCTTTTGCATTTTCAAAGCAAACCACCTTTTGCATTTTCAAAGCAAACCACTTTTTGCAATTTCAAAGCGAACCACCTTTTATAATTTCAAAGCAAACCACCTGATGCATTTTCAAAGCAAACCACCTTTTCAAAGCGAACCACCATTTGCATTTTCAAAGCAAACCATCTTTTGCATTTTCAAAGCAAACCTTTTTGCATTTTCAAAGCTAACCAACTTTTGCATTTTCAAAGCAAACCACCTTATGCATTTTCAAAGCAAACCACCTTTTCAAAGCAAACCACCTTTTGCATTTTCAAAGCAAACCACCTTTTGCATTTTCAAAGCAAACCACCTTTTGCATTTTCAAAGCAAACCACCTTTTGCATTTTCAAAACAAACCACCTTTTGCATTTTCAAAGCAAACCACCTTTTGCAATTTCAAAGAAAACCACTTATAGCATTTACAAAGCAAACCACCTTTTGCATTTTCAAAGCAAAACACTTTTTGCTATTTCAAAACAAACCACCTTTTGCATTTTCAAAGCAAACCACCTTTTGCATTTTCAAAGCAAACCACCTTTTGCATTTTCAAAGCAAAACACTTTTTGGCATTTTTATACCAAACCACATTTTGCATTTTCAATGAAAACCAACATTTGCATTTTCAAAGCAAACCACCTTTTGCATTTTCAATGAAAACCAACATTTGCATTTTCAAAGCAAACCACCTTTTGCATTTTTAAAAGCAAACCACCTTTTGCATTTTCAAAGCAAACCACCATTTGCATATTAAAAGCAAGCCACTTTTTGCATTTTCAAATCAAACCACGTTTTGTATTTTCAAAGCAAACCACATTTTGCATTTTCAAAGCAAACCACTTTTTTGCAATTTCAAAGCAAACCTTCTTTTGCATTTTCAAAGCAAACCACCTTTTCCATTTTCAAGCAAACCATCTACTGCATTATAAAATCAAACCTTTTTGCATTTTCAAAGCAAACCACCTTTTGCATTTTCAAAGCAAACCACCTTTTCCATTTTCTAAGCAAACCATCTACTGCATTTTTAAAGCAAACCTTTTTGCATTTTCATAAGAAACCACCTTTTGCATTTTCAATCCACCTTTTCCATTTTCAAAGTAAACCATCTACTGCTTTTTTAAAGCAAACCTTTTTGCATTTTCAAAGCATACCATCTTTTGCATTTTCAAAGCAAACCACTTTTTTGCTATTTCAAAACAAACCACCTTGTGCATTTTCAAAGCAAACCACCTTTTGCATTTTCAAAGTAAACCACCTTGTGTATTTTCAAAGCAAACCACCTTTTTCATTTTCAATGCAAACCAGCAAACCAACTTTTGCATTTTCACAGCAAACCTTTTGCATTTTCAAAGCAAACGACCTTTTGCATTTTGAAAGAAAACCACATTTTGCATTTTGAAAGCAAACCTCCTTTTGGCATTTTTATAGCAAACCACCTTTTGCCTTTTCATAGCAAACCACCATTTGCATTTTGAAAGCAAACCACTTTTTGCAATTTGAAAGCAAACCAACGTTTGCATTTTCAAAGCAAACCACCACTTGCATTTTCATAGCAAACCACCATTTGCCCTTCAAAGCAAACCATTATTTGCATTTTCAAAGCAAACCTTTTGCATTTTCAAAGTAAACCCTTTGCATTTTCAAAGCAAACCTTTAGCATTTTCAAAGCAAACCAGCTATTTCATATTCAAAGCAAACCACCTTTTGCATTTTCAAAGCAAACCACCTTTTGCATTTTCAAAGCATACCATCTTTTGCATTTTCAAAGCAAACCACCATTTGCATTTCCATTAAAAAGCAGCTTTTGCATTTTCAATGCAAACCAGCAAACCACCTTTTGCATTTTCAAAGCAAACGACCGTTTGTATTTTCAAAGCAAACCACCTTTTGCATTTTCAAAGCAAACCACTTTTTGGCATTTTTATACCAAACCACATTTTGCATTTTCAATGAAAACCAACATTTGCATTTTCAAAGCAAACCATCTTTTGCATTTTTAAAAGCAACCCACCGTTTGCATTTTCAAAGCAAACCACCATTTCCATATTAAAAGCAAGCCAGTTTTTGCATTTTCAAATCAAACCACGTTTTGCATTTTCAAAGCAAACCACCTTTTGCATTTTCAAAGCAAACCACCTTTTAAATTTTAAAAGCAAACCACCTTTTGCATTTTCAAAGCAAACCATCTTTTGCATTTTCAAAACAAACCACCTTCTGCATTTTCAAAACAAACCACCTTCTGCATTTTCAAAACAAACCACCTTTAGAATTTCCAAAGCAAAACATTTTTCGCATTTTCAAAGCAAACCACCTTTTGCATTTTCAAAGCAAACCACCTTTTGCATTTCCAAAGCAAACCACTTTTGCATTTTCAAAGCAAACCACCTTTTGCATTTTCAAAACAAACCACCTTCTGCATTTTCAAAACAAACCACCTTTTGTTTTTTCAAAGCAAACCTTTATGTATTTTCAAAGCAAACCATCTTTTGCATTTTCAAAGCAAACCACCTAATGCATTTTCAAAGCAAACCACCTATTCAAAGCAAACCACCTTTTGCATTTTCAAAGCAAACCACCTTTTGCATTTTCAAAGCAAACCACGCTTTGAATTTTCAAAGCAAACCACCTTTTGCATTTCAAAGCAAACCACGTTTTGCATTTTCAAAGCAAACCACTTTTTGCATTTTCAAAGCAAACCACATTTAGCATTTTCAAAGCAAATCACCTTTTGCATTTTCAAAGCAAACCACCTTTTGCATTTTCAAAGCAAACCACCTTTTGCATTTTCAAAGCAAACTACCTTTTGCATTTTCAAAGCAAACCACCTTTTGCATTTTCAAAACAAACCACCTTCTGCATTTTCAAAACAAACCTCCTTTTGCATTTTCAAAGCAAACCTTTATGTATTTTCAAAGCAAACCATCTTTTGCATTTTCAAAGCAAACCACCTGATGCATTTTCAAAGCAAACCACGTATTCAAAGCAAACCACCTTTTGCATTTTCAATGCAAACTACCTTTTGCATTTTCAAAGCAAACCACCTTTTGCATTTTCAAAGCAAACCACCTTTTGCATTTTCAAAGCAAACCACCTGATCCATTTTCAAAGCAAACCACGTATTCAAAGCAAACCACCTTTTGCATTTTCAATGCAAACCACCTTTTGCATTTTCAAAGCAAACCACCTTTTGCATTTTCAAAGCAAACCACCTTTTGCATTTTCAAAGCAAACCACCTTTTGTATTTTCAATACAAACCACCTTTTGCATTTTCAAAGAAACCACATTTTGCATTTTCAAAGCAATTTTTTTTTCGCATTTTCAAAGCAAACCACCTTTTGCATTTTCAAAGCAAACCACCTTTTGTAATTTCAAAGCAAAGCACCTTTTGCATTTTCAAAGCAAACCAGTTTTAGCATTTTCAAAGCAAACCACCTTTTGCATTTTCCAAGCAAACCACATTTTTGCATTTTCAAAGCAAACCCCCTTTAACATTTTCAAAGCAAACTACATTTTGCACTTTCAAAGCAAACGACCTTTTGCATTTTCAAAGCAAATCACCTTTTGCATTTTCAAAGACCACCACCTTTTGCATTTTCAAAGTAAACCACCTTTTGCATTTTCAATGCAAACCAGCAAACCACCTTTTGCATTTTCAAAACAAACCACTTTTTGCATTTTCAAAGCAAACCACATTTAGCATTTTCAAAGCAAATCACCTTTTGCATTTTCAAAGCAAACCACCTTTTGCATTTTCAAACTAAAACACCTTTTGCATTTTCAATGCAAACAGCAAACCACCTTTTGCATTTTCAAAGCAAACCACCTTTTGCATTTTCAAAGCAAACCACGTTTGAATTTTCAAAGCAAACCACCTTTTGCATTTCAATGCAAACCACGTTTTGCATTTTCAAAGCAAACCACTTTGTGCAATTTCAAAGCAAACAACGTTATGCTTTTTCAATGCAAACCACCTTATGCATTTTCAAAGCAAACCACCTATTCTAAGCAAACCACCTTTTGCATTTTCATGGCAAACCACCTTTTGCATTTTCAAAGAAAATCACCTTTTGCATTTTCAAAGCAAACCACCTTTTGCATTTTCAAAGCAAACCACCTTTTGCATTTTCAAAGCAAACCACCTTTTGCATTTTCAAAGCAAACCACTTTTTGCAATTTCAAAGCGAACCACCTTTTATATTTTCAAAGCAAACCACCTTATGCATTTTCAAAGCGAACCACCATTTGCATTTTAAAAGCAAACCATCTTTTGCATTTTCAAAGCAAACCTTTTTGCATTTTCAAAGCCAACCATCTTTTGCATTTTCAAAGCAAACCACCTTACGCATTTTCAAAGCAAACCACCTTTTCAAAGCAAACCACATTTTGCATTTTCAAACCAAACCACCTTTTGCATTTTCAAAGCAAACCACCTTTTAAATTTTAAAAGCAAACCACCTTTTGCATTTTCAAAGCAAACCATCTTTTGCATTTTCAAAACAAAGTAAACCACCTTCTGCATTTTCAAAACAAACCACGTTCTGCATTTTCAAAACAAACCACCTTTAGAATTTCCAAAGCAAAACATTTTTCGCATTTTCAAAGCAAACCACCTTTTGCATTTTCAAAGCAAACCACCTTTTGCATTTCCAAAGCAAACCACCTTTTGCATTTTCAAAACAAACCACCTTTTGCATTTTTAAAACAAACAACCTTTTGCATTTTCAAAGCAAACCACCTTTTCAAAGCAAACCACCTTTTGCATTTTCAAAGCAAACCACCTTTTGCATTTTCAAAGCAAACCACCTTTTGCATTTTCAAAACAAACCACCTTCTGCATTTTCAAAACAAACCACCTTTTGTTTTTTCAAAGCAAACCTTTATGTATTTTCAAAGCAAACCATCTTTTGCATTTTCAAAGCAAACCACCTAATGCATTTTCAAAGCAAACCACCTATTCAAAGCAAACCACCTTTTGCATTTTCAAAGCAAACCACCTTTTGGATTTTCAAAGCAAACCACCTTTTGCATTTTCAAAACAAACCACCTTTTGTATTTTCAATACAAACCACCTTTTGCATTTTCAAAGAAACCACATTTTGCATTTTCAAAGCAATTTTTTTTTCGCATTTTCAAAACAAACCAGCTTTTGCATTTCCAAAGCAAACCACCTTTTGTAATTTAAAAGCAAAGCACCTTTTGCATTTTCAAAGCAAACCAGTCTTAGCATTTTCAAAGCAAACCAGTTTTAGCATTTTCAAAGCAAACCACCTTTTGCATTTTACAAGCAAACCGCATTTTTGCATTTTCAAAGCAAACCCCCTTTAACATTTTCAAAGCAAACTACCTTTTGCACTTTCAAAGCAAACGACCTTTTGCATTTTCAAAGCAAATCACCTTTTGCATTTTCAAAGTCCATCACCTTTTGCATTTACAAAGTAAACCACCTTTTGCATTTTCAATGCAAACCAGCAAACCACCTTTAGCATTTTCAAAGCAAACCACTTGTTGCATTTTCAAAGCAAACCACATTTAGCATTTTCAAAGCAAATCACCTTTTGCATTTTCAAAGCAAACCACATTTTGCATTTTCAAACTAAAACACCTTTTGCATTTTCAATGCAAACAGCAAACCACCTTTTGCATTTTCAAAGCAAACCACTTTTTGCATTTTCAAAGCAAACCACATTTTGAATTTTCAAAGCAAACCACCTTTTGTATTTCAAAGCAAACCACGTTTTGCATTTTCAAAGCAAACCACTTTGTGCGATTTCAAAGCAAACAACGTTATGCATTTTCAATGCAAACCACCTAATGCATTTTCAAAGCAAACCACCTATTCTAAGCAAACCACCTGTTACATTTTCATGGCAAACCACCTTTTGCATTTTCAAAGCAAATCACCTTTTGCATTTTCAAAGCAAAGCACATTTTGTATTTTCAAAGCAAACCACCTTTTGCATTTTCAAAGCAAACGACCTTTTGCATTTTCAAAGCAAACCACCTTTTGCATTTTCAAAGCAAACCACTTTTTGCAATTTCAAAGCGAACCACCTTTTATAATTTCAAAGCAAACCACCTGATGCATTTTCAAAGCAAACCACCTTTTCAAAGCGAACCACCATTTGCATTTTCAAAGCAAACCATCTTTTGCATTTTCAAAGCAAACCTTTTTGCATTTTCAAAGCTAACCAACTTTTGCATTTTCAAAGCAAACCACCTTATGCATTTTCAAAGCAAACCACCTTTTCAAAGCAAACCACCTTTTGCATTTTCAAAGCAAACCACCTTTTGCATTTTCAAAGCAAACCACCTTTTGCATTTTCAAAGCAAACCACCTTTTGCATTTTCAAAACAAACCACCTTTTGCATTTTCAAAGCAAACCACCTTTTGCAATTTCAAAGAAAACCACTTATAGCATTTACAAAGCAAACCACCTTTTGCATTTTCAAAGCAAAACACTTTTTGCTATTTCAAAACAAACCACCTTTTGCATTTTCAAAGCAAACCACCTTTTGCATTTTCAAAGCAAACCACCTTTTGCATTTTCAAAGCAAAACACTTTTTGGCATTTTTATACCAAACCACATTTTGCATTTTCAATGAAAACCAACATTTGCATTTTCAAAGCAAACCACCTTTTGCATTTTCAATGAAAACCAACATTTGCATTTTCAAAGCAAACCACCTTTTGCATTTTTAAAAGCAAACCACCTTTTGCATTTTCAAAGCAAACCACCATTTGCATATTAAAAGCAAGCCACTTTTTGCATTTTCAAATCAAACCACGTTTTGTATTTTCAAAGCAAACCACATTTTGCATTTTCAAAGCAAACCACTTTTTTGCAATTTCAAAGCAAACCTTCTTTTGCATTTTCAAAGCAAACCACCTTTTCCATTTTCAAGCAAACCATCTACTGCATTATAAAATCAAACCTTTTTGCATTTTCAAAGCAAACCACCTTTTGCATTTTCAAAGCAAACCACCTTTTCCATTTTCTAAGCAAACCATCTACTGCATTTTTAAAGCAAACCTTTTTGCATTTTCATAAGAAACCACCTTTTGCATTTTCAATCCACCTTTTCCATTTTCAAAGTAAACCATCTACTGCTTTTTTAAAGCAAACCTTTTTGCATTTTCAAAGCATACCATCTTTTGCATTTTCAAAGCAAACCACTTTTTTGCTATTTCAAAACAAACCACCTTGTGCATTTTCAAAGCAAACCACCTTTTGCATTTTCAAAGTAAACCACCTTGTGTATTTTCAAAGCAAACCACCTTTTTCATTTTCAATGCAAACCAGCAAACCAACTTTTGCATTTTCACAGCAAACCTTTTGCATTTTCAAAGCAAACGACCTTTTGCATTTTGAAAGAAAACCACATTTTGCATTTTGAAAGCAAACCTCCTTTTGGCATTTTTATAGCAAACCACCTTTTGCCTTTTCATAGCAAACCACCATTTGCATTTTGAAAGCAAACCACTTTTTGCAATTTGAAAGCAAACCAACGTTTGCATTTTCAAAGCAAACCACCACTTGCATTTTCATAGCAAACCACCATTTGCCCTTCAAAGCAAACCATTATTTGCATTTTCAAAGCAAACCTTTTGCATTTTCAAAGTAAACCCTTTGCATTTTCAAAGCAAACCTTTAGCATTTTCAAAGCAAACCAGCTATTTCATATTCAAAGCAAACCACCTTTTGCATTTTCAAAGCAAACCACCTTTTGCATTTTCAAAGCATACCATCTTTTGCATTTTCAAAGCAAACCACCATTTGCATTTCCATTAAAAAGCAGCTTTTGCATTTTCAATGCAAACCAGCAAACCACCTTTTGCATTTTCAAAGCAAACGACCGTTTGTATTTTCAAAGCAAACCACCTTTTGCATTTTCAAAGCAAACCACTTTTTGGCATTTTTATACCAAACCACATTTTGCATTTTCAATGAAAACCAACATTTGCATTTTCAAAGCAAACCATCTTTTGCATTTTTAAAAGCAACCCACCGTTTGCATTTTCAAAGCAAACCACCATTTCCATATTAAAAGCAAGCCAGTTTTTGCATTTTCAAATCAAACCACGTTTTGCATTTTCAAAGCAAACCACCTTTTGCATTTTCAAAGCAAACCACCTTTTAAATTTTAAAAGCAAACCACCTTTTGCATTTTCAAAGCAAACCATCTTTTGCATTTTCAAAACAAACCACCTTCTGCATTTTCAAAACAAACCACCTTCTGCATTTTCAAAACAAACCACCTTTAGAATTTCCAAAGCAAAACATTTTTCGCATTTTCAAAGCAAACCACCTTTTGCATTTTCAAAGCAAACCACCTTTTGCATTTCCAAAGCAAACCACTTTTGCATTTTCAAAGCAAACCACCTTTTGCATTTTCAAAACAAACCACCTTCTGCATTTTCAAAACAAACCACCTTTTGTTTTTTCAAAGCAAACCTTTATGTATTTTCAAAGCAAACCATCTTTTGCATTTTCAAAGCAAACCACCTAATGCATTTTCAAAGCAAACCACCTATTCAAAGCAAACCACCTTTTGCATTTTCAAAGCAAACCACCTTTTGCATTTTCAAAGCAAACCACCTTTTGCATTTTCAAAACAAACCACCTTTTGTATTTTCAATACAAACCACCTTTTGCATTTTCAAAGAAACCACATTTTGCATTTTCAAAGCAATTTTTTTTCGCATTTTCAAAGCAAACCACCTTTTGCATTTCCAAAGCAAACCACCTTTTGTAATTTAAAAGCAAAGCACCTTTTGCATTTTCAAAGCAAACCAGTCTTAGCATTTTCAAAGCAAACCAGTTTTAGCATTTTCAAAGCAAACCACCTTTTGCATTTTACAAGCAAACCGCATTTTTGCATTTTCAAAGCAAACCCCCTTTAACATTTTCAAAGCAAACTACCTTTTGCACTTTCAAAGCAAACGACCTTTTGCATTTTCAAAGCAAATCACCTTTTGCATTTTCAAAGCCCATCACCTTTTGCATTTACAAAGTAAACCACCTTTTGCATTTTCAATGCAAACCAGGAAACCACCTTTTGCATTTTCAAAGCAAACCACTTTTTGCATTTTCAAAGCAAACCACATTTAGCATTTTCAAAGCAAATCACCTTTTGCATTTTCAAAGCAAACCACATTTTGCATTTTCAAACTAAAATACCTTTTGCATTTTCAATGCAAACAGCAAACCACCTTTTGCATTTTCAAAGCAAACCACTTTTTGCATTTTCAAAGCAAACCACATTTTGAATTTTCAAAGCAAACCACCTTTTGTATTTCAAAGCAAACCACGTTTTGCATTTTCAAAGCAAACCACTTTGTGCAATTTCAAAGCAAACAACGTTATGCATTTTCAATGCAAACCACCTAATGCATTTTCAAAGCAAACCACCTATTCTAAGCAAACCACCTGTTGCATTTTCATGGCAAACCACCTTTTGCATTTTCAAAGCAAATCACCTTTTGCATTTTCAAAGCAAAGCACATTTTGTATTTTCAAAGCAAACCACCTTTTGCATTTTCAAAGCAAACGACCTTTTGCATTTTCAAAGCAAACCACCTTTTGCATTTTCAAAGCAAACCACTTTTTGCAATTTCAAAGCGAACCACCTTTTATATTTTCAAAGCAAACCACCTGATGCATTTTCAAAGCAAACCACCTTTTCAAAGCGAACCACCATTTGCATTTTCAAAGCAAACCATCTTTTGCATTTTCAAAGCAAACCTTTTTGCATTTTCAAAGCTAACCAACTTTTGCATTTTCAAAGCAAACCACCTTATGCATTTTCAAAGCAAACCACCTTTTCAAAGCAAACCACCTTTTGCATTTTCAAAGCAAACCACCTTTTGCATTTTCAAAGCAAACCACCTTTTGCATTTTCAAAGCAAACCACCTTTTGCATTTTCAAAACAAACCACCTTTTGCATTTTCAAAGCAAACCACCTTTTGCAATTTCAAAGAAAACCACTTATAGCATTTACAAAGCAATCCACCTTTTGCATTTTCAAAGCAAAACACTTTTTGCTATTTCAAAACAAACCACCTTTTGCATTTTCAAAGCAAACCACCTTTTGCATTTTCAAAGCAAACCACCTTTTGCATTTTCAAAGCAAACCACTTTTTGGCATTTTTATACCAAACCACCTTTTGCATTTTCAAAGCAAACCACCTTTTACATTTTCAATGAAAACCAACATTTGCATTTTCAAAGCAAACCACGTTTTGCATTTTCAAAGCAAACCACTTTTTGCAATTTCAAAGCAAACAACGTTATGCATTTTCAATGCAAACCACCTTATGCATTTTCAAAGCAAACCACCTATTCTAAGCAAACCACCTTTTGCATTTTCATGGCAAACCACCTTTTGCATTTTCAAAACAAATCACCATTAGCATTTTCAAAGCAAAGCACATTTTGTATTTTCAAAGCAAACCACCTTTTGCATTTTTAAAGCAAACCACCTTTTGCATTATAAAGCAAACCACCTTTTTCATTTTCAAAGCAAACCACTTTTTGCAATTTCAAAGCGAACCACCTTTTATATTTTCAAAGCAAACCACCTTATGCATTTTCAAAGCAAACCACCATTTCAAAGCGAACCACCATTTGCATTTTCAAAGCAAACCATCTTTTGCATTTTCAAAGCAAACCTTTTGCATTTTCAAAGCTAACCATCTTTTGCATTTTCAAAGCAAACCACCTTATGCATTTTCAAAGCAAACCACCTTTTCAAAGCAAACCACCTTTTGCATTTTCAAAGCAAACCACCTATTGCATTTTCAAATCAAACCACCTTTTGCATTTTCAAAACAAACCATCTTTTGCATTTTCAAAGCAAACCAGCTTTTGCATTTACAAAGCAATTTTTTTTCGCATTTTCAAAGCAAAGCACCTTTTGCATTTTCAAAGCAAACCACTTATAGCATTTTCAAAGCAAACCACCTTTTGCATTTTCAAACCAAACCACTTTTTTGCATTTTCAAAGCAAACCACATTTAACATTTTCAAATCAAACTATCTTTTGCACTTTCAAAGCAAACGACCTTTTGCATTTTCAAAGCAAATCAGCTTTTGCATTTTCAAAGCCCACCACCTTTTGCATTTTCAAAGTAAACCAACTTTTGCATTTTCAATGCAAACCAGCAAACCACCTTTTGCATTTTCAAAGCAAACCACTTTTTGCATTTTCAAAGCAAACCACATTTAGCATTTTCAAAGCAAATCACCTTTTGCATTTTCAAAGCAAACCACCTTTTGCATTTTCAAAGCAAACCAACATTTCCATTTTAAAACCAAAGCACCTTTTGCATTTTAAAACCAAAACACCTTTTGCATTTTAAAAGCAAACCATCTTTTGCAGATTAAAAGCAAGCCACCTTTTGCATTTTTAAAGCAAACCACCTTTTGTATTTTCAAAGCAAACCACCTTTTGCATTTTCAAAGCAAACCACCTTGTGTATTTTCAAAGTAAACCACCTTTTTCATTTTCAATGCAAACCAGCAAACCAACTTTTGCATTTTCATAGCAAACCTTTTGCATTTTCAAAGCAAAGGACCTTTTGCATTTTAAAAGAAAACCACATTTTGCATTTTGAAAGCAAACCTCCTTTTGGCATTTTTATAGCAAACCACCTCTTGCCTTTTCAAAGCAAACCATCTTTTGCATTTTCAAAGCAAACCTTTTGCATTTTCAAAGCTAACCATCTTTTGTATTTTCAAAGCAAACCACCTTTTCAAAGCAAACCACCTTTTGCATTTTCAAAGCAAACCACCTTTTGCATTTTCAAAACAAACCACCTTTTGCATTTTCAAAGCAAACCACCTTTTGCATTTTCAAAGCAATTTTTTACGCATTTTCAAAGCAAACCACCTTTTGCATTTTCAAAGCAAACCACTTTTGCAATTTCAAAGCAAAGCACCTTTTGCATTTTCAAAGCAAACCACTTATAGCATTTTCAAAGCAAACCACCTTTTGCATTTTCGAACCAAACCACTTTTTTGCATTTTCAAAGCAAACCACATTTAACATTTTCAAAGCAAACTACCTTTTGCACTTTCAAAGCAAACGACCTTTTGCATTTTCAAAGCAAATCAGCTTTTGCAATTTCAAAGCCCACCACCTTTTGTATTTTCAATGTAAACCACCTTTTGCATTTTCAATGCAAACCAGCAAACCACCTTTTGCATTTTCAAAGCAAACCACTTTTTGCATTTTCAAAGCAAACCACATTTAGCATTTTCAAAGCAAATCATCTTTTGCATTTTCAAAGCAAACCACCTTTTGCATTTTCAAAACAAACCAACATTTGCATTTTAAAACCAAACCACCTTTTGCATTTTAAAACCAAAACACCTTTTGCATTTTAAAAGCAAACCATCTTTTGCATATTAAAAGCAAGCCACCTTTTGCATTTTCAAAGCAAGCCACCTTTTGCATTTTCAAAGCAAACCACCTTTTGCATTTTCAAAGCAAACCACCTTTTGCATTTTCAAAACAAACCACCTTTTGCATTTTCAAAGCAAACCACCTTTTGCAATTTCAAAGAAAACCACTTATAGCATTTACAAAGCAAACCACCTTTTGCATTTTCAAAGCAAAACACTTTTTGCTATTTCAAAACAAACCACCTTTTGCATTTTCAAAGCAAACCACCTTTTGCATTTTCAAAGCAAACCACCTTTTGCATTTTCAAAGCAAACCACTTTTTGGCATTTTTATACCAAACCACATTTTGCATTTTCAATGAAAACCAACATTTGCATTTTCAAAGCAAACCACCTTTTGCATTTTCAATGAAAACCAACATTTGCATTTTCAAAGCAAACCACCTTTTGCATTTTTAAAAGCAAACCACCTTTTGCATTTTCAAAGCAAACCACCATTTGCATATTAAAAGCAAGCCACTTTTTGCATTTTCAAATCAAACCACGTTTTGTATTTTCAAAGCAAACCACATTTTGCATTTTCAAAGCAAACCACTTTTTTGCAATTTCAAAGCAAACCTTCTTTTGCATTTTCAAAGCAAACCACCTTTTCCATTTTCAAGCAAACCATCTACTGCATTATAAAATCAAACCTTTTTGCATTTTCAAAGCAAACCACCTTTTGCATTTTCAAAGCAAACCACCTTTTCCATTTTCTAAGCAAACCATCTACTGCATTTTTAAAGCAAACCTTTTTGAATTTTCATAGGAAACCACCTTTTGCATTTTCAATCCACCTTTTCCATTTTCAAAGTAAACCATCTACTGCTTTTTTAAAGCAAACCTTTTTGCATTTTCAAAGCATACCAACTTTTGCATTTTCAAAGCAAACCACTTTTTTGCTATTTCAAAACAAACCACCTTTTGCATTTTCAAAGCAAACCACCTTTTGCATTTTCAAAGTAAACCACCTTGTGTATTTTCAAAGCAAACCACCTTTTTCATTTTCAATGCAAACCAGCAAACCAACTTTTGCATTTTCACAGCAAACTTTTTGCATTTTCAAAGCAAACGACCTTTTGCATTTTGAAAGAAAACCACATTTTGCATTTTGAAAGCAAACCTCCTTTTGGCATTTTTATAGCAAACCACCTTTTGCCTTTTCATAGCAAACCACCATTTGCATTTTGAAAGCAAACCACTTTTTGCAATTTGAAAGCAAACCAACGTTTGCATTTTCAATGCAACCCACCTTTTTCATTTTAAAAGCAAACCACCTTTTGCATTTTCAAAGCAAACCACCTTTTGCATTTTCAAAGCAAACCACCACTTGCATTTTCATAGCAAACCACCATTTGCCCTTCAAAGCAAACCATTATTTGCATTTTCAAAGCAAACCTTTTGCATTTTCAAAGTAAACCCTTTGCATTTTCAAAGCAAACCTTTAGCATTTTCAAAGCAAACCATCTTTTGCATTTTCAAAGCAAACCACCATTTGCATTTCCATTAAAAAGCAGCTTTTGCATTTTCAATGCAAACCAGCAAACCACCTTTTGCATTTTCAAAGCAAACGACCGTTTGTATTTTCAAAGCAAACCACCTTTTGCATTTTCAAAGCAAACCACTTTTTGGCATTTTTATACCAAACCACATTTTGCATTTTCAATGAAAACCAACATTTGCATTTTCAAAGCAAACCATCTTTTGCATTTTTAAAAGCAACCCACCGTTTGCATTTTCAAAGCAAACCACCATTTCCATATTAAAAGCAAGCCAGTTTTTGCATTTTCAAATCAAACCACGTTTTGCATTTTCAAAGCAAACCACCTTTTGCATTTTCAAAGCAAACCACCTTTTAAATTTTAAAAGCAAACCACCTTTTGCATTTTCAAAGCAAACCATCTTTTGCATTTTCAAAACAAACCACCTTCTGCATTTTCAAAACAAACCACCTTCTGCATTTTCAAAACAAACCACCTTTAGAATTTCCAAAGCAAAACATTTTTCGCATTTTCAAAGCAAACCACCTTTTGCATTTTCAAAGCAAACCACCTTTTGCATTTCCAAAGCAAACCACTTTTGCATTTTCAAAGCAAACCACCTTTTGCATTTTCAAAACAAACCACCTTCTGCATTTTCAAAACAAACCACCTTTTGTTTTTTCAAAGCAAACCTTTATGTATTTTCAAAGCAAACCATCTTTTGCATTTTCAAAGCAAACCACCTAATGCATTTTCAAAGCAAACCACCTATTCAAAGCAAACCACCTTTTGCATTTTCAAAGCAAACCACCTTTTGCATTTTCAAAGCAAACCACCTTTTGCATTTTCAAAACAAACCACCTTTTGTATTTTCAATACAAACCACCTTTTGCATTTTCAAAGAAACCACATTTTGCATTTTCAAAGCAATTTTTTTTCGCATTTTCAAAGCAAACCACCTTTTGCATTTCCAAAGCAAACCACCTTTTGTAATTTAAAAGCAAAGCACCTTTTGCATTTTCAAAGCAAACCAGTCTTAGCATTTTCAAAGCAAACCAGTTTTAGCATTTTCAAAGCAAACCACCTTTTGCATTTTACAAGCAAACCGCATTTTTGCATTTTCAAAGCAAACCCCCTTTAACATTTTCAAAGCAAACTACCTTTTGCACTTTCAAAGCAAACGACCTTTTGCATTTTCAAAGCAAATCACCTTTTGCATTTTCAAAGCCCATCACCTTTTGCATTTACAAAGTAAACCACCTTTTGCATTTTCAATGCAAACCAGGAAACCACCTTTTGCATTTTCAAAGCAAACCACTTTTTGCATTTTCAAAGCAAACCACATTTAGCATTTTCAAAGCAAATCACCTTTTGCATTTTCAAAGCAAACCACATTTTGCATTTTCAAACTAAAATACCTTTTGCATTTTCAATGCAAACAGCAAACCACCTTTTGCATTTTCAAAGCAAACCACTTTTTGCATTTTCAAAGCAAACCACATTTTGAATTTTCAAAGCAAACCACCTTTTGTATTTCAAAGCAAACCACGTTTTGCATTTTCAAAGCAAACCACTTTGTGCAATTTCAAAGCAAACAACGTTATGCATTTTCAATGCAAACCACCTAATGCATTTTCAAAGCAAACCACCTATTCTAAGCAAACCACCTGTTGCATTTTCATGGCAAACCACCTTTTGCATTTTCAAAGCAAATCACCTTTTGCATTTTCAAAGCAAAGCACATTTTGTATTTTCAAAGCAAACCACCTTTTGCATTTTCAAAGCAAACGACCTTTTGCATTTTCAAAGCAAACCACCTTTTGCATTTTCAAAGCAAACCACTTTTTGCAATTTCAAAGCGAACCACCTTTTATATTTTCAAAGCAAACCACCTGATGCATTTTCAAAGCAAACCACCTTTTCAAAGCGAACCACCATTTGCATTTTCAAAGCAAACCATCTTTTGCATTTTCAAAGCAAACCTTTTTGCATTTTCAAAGCTAACCAACTTTTGCATTTTCAAAGCAAACCACCTTATGCATTTTCAAAGCAAACCACCTTTTCAAAGCAAACCACCTTTTGCATTTTCAAAGCAAACCACCTTTTGCATTTTCAAAGCAAACCACCTTTTGCATTTTCAAAGCAAACCACCTTTTGCATTTTCAAAACAAACCACCTTTTGCATTTTCAAAGCAAACCACCTTTTGCAATTTCAAAGAAAACCACTTATAGCATTTACAAAGCAATCCACCTTTTGCATTTTCAAAGCAAAACACTTTTTGCTATTTCAAAACAAACCACCTTTTGCATTTTCAAAGCAAACCACCTTTTGCATTTTCAAAGCAAACCACCTTTTGCATTTTCAAAGCAAACCACTTTTTGGCATTTTTATACCAAACCACCTTTTGCATTTTCAAAGCAAACCACCTTTTACATTTTCAATGAAAACCAACATTTGCATTTTCAAAGCAAACCACGTTTTGCATTTTCAAAGCAAACCACTTTTTGCAATTTCAAAGCAAACAACGTTATGCATTTTCAATGCAAACCACCTTATGCATTTTCAAAGCAAACCACCTATTCTAAGCAAACCACCTTTTGCATTTTCATGGCAAACCACCTTTTGCATTTTCAAAACAAATCACCATTAGCATTTTCAAAGCAAAGCACATTTTGTATTTTCAAAGCAAACCACCTTTTGCATTTTTAAAGCAAACCACCTTTTGCATTATAAAGCAAACCACCTTTTTCATTTTCAAAGCAAACCACTTTTTGCAATTTCAAAGCGAACCACCTTTTATATTTTCAAAGCAAACCACCTTATGCATTTTCAAAGCAAACCACCATTTCAAAGCGAACCACCATTTGCATTTTCAAAGCAAACCATCTTTTGCATTTTCAAAGCAAACCTTTTGCATTTTCAAAGCTAACCATCTTTTGCATTTTCAAAGCAAACCACCTTATGCATTTTCAAAGCAAACCACCTTTTCAAAGCAAACCACCTTTTGCATTTTCAAAGCAAACCACCTATTGCATTTTCAAATCAAACCACCTTTTGCATTTTCAAAACAAACCATCTTTTGCATTTTCAAAGCAAACCAGCTTTTGCATTTACAAAGCAATTTTTTTTCGCATTTTCAAAGCAAAGCACCTTTTGCATTTTCAAAGCAAACCACTTATAGCATTTTCAAAGCAAACCACCTTTTGCATTTTCAAACCAAACCACTTTTTTGCATTTTCAAAGCAAACCACATTTAACATTTTCAAATCAAACTATCTTTTGCACTTTCAAAGCAAACGACCTTTTGCATTTTCAAAGCAAATCAGCTTTTGCATTTTCAAAGCCCACCACCTTTTGCATTTTCAAAGTAAACCAGTTTTTGCATTTTCAATGCAAACCAGCAAACCACCTTTTGCATTTTCAAAGCAAACCACTTTTTGCATTTTCAAAGCAAACCACATTTAGCATTTTCAAAGCAAATCACCTTTTGCATTTTCAAAGCAAACCACCTTTTGCATTTTCAAAGCAAACCAACATTTCCATTTTAAAACCAAAGCACCTTTTGCATTTTAAAACCAAAACACCTTTTGCATTTTAAAAGCAAACCATCTTTTGCATATTAAAAGCAAGCCACCTTTTGCATTTTTAAAGCAAACCACCTTTTGTATTTTCAAAGCAAACCACCTTTTGCATTTTCAAAGCAAACCACCTTGTGTATTTTCAAAGCAAACCACCTTTTTCATTTTCAATGCAAACCAGCAAACCAACTTTTGCATTTTCATAGCAAACCTTTTGCATTTTCAAAGCAAAGGACCTTTTGCATTTTAAAAGAAAACCACATTTTGCATTTTGAAAGCAAACCTCCTTTTGGCATTTTTATAGCAAACCACCTCTTGCCTTTTCAAAGCAAACCATCTTTTGCATTTTCAAAGCAAACCTTTTGCATTTTCAAAGCTAACCATCTTTTGTATTTTCAAAGCAAACCACCTTTTCAAAGCAAACCACCTTTTGCATTTTCAAAGCAAACCACCTTTTGCATTTTCAAAACAAACCACCTTTTGCATTTTCAAAGCAAACCACCTTTTGCATTTTCAAAGCAATTTTTTACGCATTTTCAAAGCAAACCACCTTTTGCATTTTCAAAGCAAACCACCTTTTGCAATTTCAAAGCAAAGCACCTTTTGCATTTTCAAAGCAAACCACTTATAGCATTTTCAAAGCAAACCACCTTTTGCATTTTCGAACCAAACCACTTTTTTGCATTTTCAAAGCAAACCACATTTAACATTTTCAAAGCAAACTACCTTTTGCACTTTCAAAGCAAACGACCTTTTGCATTTTCAAAGCAAATCAGCTTTTGCAATTTCAAAGCCCACCACCTTTTGTATTTTCAATGTAAACCACCTTTTGCATTTTCAATGCAAACCAGCAAACCACCTTTTGCATTTTCAAAGCAAACCACTTTTTGCATTTTCAAAGCAAACCACATTTAGCATTTTCAAAGCAAATCATCTTTTGCATTTTCAAAGCAAACCACCTTTTGCATTTTCAAAACAAACCAACATTTGCATTTTAAAACCAAACCACCTTTTGCATTTTAAAACCAAAACACCTTTTGCATTTTAAAAGCAAACCATCTTTTGCATATTAAAAGCAAGCCACCTTTTGCATTTTCAAAGCAAACCACCTTTTGCATTTTCAAAGCAAACCACTTTTTCGCATTTTTATACCAAACCACCATTTGCATTTTCAATCCACCTTTTCAATTTTCAAAGTAAACCATCTACTGCTTTTTTAAAGCAAACCTTTTTGCATTTTCAAAGCATACCACCTTTTGCATTTCCATTAAAAAGCAGCTTTTGCATTTTCAATGCAAATCAGCAAACCACCTTTTGCAATTTCAAATCAAACAACGTTTTGTATTTTCAAAGCAAACCACCTTTTGTATTTTCAAAGCAAACCACTTTTTTGCAATTTCAAAGCAAACCATCTTTTGCATTTTCAAAGCAAACCACCTTTTCCATTTTCAAAGCAAACCATCTACTGCATTTTTAATGCAAACATTTTTGCATTTTCAAAGGAAACCACCTTTTGCATTTTCAATCCACCTTTTCCATTTTAAAAAGCAAACAATCTACTGCTTTTTTAAAGCAAACCTTTTAGCATTTTCAAAGCATACCATCTTTTGCATTTTCAAAGCAAACCACCTTTTACATTTTCAAAGCAAACTACTTTTTGGCATTTTTATACAAAACCACATTTGCATTTTCAAAACAAACCACCTTTTACATTTTCATTGAAAACCAACATTTGCATTTTCAAAGCAAACCACCTTTTGCACTTTAAAAGCAAACCACCTTTTGCATTTTCAAAGCAAACCACCATTTGCATATTAAAACAAAGCCACTTTTTGCATTTAAAATCAAACCACGTTTTGTATTTTCAAAGCAAACCACCTTTTGCATTTTCAAAGCAAACCACTTTTTTTTGCAAATTCAAAGCAAACAATCTTTTGCATTTTCAAAGCAAACGACCTTTCGCATATTAATAGCAAACGACCGTTTGCATTTATAGAGCAAACGACCATTTGCATTTTCAAAGCAAACCTCCTTTTGCATTTTGAATTTCCATTAAAAAGCAGATTTTGCACTTACAATGCAAATCAGCAAACCACCTTTTCCATTTTCAAAGCAAACGACCGTTTGCATTTTCAAAGCAAACTACCTTTTGCATTTTCAAAGCAAACCACTTTTTGGCATTTTTATACCAAACCACCTTTTGCATTTTCAAAGCAAACCACCTTTTACATTTTCAATGAAAACCAACATTTGCATTTTCAAAGCAAACCACCTTTTGCATTTTAAAAGCAAACCACCTTTGGAATTTTCAAAGCAAACAACCATTTGCATATTAAAAGAAAGCCACTTTTTGCATTTTCAAATCAAACAACGTTTTGTATTTTCAAAGCAAATCACCTTTTGCATTTTCAAAGCAAACCACTTTTTTTGCAATTTCAAAGCAAACCATCTACTGCAGTTTTAAAGCAAACCTTTTTGCATTTTCAAAGCAAACCACCTTTTGCATATTAAAAGAAAGCCACTTTTTACATTTTCAAATCAAACAACGTTTTGTATTTTCAAAGCAAACCACCTTTTGCATTTTCAAAGCAAACCACTTTTTTGCAATTTCAAAGCAAACCATCTTTTGCATTTTCAAAGCAAACCACCTTTTCTATTTTCAAAGCAAAACATCTACTGCATTTTTAAAGCAAACCTCATTTTGCATTTTCAAAGCAAACCACCTTTTGCATTTTCAAAGCAAACCACCTTTTGCATTTTCAAAGCAAACCACCTTTAGCATTTTCAAAGCAGACCACATTTTTGCATGTTCAAAGCAAACCATACATTTGCAATTTCAAATCTAACCACCCTTTGCATTTTCAAAGAAAACCACCTTTTCCATTTTCAAAGCAAACCATCTATTGCATTTTTAAAGCAAACCCGTTTGCATTTTCAAAGGAAACCACATTTTGCATTTTCAATCCACCTTTTCCATTTTCAAAGCAAACCATCTACTGCTTTTTTAAAGCAAACCTTTTTGCATTTTCAAAGCATACCATCTTTTGCATTTTCAAAGCAAACCACATTTTGCATTTCCTTTAAAACGCAGCTTTTGCATTTTCAATGCAAACCAGCAAACCACCTTTTGCATTTTCAAAGCAAACGACCGTTTGCATTTTCAAAGCAAACCACCTTTTACATTTTCAAAGCAAACAACATTTTGGCATTTTTATACCAAACCACCTTTTGCATTTTCAAAGCAAACCACCTTTTACATTTTCATTGAAAACCAACATTTGCATTTTCAAACCAAACCACCTTTTGCATTTTAAAAGCAAACCACTTTTTGCATTTTCAAAGCAAACCACCATTTGCATAATAAAACAAAGCCACTTTTTGCATTTTCAAATCAAACCACGTTTTGTATTTTCAAAGCAAACCACTTTTGCATTTTCAAAGCAAACCACTTTTTTGCAATTTCAAAGCAAACAATCTTTTGCATTTTCAAAGCAAACGACCTTTTGCATATTAAAAGCAAACGACATTTTGCATTTTCAGAGCAAACGACCTTTTGTATTTTCAAAGCAAACCTCCTTTTGCATTTTCAAAGGAAACCACCTTTTGCATTTTCAAACCACCTTTTCCATTTTCAAAGCAAACCACCTACTGCTTTTTTAAAGCAAACCTTTTTGAATTTTCAAAGCAAACCACCTTTTCCATTTTCAAAGCAAACCATCTATTGCATTTTTAAAGCAAACCTTTTTGCATTTTCAAAGGAAACCACCTTTTGCAATTTCAATCCACCTTTTCCATTTTCAAAGCAAACCATCTACTGCTTTTTTAAAGCAAACCTTTTTGCATTTTCAAAGCATACCATCTTTTCCATTTTCAAAGCAAACCACCTTTTGAATTTCCATTAAAAAACAGCTTTTGCATTTCCAATGCAAACCAGCAAACCACCTTTTGCATTTTAAAACCAAACGACCGTTTGCATTTTCAAAGCAAAACACCTTTTGCATTTTCAAAGCAAACCACCATTTGCATTTTTATACCAAACCACCTTTTGCATTTTCAAAGCAAACCACCTTTTACATTTTCAATGAAAACCAACATTTGCATTTTCAAAGCAAACCACCTTTTGCATTTTCAAAGCAAACCACCTTTTGCATTTTCAAAGCAAACCACCATTTGCATATTAAAAGAAAGCCACTTTTTGCATTTTCAAATCAAACAACGTTTTGTATTTTCAAAGCAAATCACCTTTTGCATTTTCAAAGCAAACCACTTTTTTGCAATTTCAAAGCAAACCATCTTTTGCATTTTCAAAGCAAACCACCTTTTCTATTTTCAAAGCAAACCATCTACTGCATTTTTAAAGCAAACCTCATTTTGCATTTTCAAAGCAAACCACCTTTTGCATTTTCAAAGCAAACCACCTTTTGCATTTTCAAAGCAAACCACCTTTAGGATTTTCAAAGCAGACCACCTTTTTGCATGTTCAAAGCAAACCACACATTTGCAATTTCAAATCAAACCACCTTTTGCATTTTCAAAGAAAACCACCTTTTCCATTTTCAAAGCAAACCATCTATTGCATTTTTAAAGCAAACCTTTTTGCATTTTCAAAGGAAACCACCTTTTGCAATTTCAATCCACCTTTTCCATTTTCAAAGCAAACCATCTACGGCTTTTTTAAAGCAAACCTTTTTGCATTTTCAAAGCATACCATCTTTTCCATTTCCAAAGCAAACCACCTTTTGCATTTCCATTAAAAAACAGCTTTTGCATTTCCAATGCAAACCAGCAAACCACCTTTTGCATTTTAAAAGCAAACGACCGTTTGCAATTTCAAAGCAAACCACCTTTTGCATTTTCAAAGCAAACCACCATTTGCATTTTTATACCAAACCACCTTTTGCATTTTCAAAGCAAACCACCTTTTACATTTTCAATGAAAACCAACATTTGCATTTTCAAAGCAAACCACCTTTTGCATTTTCAAAGCAAACCACATTTTGCATTTTCAAGGCAAACCACCATTTGCATATTAAAAGAAAGCCACTTTTTGCATTTTCAAATCAAACAACGTTTTGTATTTTCAAAGCAAACCACCTTTTGCATTTTCAAAGCAAACCACTTTTTTGCAATTTCAAAGCAAACCATCTTTTGCATTTTCAAAGCAAACCACCTTTTCTATTTTCAAAGCAAACCATCTACTGCATTTTTAAAGCAAACCTCATTTTGCATTTTCAAAGCAAACCACCTTTTGCATTTTCAAAGCAAACCACCTTTTGCATTTTCAAAGCAAACCACCTTTAGCATTTTCAAAGCAGACCACCTTTTTGCATGTTCAAAGCAAACCACACATTTGCAATTTCAAATCAAACCACCTTTTGCATTTTCAAAGAAAACCACCTTTTCCATTTTCAAAGCAAACCATCTATTGCATTTTTAAAGCAAACCTTTTTGCATTTTCGAAGGAAACCACCTTTTGCAATTTCAATCCACCTTTTCCATTTTCAAAGCAAACCATCTACTGCTTTTTTAAAGCAAACCTTTTTGCATTTTCAAAGCATACCATCTTTTCCATTTCCAAAGCAAACCACCTTTTGCACTTCCATTAAAAAACAGCTTTTGCATTTCCAATGCAAACCAGCAAACCACCTTTTGCATTTTAAAAGCAAACGACCGTTTGCATTTTCAAAGCAAACCACCTTTTGCATTTTCAAAGCAAACCACCATTTGCATTTTTATACCAAACCACCTTTTGCATTTTCAAAGCAAACCACCTTTTACATTTTCATTGAAAACCAACATTTGCATTTTCAGACCAAACCACCTTTTGCATTTTAAAAGCAAACCACTTTTTGCATTTTCAAAGCAAACCACCATTTGCATATTAAAACAAAGCCACTTTTTGCATTTTCAAATCAAACCACGTTTTGTATTTTCAAAGCAAACCACTTTTGCATTTTCAAAGCAAACCACTTTTTTGCAATTTCAAAGCAAACAATCTTTTGCATTTTCAAAGCAAACGACCTTTTGCATATTAAAAGCAAAAGACCTTTTGCATTTTCAGAGCAAACGACCTTTTGTATTTTCAAAGCAAACATCATTTTGCATTTTCAAAGGAAACCACCTTTTGCATTTTCAAACCACCTTTTCCATTTTCAAAGCAAACCATCTACTGCTTGAATTTTCAAAGCAAACCACCTTTTGCATTTTCAAAGGAAACCACCTTTTGCATTTTCAAAGAAAACCACCTTTTCCATTTTCAAAGCAAACCATCTATTGCATTTTTAAAGCAAACCTTTTTGCATTTTCAAAGGAAACCACATTTTGCATTTTCAATCCACCTTTTCCATTTTCAAAGCAAACCATCTACTGCTTTTTTAAAGCAAACCTTTTTGGATTTTCAAAGCAGACCACCTTTTGCATTTTCAAAGCACACCACATTTTGCATTTTCAAAGCAAACCAGATTTTGCATTTTCAATGCAAACCAGCAAACGGCCTTTTGCATTTTCAAAGCAAACCACCTTTTGCATTTTCAAAGCAAACCACCTTTTTCATTTTCAAAGCAAACCACCTTTTGCATTTTCATTGAAAAGCACCTTTTGCATTTTCAATGCAAACCAGCAAACCACCTTTGGCATTTTCAAAGCAAATGACCGTTTGCATTTTCAAAGCAAACGACCTTTTGCATTTTCAAAGCAAACCACCTTTTGCATTTCCAAAGCAAACCACTTTTGGGCATTTTTATACCAAACCACCTTTTGCATTTTCAAAGCAAACCACTTTTTTGCAATTTAAAAGCAAACCACCTTTTGCATTTTCAAAGCAAACCACCTTTTCAATTTTCAAAGCAAACCATCTACTGCATTTTTAAAGAAAACCTTTTTGCATTTTCAAAGCAAACCACCTTTTGCTTTTTCAAAGCAAACCACCTTTTGCTTTTTCAAAGCAAACCACCTTTTGCATTTTCAAAGCAAATCACGTTTTCCATTTTCAAAGCAAACCACGTTTTGCATTTTCAAAGCAAATCACCTTTTGCATTTTCAAAGCAAACCACCATTTGCCCTTCAAAGCAAACCACTATTATCATTTTCAAAGCAAACCTTTTGCATTTTCAAAGTAAACCCTTTGCATTTCCAAAGTAAACCCTTTGCATTTTCAAAGCAAACCTTTTGATTTTAAAAGCAAACCACCTTTTTTGATTTTCAAAGCAAACCACCTTTTGCATTTTCAATGCAAACCAGCAAACCAAATTTTGCATTTTCAAAGCAAACCACCTTTTCCATTTTCTAAACAAACGACATTTTACATTTTCAAAGCAAAGCACATTTTGCATTTTCAAAGCAAACCGCCTTTTGGCATTTTATAACAAACCACCTTTTGCATTTTCAAAGCAAACCACCATTTGCATTTTCAAAGCAAACCACTTTTTGCAATTTCAAAGCAAACCACCTTTTGCCTTTACAAAGCAAACCACCTTTTGCCTTTTCAAAGCAAACCACCTTTTGCTTTTTCAAAGCAAACCACAATTTGCCCTTCAAAGCAAACCACTATTTGCATTTTCAAAGCTAACCTTTTTGCATTTTCAACCTAACCCTTTGCATTTTCAAAGCAAACCTTTTGCATTTTCAAAGCAACCCACCTTTTGCATTTTCAAAGCATACCATCTTTTCGTTTTCAAAGCAAACCACCTTTTGCATTTCCATTAAAAAGCAGCTTTTGCATTTTCTATGCAAACCAGCAAACCACCTTTTGCATTTTCAAAGCAAACCACCTTT
The DNA here is from genome assembly GCA_038087875.1 of Malacoraja senta. Taxonomy (NCBI): domain Eukaryota; kingdom Metazoa; phylum Chordata; class Chondrichthyes; order Rajiformes; family Rajidae; genus Malacoraja; species Malacoraja senta. The sequence goes on along the minus strand of JAXLNO010005554.1, from coordinate 20,518 downwards.
TACATTTTCAAAGCAAACCACCTTTTGCATTTTCAAAGCAAACCACCTTTTGCATTTTCAAGGTAAACCACCTTTTGCATTTTCAAAGCAAACCACCATTTGCATATTAAAAGCAAGCCACCTTTTGCATTTTCAAAGCAAACCACCTTTTGTATTTTCAAAGCAAACCACCTTTTGCATTTTCAAAGCAAACCACATTTTTTGCATTTTCAAAACAAACCTCCTTTTGCATTTTCAAAGCAAACCACCTTTTCCATTTTCAAAGCAAACAATCTACTGCATTTTTAGCAAACCTTTTTGCATTTTCATAGCAAACCACCTTTTGCATTTTCAAAGCAAACCACCTTTTGCATTTTCAAAGCAAACCTCCTTTTGCATTTTTAAAGCAAACCACCTTTTGCATTTTCAAAGCACACCACCTTTTGCATTTTCAAAGCAAACCACCTTTTGCATTTTCAATGCAAACCAGGAAACCAACTTTTGCATTTTCAAAGCAAACCACTTTTTGCATTATCAAAACAAACGACCTTTTGCATTTTCAAAGAAATCCACATTTTGCATTTTCAAAGCAAACAGCCTTTTGGCATTTTATAGCAAACCACCTTTTGCATTTTCAAAGCAAACCACCATTTGCATTTTCAAAGCAAACCACTTTCTGGATTTTCAAAGCAGACCACCTTTTGCATTTTCAAAGCACACCACATTTTGCATTTTCAAAGCAAACCAGCTTTTGCATTTTCAATGCAAACCAGCAAACGACCTTTTGCATTTTCAAAGCAAACCACCTTTTGCATTTTCAAAGCAAACCACCTTTTTCATTTTCAAAGCAAACCACCTTTTTGCATTTTCATTGAAAAGCAGCTTTTGCATTTTCAATGCAAACCAGCAAACCACCTTTTGCATTTTCAAAGCAAATGACCTTTTGCATTTTCAAAGCAAACGACCTTTTGCATTTTCAAAGCAAACCACCTTTTGCATTTCCAAAGCAAACCACTTTTTGGCATTTTTATACCAAACCACCTTTTGCATTTTCAAAGCAAACCACTTTTTTGCAATTTAAAAGCAAACCACCTTTTGCATTTTCAAAGCAAACCACCTTTTCAATTTTCAAAGCAAACCATCTACTGCATTTTTAAAGAAAACCTTTTTGCAATTTCAAAGCAAACCACCTTTTGCTTTTTCAAAGCAAACCACCTTTTGCTTTTTCAAAGCAAACCACGTTTTGCATTTTCAAAGCAAATCACCATTTGCATTTTCAAAGCAAACCACCATTTGCCCTTCAAAGCAAACCACTATTTTCATTTTCAAAGCAAACCTTTTGCATTTTCAAAGTAAACCCTTTGCATTTCCAAAGTAAACCCTTTGCATTTTCAAAGCAAACCTTTTGATTTTAAAAGCAAACCACCTTTTTTCATTTTCAAAGCAAACCACCTTTTGCATTTTCAATGCAAACCAGCAAACCAAATTTTGCATTTTCAAAGCAAACCACCTTTTCCATTTTCTAAACAAACGACATTTTACATTTTCAAAGCAAAGCACATTTTGCATTTTCAAAGCAAACCGCCTTTTGGCATTTTATAACAAACCACCTTTTGCATTTTCAAAGCAAACCACCATTTGCATTTTCAAAGCAAACCACTTTTTGCAATTTCAAAGCAAACCACCTTTTGCCTTTACAAAGCAAACCACCTTTTGCCTTTTCAAAGCAAACCACCTTTTGCTTTTTCAAAGCAAACCACAATTTGCCCTTCAAAGCAAACCACTATTTGAATTTTCAAAGCTAACCTTTTTGCATTTTCAACCTAACCCTTTGCATTTTCAAAGCAAACCTTTTGCATTTTCAAAGCAACCCACCTTTTGCATTTTCAAAGCATACCAACTTTTCGTTTTCAAAGCAAACCACCTTTTGCATTTCCATTAAAAAGCAGCTTTTGCATTTTCTATGCAAACCAGCAAACCACCTTTTGCATTTTCAAAGCAAACCACCTTTTACATTTTCAAAGCAAACCACCTTTTGCATTTTCAAAGCAAACCACCTTTTGCATTTTCAAGGTAAACCACCTTTTGCATTTTCAAAGCAAACCACCATTTGCATATTAAAAGCAAGCCACCTTTTGCATTTTCAAAGCAAACAATCTACTGCATTTTTAGCAAACTTTTTGCATTTTCATAGCAAACCACCTTTTGCATTTTCAAAGCAAACCACCTTTTGCATTTTCAAAGCAAACCTCCTTTTGCATTTTTAAAGCAAACCACCTTTTGCATTTTCAAAGCACACCACCTTTTGCATTTTCAAAGCAAACCACCTTTTGCATTTTCAATGCAAACCAGCAAACCAACTTTTGCATTTTCAAAGCAAACCACTTTTTGCATTATCAAAACAAACGACCTTTTGCATTTTCAAAGAAATCCACATTTTGCATTTTCAAAGCAAACAGCCTTTTGGCATTTTATAGCAAACCACCTTTTGCATTTTCAAAGCAAACCACCATTTGCATTTTCAAAGCAAACCTTTTGCATTTTCAAAGTAAACCCTTGTGCATTTTCGAAGCAAACCACCTTTTGCATTTTCAAAGCAAACCACCTTTTGCATTTTTAAAGCAAACCACATTTTGCATTTTCAAAGCAAACCTTTTGCATTTTCAAACAAAACCTTTTGCATTTTCAAATCAAATCTTTAGCATTTTCTAAGCAAAGCACCTTTTGCATTTTCAATGCAAACCAGCAAACCACCTTTGGCATTTTCAAAGCAAATGACCGTTTGCATTTTCAAAGCAAACGACCTTTTGCATTTTCAAAGCAAACCACCTTTTGCATTTCCAAAGCAAACCACTTTTGGGCATTTTTATACCAAACCACCTTTTGCATTTTCAAAGCAAACCACTTTTTTGCAATTTAAAAGCAAACCACCTTTTGCATTTTCAAAGCAAACCACCTTTTCAATTTTCAAAGCAAACCATCTACTGCATTTTTAAAGAAAACCTTTTTGCATTTTCAAAGCAAACCACCTTTTGCTTTTTCAAAGCAAACCACCTTTTGCTTTTTCAAAGCAAACCACCTTTTGCATTTTCAAAGCAAATCACGTTTTCCATTTTCAAAGCAAACCACGTTTTGCATTTTCAAAGCAAATCACCTTTTGCATTTTCAAAGCAAACCACCATTTGCCCTTCAAAGCAAACCACTATTATCATTTTCAAAGCAAACCTTTTGCATTTTCAAAGTAAACCCTTTGCATTTCCAAAGTAAACCCTTTGCATTTTCAAAGCAAACCTTTTGATTTTAAAAGCAAACCACCTTTTTTCATTTTCAAAGCAAACCACCTTTTGCATTTTCAATGCAAACCAGCAAACCAAATTTTGCATTTTCAAAGCAAACCACCTTTTCCATTTTCTAAACAAACGACATTTTACATTTTCAAAGCAAAGCACATTTTGCATTTTCAAAGCAAACCGCCTTTTGGCATTTTATAACAAACCACCTTTTGCATTTTCAAAGCAAACCACCATTTGCATTTTCAAAGCAAACCACTTTTTGCAATTTCAAAGCAAACCACCTTTTGCCTTTACAAAGCAAACCACCTTTTGCCTTTTCAAAGCAAACCACCTTTTGCTTTTTCAAAGCAAACCACAATTTGCCCTTCAAAGCAAACCACTATTTGCATTTTCAAAGCTAACCTTTTTGCATTTTCAACCTAACCCTTTGCATTTTCAAAGCAAACCTTTTGCATTTTCAAAGCAACCCACCTTTTGCATTTTCAAAGCATACCATCTTTTCGTTTTCAAAGCAAACCACCTTTTGCATTTCCATTAAAAAGCAGCTTTTGCATTTTCTATGCAAACCAGCAAACCACCTTTTGCATTTTCAAAGCAAACCACCTTTTACATTTTCAAAGCAAACCACCTTTTGCATTTTCAAAGCAAACCACCTTTTGCATTTTCAAGGTAAACCACCTTTTGCATTTTCAAAGCAAACCACCATTTGCATATTAAAAGCAAGCCACCTTTTGCATTTTCAAAGCAAACCACCTTTTGTATTTTCAAAGCAAACCACCTTTTGCATTTTCAAAGCAAACCACATTTTTTGCATTTTCAAAACAAACCTCCTTTTGCATTTTCAAAGCAAACCACCTTTTCCATTTTCAAAGCAAACCACCTTTTGCATTTTCAAAGCAAACCACCTTTTGCATTTTCAAAGCAAACCACCTTTTGCATTTTCAAAGCAAACCTCCTTTTGCATTTTTAAAGCAAACCACCTTTTGCATTTTCAAAGCACACCACCTTTTGCATTTTCAAAGCAAACCACCTTTTGCATTTTCAATGCAAACCAGGAAACCAACTTTTGCATTTTCAAAGCAAACCACTTTTTGCATTATCAAAACAAACGACCTTTTGCATTTTCAAAGAAATCCACATTTTGCATTTTCAAAGCAAACAGCCTTTTGGCATTTTATAGCAAACCACCTTTTGCATTTTCAAAGCAAACCACCATTTGCATTTTCAAAGCAGACCACCTTTTGCATTTTCAAAGCACACCACATTTTGCATTTTCAAAGCAAACCAGCTTTTGCATTTTCAATGCAAACCAGCAAACGACCTTTTGCATTTTCAAAGCAAACCACCTTTTGCATTTTCAAAGCAAACCACCTTTTTCATTTTCAAAGCAAACCACCTTTTTGCATTTTCATTGAAAAGCAGCTTTTGCATTTTCAATGCAAACCAGCAAACCACCTTTTGCATTTTCAAAGCAAATGACCTTTTGCATTTTCAAAGCAAACGACCTTTTGCATTTTCAAAGCAAACCACCTTTTGCATTTCCAAAGCAAACCACTTTTTGGCATTTTTATACCAAACCACCTTTTGCATTTTCAAAGCAAACCACTTTTTTGCAATTTAAAAGCAAACCACCTTTTGCATTTTCAAAGCAAACCACCTTTTCAATTTTCAAAGCAAACCATCTACTGCATTTTTAAAGAAAACCTTTTTGCAATTTCAAAGCAAACCACCTTTTGCTTTTTCAAAGCAAACCACCTTTTGCTTTTTCAAAGCAAACCACGTTTTGCATTTTCAAAGCAAATCACCTTTTGCATTTTCAAAGCAAACCACCATTTGCCCTTCAAAGCAAACCACTATTTTCATTTTCAAAGCAAACCTTTTGCATTTTCAAAGTAAACCCTTTGCATTTCCAAAGTAAACCCTTTGCATTTTCAAAGCAAAGCTTTTGATTTTAAAAGCAAACCACCTTTTTTCATTTTCAAAGCAAACCACCTTTTGCATTTTCAATGCAAACCAGCAAACCAAATTTTGCATTTTCAAAGCAAACCACCTTTTCCATTTTCTAAACAAACGACATTTTACATTTTCAAAGCAAAGCACATTTTGCATTTTCAAAGCAAACCGCCTTTTGGCATTTTATAACAAACCACCTTTTGCATTTTCAAAGCAAACCACCATTTGCATTTTCAAAGCAAACCACTTTTTGCAATTTCAAAGCAAACCACCTTTTGCCTTTACAAAGCAAACCACCTTTTGCCTTTTCAAAGCAAACCACCTTTTGCTTTTTCAAAGCAAACCACAATTTGCCCTTCAAAGCAAACCACTATTTGAATTTTCAAAGCTAACCTTTTTGCATTTTCAACCTAACCCTTTGCATTTTCAAAGCAAACCTTTTGCATTTTCAAAGCAACCCACCTTTTGCATTTTCAAAGCATACCAACTTTTCGTTTTCAAAGCAAACCACCTTTTGCATTTCCATTAAAAAGCAGCTTTTGCATTTTCTATGCAAACCAGCAAACCACCTTTTGCATTTTCAAAGCAAACCACCTTTTACATTTTCAAAGCAAACCACCTTTTGCATTTTCAAAGCAAACCACCTTTTGCATTTTCAAGGTAAACCACCTTTTGCATTTTCAAAGCAAACCACCATTTGCATATTAAAAGCAAGCCACCTTTTGCATTTTCAAAGCAAACAATCTACTGCATTTTTAGCAAACTTTTTGCATTTTCATAGCAAACCACCTTTTGCATTTTCAAAGCAAACCACCTTTTGCATTTTCAAAGCAAACCTCCTTTTGCATTTTTAAAGCAAACCACCTTTTGCATTTTCAAAGCACACCACCTTTTGCATTTTCAAAGCAAACCACCTTTTGCATTTTCAATGCAAACCAGCAAACCAACTTTTGCATTTTCAAAGCAAACCACTTTTTGCATTATCAAAACAAACGACCTTTTGCATTTTCAAAGAAATCCACATTTTGCATTTTCAAAGCAAACAGCCTTTTGGCATTTTATAGCAAACCACCTTTTGCATTTTCAAAGCAAACCACCATTTGCATTTTCAAAGCAAACCTTTTGCATTTTCAAAGTAAACCCTTGTGCATTTTCAAAGCAAACCACCTTTTGAATTTTCAAAGCAAACCACCTTTTGCATTTTTAAAGCAAACCACATTTTGCATTTTCAAAGCAAACCTTTTGCATTTTCAAACAAAACCTTTTGCATTTTCAAATCAAATCTTTAGCATTTTCTAAGCAAAGCACCTTTTGCATTTTGAAAGCCATCCTTTTGCATTTCCAATCCAAACTACCTTTTGCTTTTCTAAACCAAACCACCATTTGCATTTTCAAACAAAACTACATTTTTACATTTTGAAAGAAAACCACCTTTTGCATTTTCAAAGCCAGCCACATTTTCCATAAAGCAAACCACCTTTTGCATTTTCAAACCAAACCACCTTTTGCATTTTCAAAGCAAACCCTTTGCATTTTCAAAGCAAACCTTTTGCAATCTCAAGGCAAACCACCTTTTTTATTTTCAAAGCAAACCACATTTTGCATTTTCAAAGCAAAACCACTTTTGCATTTTCAAAGCAAACCATTCTTGCATTTTCAAAGCAAACTAACAATTGCATTTTCAAAGAATACCACCTTTTGCATTTTCAAAGCAAACCTTTTGCATTTTCAAACCAAACCTTTTGCATTTTCAAACCAAACCTTTTGCATTTTCAAACCAAATCTTTTGCATTTCCAAACCGAACCACCTTTTGCATTTTCAAAGCAAATCAATTCTTGCATTTTCAAAGGAAACCACCTTTTGCTTTTAAAAGCAAATCTTTTGCATTTTCAAACCAAACCTTTTGCATTTCCAAACCAGACCACCATTTGCATTTACAAACCAAACCACCATTTGCGTTTTCAAAGCACACCTTTTGCATTTTCAAAGCAAACCTTTTGCATTTTCAAACAAAACCTTTTGCATTTTCAAATCAAATCTTTAGCATTTTCTAAGCAAAGCACCTTTTGCATTTTCAAAGCCATCCTTTTGCATTTCCAATCCAAACTACCTTTTGCTTTTGTAAACCAAACCACCATTTGCATTTTCAAACAAAACTACATTTTTACATTTTGAAAGAAAACCACCTTTTGCATTTTCAAAGCCAGCCACATTTTCCATAAAGCAAACCACCTTTTGCATTTTCAAACCAAACCACCTTTTGCATTTTCAAAGCAAACCCTTTGCATTTTCAAAGCAAACCATTTGCATTCTCAAGGCAAACCACCTTTTGTATTTTCAAAGCAAACCACATTTTGCATTTTCAAAGCAAAACCACTTTTGCATTTTCAAAGCAAACCATTCTTGCATTTTCAAAGCAAACTAACAATTGCATTTTCAAAGAATACCACCTTTTGCATTTTCAAAGCAAACCTTTTGCATTTTCAAACCAAACCTTTTGCATTTTCAAACCAAATCTTTTGCATTTCCAAACCGAACCACCTTTTGCATTTTCAAAGCAAATCAATTTTTGCATTTTCAAAGGAAACCACCTTTTGCATTTTAAAAGCAAACGTTTTGCATTTTCAAACCAAAACTTTTGCATTTCCAAACCAGACCACCATTTGCATTTTCAAACCAAACCACCATTTGCGTTTTCAAAGCACACCTTTTGCATTTTCAAAGCAAACCTTTTGCAGTTTCAAACTGAAGTGGGCGCATGTGCGCAGGTGCGGGGCTCTTCTAGAGTGTGCGCATGTGCAAGACCTTTCCGGAGTGTGCGCATGTGCGAGGTATTTCGGGCGGGAAAGTCCTGCGGAATCAGCCATGTTTGCCAGACGTTTCTGAGTTTATGTATTAAAGAAATAAGTTGCTTAAAGCTTAAATAAAGTTAAGTAAATTTTGAGTAGTGAAAAGTTTCATTTGCCTCGCAACAATATAAGCAACTTATCTTAGCAGTCCGACTTGGGATGGAGAAACTATTGAAACCACAACGCTTGGATCTGGATCCCAACTCACCTGCTACTGCAAAGGAATGGAAGCACTGGCTTCGTATATTAAATAACTTCTTTGATGAGTGTGGCAATGATGCACCAGACAGACTCAAGACATTAATAAGCTTCGTCGCTTCTGATGTATATGATTACATAGTGGAATGTACAACTTATGTTTCTGCTATTGATGTACTAAGCAGACTCTTCGTTAAGACACCCAATGTGATATTCGCTCGACACCTCCTTGGTACTCGGAAACAAAAACCTGGTGAGTCAATTGATGAATTTTCACAAGTACTTCAAAGACTTAGTAAAGACTGTCCATTCAAAGTAGTTACGGCTGATCAATATCGACAGGAACTTATTCGAGACTCTTTTATCAATGGTTTGGCATCACCTTTAATACGACAGAAACTATTAGAAAACAAAACCTTGGCTTTACAGTCAGCTTACAATCAAGCTTATTAGACTTGGCTCATAAACATTGTGATGCATATGACTCATCTAATGTGTATTCTGCTGCAACTACTACAAAATAATTTCACCCAAGTACTAATATGGAGCAAGCTGAAACAATTTCTACTGATAAAGGAGACCTTGCTGCAGTATATAATTATTCAAAAAGGAAGTGTTACTTTTGCGGGGGTAATATTCATAAGAGAGAGAGATGCCCTGCTCAAGAGGCAACTTGTAATAGTTGTGGCAAGAAGGGACATTTTTCTAGAGTATGCAAGTCCAAAGCAACTACTAAAAGTGTGACTGCTGCCATGTATATGCCTTCTTTATGTGTAATTATAGCTGCATTTCCTCAGAGCTTGTCTCATGCAGCTACAACATTATCCATCAATGGCCATACACTTAATGTACTACTTGATTCTGGCAGTTCAGAACGTTTTATAAGTGAACAAGTTGTGTCTCGACTAAATCTAACTATAATTCCTTCAAATAGAGAAATCTCGATGGCTCTGACAACTCTCAATACTCAAATTATTGGATCTTGTATTGTAGACTTTATTCTGAACAAAACTAGCTATAAATCTGTATGTCTTGGTATTTTGAAAAATTTGTGTAGCGATATAATTCTAGGTCAGGATTTTCAGAAACAGCACAGATCACTTCAAATAATGTCTGAAGGAACTATGCCTGATCTTGTATTGTCAAAGCCACCAGTATTGTGTGTTTTTTCTGCTGCATCTTTTGAATGTCCTTCATTATTCACTAATTTATCCTCCAAGTGCAAGCCAATTGCTACAAAATCAAGACATTTTAGTAAAGATGATAGGAACTTTATCAACACAGAAGTAACTAATCTTTTACAAGAAGGTATCATAGAACCCAGCTCTTCCCCTTGGAGGGCACAAGTTGTCGTGGTTAAGGACCCCTTGGAGAGACATAGAAAGAGACTCTGCATTGATTACTCTATAAACCAGTTCATGGATCTTGATGCATATCCACTACCTCGTATAGAAGAGATTATCAATACATTAGCTAATTATAAGATATTCTCTACTTTTGACTTAAAAAGTGCTGACTACCAAATTCCTTTGAAGGAATCAGAGAAGAAATACGCTGCGTTTGAAGCAAATGGGAAATTATATCACCACTGCAGAGTTCCTTTTGGTGTAACTAATGGCGTGGCTGTTTTTCAGAGAGAGATGGACAAACTTGTTGAACAAGAAAACCTTAAAGATACTTTCCCTTATCTTGATAATTTAACTATTGCTGGAAAAGACCAAGCTGAACATGATGAAAATGTACAACGGTTTTTAGATGTTGTACATTCTAAACATCTAACATTAAATGAGGCAAAGTTAATAACATCAGTGTCAACAATTAATATTCTTGGTTATTGGGATGGAAATGATATAATCCAGCCTGATCCAGAAAGACTCTGCCCACTCCAAGAGATCCCTGTTCCAGTCACATTACACTCTCTACGAAGGGTTCTTTGGATGTTTGCATATTATGCTCAATGGACACCAAATTTTGCTGACAAAATTCAACCTTTGATTAGAACAAAATCTTTCCCCCTTGACTCTACAGCAATTGGTGCCTTTACTTCTTTAAAGAAACAATTAGAATCTGCGACATTACACGCCATCGATGAGGATCTCCCCTTTGTTGTTGAATGTGATGCCTCTGATTTGGCAGTATCAGCAACATTAAATCAAGGAGGACGACCAGTGGCTTTCATGTCACGTACTCTCCAAGGTATTGAATTGCACTACCCTCCCGTCGAAAAGGTAGCTACACCAATTATTGAAGCAGTGAGGAAATTGAGTCATTTCCTTGCTCGCCAGCACTTCACTTTGATAACAGATCAGCGTTCAGTAGCTTTTATGCTGGATAATCGGAAACGAACGAAGATTAAAAACAGTAACATTCATGAATGGAGGATTGAATTATCTGCATATAGTTATTCAATTGAGTACCGCCCTGGTAAGGATAATGTTGCTCCAGATACATTAACTCCAGCATTTTGTGCCTCTGTTCATTCTTCTGCACTCACTGATCTTCACAATGGGCTGTGTCATCCTGGAATCACACATTTGTTGCACTATGTTCCTTCCAAAAACGTACCTTTCTCTACAGAAGATGTTGTGAGGAAGGGGTTAATAGGTATAGTTGATTTAGACTAAGAACCCTTTGTATTGTAGAGAGTAGATGAGCTTCAAGGATGAGAAAAAGGAGATAGCGACAGTCCAGGAAGAACTGGGGTAAAGGGCATGAACAACTCTCTAGTGCGCATGGGTAATGAGACAAATGAATATTGCAAACACACCCATCATGACAAGATGTCTGATTTAAATGTACATGCGATGTATGATGTGGGAGGCACCAGGGGCGGGACCGGTAGATTGTGCACCTCAGTGCTCTGATTTGAAAGGAGCCCGAAGGGGAGGAATAAAGGTGTAACAAATGTAAAATGATATGAATAAAAGAGAGTGGCTTTCCCGACCTCGGTGTGTCTCGACAGGGGAGGCACCCGACTCTGCAGACTTGCTAATAAATAAACTTGTTTCTCTCATTTCTCTAGCATCGTGATTGTGAGCACTCACTTTCTGCACCTCACAAGCCTGGGGGCTCGTCTTGGGATCGCCACTCCGGCCAGCTGGTGGCGGTATACGGGAGAAGGGACGGTGCACCCCGCTGATTCAGCGGCCCTGGACCCCTTGCTTGCCGTCAGCGGTTTGAGCGAGTGATATCCCAGACCAGAGATTAGAGAAACAAGTGGGAGTAGTTGGAAATCGCGAGGAGCCAAATCGAGTGATTCTTGTGCACAGGACCCGGGTAAGAAAACGACTATTAAGTACTACTCGGGCGATTAAATAGATCGGGGGAAATTCCGATCGGGAGGATGGGCAATGAAAACGGAAAGCCCAAAAGGGAGGGGAAGGGCGGTAAAGCCGCATTCTGCCTGATAGTCCGTTGGGGCGAATGCTGAGCCTCTGGGGGCAAGGAAATACCCAGGGATTTTATATATGTGATAATTATATTGCATTTGTAGACCACATTGTAAGAGTAAGTAAGTAAGTAAGTAAGTTTTATTAGAATCAAAAATGTCCACTGTAGGTAGGTGTATGTTCCTTTAAATAAATTAGGTCATGGTGAAAGGCGACGAACAGCTGTAAGATAACGATTAACTGTTTGTATCCTCGTAACCTAGAAGGGGAAGTTGTAAAATCAGCTTTTGGTTTTTCTGATGTTCTTTTAGATTTCTAGTCAGTAAAGTTAATTTGGGAAATTGTTACTAGTGCTGGGAATTGGACATTTAAAATAGTGGTGAATATGGATTGAAATAATTGGAAATAAGTTCATTGGTAAACATTCAAGTTTAGAAAGGAAGGAGAGAGAGGCAGTTAGAAGATAACAGAAGTAGAAAAACGACAGGCGTGAAAGTAATAAAGCAGGAGTCAGTGGAAGATTTAAAAAAGAAAGGTGAATGAATTTGCAAGGAGGCTAGAATATTTGAGAAGCAAGAAATTGAGTTTAGAATAAGAAAGAAGGCATACCAGAAAGGATTAAAGTTGGAAGCATTGGGATAAAGTGATGAGACTGCTTTAAAGAGAAAAGAGAAGGACAGACACAGATTATCCCTTGGGGCACCCATAAACTGAGAGGGCTAAAAAATCACCTCACCCTATATCCCTGATGGGGGAGGAAATGGATTAGGGCTTTGGAGGAGGAGAACGTGGGACGATTATTGACCACGGAAGATTTGAAGGCACTGTTGGTAAAAGTGACAGAACTACTGAAGATGGATGGTATAAACTGATGCGAACAATGTAATAAGCAATGGCATACTGTTTGACACAGTCAGGCAGAGGGTATGGCAGGCCCTCAGACAATGTAATCCAGCAGGCTATCTGGAAAACCAGCTGAAAAGGTGGAGAGTTGATTGATGAACATTATATTATGAACTACTGTGGTGGATGTCATTCTTCTTAAAGTCAAGCAGATTGGAGAAGGTGGTGAGATTGTCATTAATTTCCCACCCCCGATTCAGCGAACAGTTGGTCTCTGCAGTCGTGAAATATCGCAAAGATAGGAAAAAGACTTGCAAACCAGCAGGAGGAGCTGTTGTCAATAAACAATGGACCTGGTTGAAAAGACAAGTGAGTCCTATGACGGAACCAAGCAGGGCCAGAGAATTACATGCCAATAATGAATGTCTTTGGGGAACGTTTCCTCAAAAAGTCCTATCAGGAGTGAAATTAATCTGGATATAAGCCCTAACAGGACTGGGGTCCCCAAGAGAGAAAAGGATTTAAAGGAGGATTTGTTGGTATTGTTCCATAAGTGAAAAGCGATGTAAGAGAGAGAGAGAGAGATTTTAAAAAAATACTTCAGAATGTAGGACAGAGTATGATAACCTCGGGAAAAGGCAGGATATAGTTCAGACTAGATTAGGTATAAGCCCTGTAGTGTCGTTTATGATGAATAAGGTAATTAAGAGGTTTGGTAGACCTACAGAAATCAGCTTTGACAATGGATTGTTTTCATTTAGGGAGTAGCCAAGTTGGCGATAGAGACCCTTAGAGTAAAATACACATTTGGGTAGGTAACACCTGCAGTTACAGGCATGGTGGAAAGAATAAATGGAACATTGAAGGTTAATATAAATAAGATTTGTTTAATTACAAAGTTGAATTGGATCGATGCCCTGCCATTGGCACTGAAGAGATGTTGCATGCAAACTAACCGAGCAGGTGGCACAATGGAGAGGTCCCTACAAGAGACCGAGTTTGGAACAGTTAAATATAGAATTTAAAAAGTATATGAAACAGTTAATTATGATATACAAGTCTATTTATGAACAGGTAAAGTAAAAGCTGTTGGAGGTGGACCAGGAGGAAGGACCCTTTAAACCTGAAGACAAGGTGTATGTATGAGTTTTCTAAACTACCGACCAATGTTCAGGTAGAAGGTTGATATACCTGGTACCATTTCAATAATTACATGAGGGCCGTCCCGCAGGTATGAATAGATAATAGCCCTGAGTTAAGTGAACAGGAGGACAAAGATGTGAGAAAAGAGTAGAGTTTTACCAAGAACATTGTTTGACATCAGTGGTGGGCAAAATAATGGAAAGGATACTTAAGACAATATATAAGAATTTGGATAAATAGGGTAGGATTAGGAAGAATTAGCATGGGTTTGTGATTGTGATGTTTGACTAATCTTGAATTTTTTGAAAAAGTTATTAGGGAAATTGATGAGGGTAAAGTGGTGGATGTTGTCTAGATGAACTTCAGTAAGGCCTTTGACAAGGATCAATAAGGAAATAAGGTTGGTTAAGAAGGGTTAGTAAGGAATAGCAAGATGAATTAAAAAGTGGCTGTATGGGAGATGTCAGAGAGCAATGGTGGATGGATGTTTGTCAGGTTGGAGGTCAGTGACTAGAGGGGTACCTCGGGGATGTGTGTTGGGTCCACTGTTGTTTGTCATGTGAATCAATAATCTGGATGTTGGTGTGGTAAAATAGATTAATAAGTATGTAGATGATACTAAGATAGGGGGTGTTGTGAATAATGAAGTAGATTTTAAAATTGTACAGAGAGATTTAGATCATTTGGAAGAGTGGGTTGAAACATGACAGATGGGTTTAATGTTGATAAGTGTGAGATGATACATCTTGGCAGGACAAATCAAAATTGAACCTACACGGTAAATGATTGTGAATTGAGGAATGAAGTTGAACAGAGGGATCTAGGAATAACTGTGCATGGTTCCCTGAAGGTGGAATTTCATGAAGATAGGATGGTAAAGAAAGATTTTGGTGTGTTGGCCTTTATAAATCAGAGCATTGTGTGTAGAAGTTGGGTTGTAATGTTAAATTGTACAAGGTATTGGTGAGGTCAATTGTGGAGTATGGTGTATAATTTTGGTAGGCATAATTATAGGAAAAAGGTCAACAAAATAGAGAGAGTGCAGAGGAGATCAATTAGAATGTTGCCTGGGTTTCAGCAACGAAGACACAGAGAAAGGTTGAACAAGTTAGGTCTTTATTATTTAGGAAAGATATAAGGGGTCCCAACAAATACAAGGGAATGATGTATTCCTAAGGAACTATTTACTGGCAGTATCTCGTTCTATTACAGAATTAAAAACCAAGGGGCTGCTGGCCCAGAGTCCCCATCTCGACTTTCCAATCCATTCTGTGAAAGCGGGGGACTGGGATCTTGTAACATCATGGAAGGAAGAAAAGATGCAACCCGTTGGACTGGTCCATATTTGGTACTAATGACCACGGAAACAGCAATGCGGACAAAAGAAAACGGGTGGACATACGCATGTCGAGTTAAGGGTCCTGTGGAGGCCCCACCAGACCAATATCAGCCCGTGGACTGTGCGCAAAGGAGAGGAACCATTGACGTTAATATTTACCAAGAACCCGCGGGGAAAAATGAAGATTTCGTGTTGGTGGGTCGTGTGTTGGGTGGTTACCCAACTCGTGAGTAATATAACATGCATAAAAATCACAATACCACAGAATAGAAGATCCACCACCATCCCATTTGATGTATGTAAAGGAAAATGGTGCTGCGGCTATAGAATGTATGTATGCACCCATCCCTGTAAAGATTGGCACTACCAGTCCTCTTGGGGAGGAGGGGTTTGAGTGCTATACAAGAAATAACCCAAAGGGACAGGACATGGGGATGGTGCTCAACTGCAATCAGACGTATAACATTGGAGAACTCAATGAAGGAAGCCAACGACAAGAGAGAGGGGTGAAAGGATCATTCGACACACACATATATATAGATGCGATAGGGGTGCCAAGAGAGGTACCTGATGAATTCAAAGCCAGAAACCAGATAGCTGCGGGCTTTGAGTCCATACTCTTCTGGTGGTCCACAATTAATAAAAATGTGGACTGGATCAACTACCTATACTACAATCAACAACGCTTTATAAAATACACTCGAGATGCGGTTGAAGGATTAGCGGAACAACTGACAGATACCAGCCTAATGGCCTGGCAAAATCGCATGGCCTTAGACATGCTACTGGCTGGAAGGTTCGACCAGCCCCGACGCGAAGTTCGATCGCCCGGCGCGAGGGAGCTGACATCCCTCCGATGCGGGAGCTTGATCGCCTCGGCACGGAGGGCCCGAACGCCGCTGGCTACGGGTGTCAAGATCATTCCGTCAACTGAGGCTCGAGGCCCACGACCGAGGAAGAACAAAGGGAAGGACTTGAACTTTATTTCGCCTTCCATCACAGTGAGGAATGTGTAGGAGTTACTGCGGTGAATGTTCATGTTAAAATGTGTTTTTGGGTGATCTGTTACTTTTAATTGTATGACTGACCTGGCCAATAAAATTCCTCGTATGTTGCAAAACATACTTGGCAAATAAAGTGTGGTTCTGATTCTGACTTATTTCTCATACCAGGGTTCATACACTTGGAACAGCTATAAATTCAAGGGCTTTCACGGTCCAAAAAATCCCATTTCCAAGGACCAAAATTTCAGTAAACATTGATGGTTTATCGGAGACGTATATCAATTGCTTGGTATTGGATGATTTGATTCTGTACCAAATAACAGCAAGTAAGAAGGTTGGCTGGTCGCCATGTAAGATTTGATTGAAAATCATGTTTTGCACATCTCTGGTACAAAGACCACAGCAGAAAAATCAACTTTCAACTCAAAGTTCCTTCGAAGTTATGAACCATTTATATAGCTCGAAACATTGCCAAAGGCCCATTGGAATTTGGAGTTGAGACCTTGTTTTCTGTTGTGTTACTTGTGTGATCTGTTATACAGGCACTGATTTTCAGGGAAATCTGAGAAGGTGATCAGTCAATCCATTGGCCCATGTTGCACAGGATGACACTAAACTACATAATAATTAATTACACACAATAAAATAAATATAATAATAATAATAAACTTTATTTCAGACTCAAGGTCCAGACAAGGGGCAACATTACATAAAAATGCATTACATATTTAAAAATATCATAAAGTACATATAAAATCTTAGTATATCACTTATAAAAGCATCATAAATTATATATTAAGAAAAAAAAACACAATGCATGAATTAAAATCCAGAATAAAAGAATGATCAATGTCCTACAACGAAACAGCGATGTTACCAGCATTACACCATCTAGGTTTCCTTAGTAGTGTTCTCATGGCATCATTATATGACACCTTTAGTCTCTGCAAAACTTGTCTTTCCATAGTTCGACCACAGGTGCGCAGTATAGAGTGGTGTGCAGTATGCTCTAAATAGCGACATCTTAACCACATCTGCACACGCACCAAACTTACTCAAGAGAATATCATCCTGTATATACAGCATGCGTTGTTGCCTATAAATATCCTCATCATCTGTCATTTGTTCTGTAATAAAATGCCCTAGATATTTTACCTTATTACAGACACTAAGTTTATTGTCAGACAATTTAAAATCAGGACATTTTAGACATTTATCCTCTTTGGTTCTACAGATCATAACAGCACTCTTACCAGCATTATATTTAATATCATGTTCCATACCATACACAGAACATATAGTAGGGAGCTGCTGTAGACCAGCGCTAGATGGACTAAAGACCACAAGATCATCTGCATACATAATATGGTTCACTAAAATATTACCAATCATGCACCCAGTATTACAGGCTTTCAATTGTTTGGACAGATCATCAATATAAAGATTAAAAAGGACTGGGGACAAAATCCCCCCTTGTCTAACACCATTGCTAACCCCAAATGGGGCTGAGACCCTATTGCCCCATTTTATTTGCATAGTCTGGTGGGCATACCAGTAGGCCAGAATTCTCACAGTGTATTTAGGCACCCATCTTTGACTCATTTTAACAATCAGATTTGTGTGATTAACATGATCAAAGGCTTTGGAAGCATCAATAAAGCACATAAGGATTGAAGAGGTTTTGCCTCTATATTTGTTTACAATCTCCTTTAGGGCATATATGCATAAGTCAGTGCCATGTTTAGCTTTTAAACCAAACTGATTATCTGTGGAGTTAACAAACTCATTTATTCTATCCAGCAGAACTCTTTCTAAAACGTTTGACAATATGCTGGCTAAAGCTATGGGCCTGTAATTATTTAGGCTGCCTACTTTACCAGCTTTGTCCTTAATGACCGGCACTAACAGAACAGACAACATTGAGTCTGGTAACAAGCCATGAATCATAAAGCCAGTAAAACAAATAGCAAGGAGAGGAGCTATCCTCATACTCACATACTTAAGATGTTCAGCAGAAATATGATCCAAGCCTCTTGCTTGGTTGTTGGACAGCTTATTCATGGCATTATACACCTCTGAGAGGGGGCGCTGTCCTATACGGCTGCCAGTCCTGCCGCTGTCCGTTTCTTTCACTTCTTTTTATTATTTTTAGTACGTAAAAGTGTTGTTTGGGAGTCTAATTATTTTATGTGTGGGGGTGGGGGGGAGGGGGAAACTGCTTTTTCTAGTCCCTAGCTGGTCGGGGAGGCTGCCTTCCTCCGAGTAGCACCTTCGACCAGCCCTCGAGGCCTACCAGCGGGGCCTGGAGCGGCGTTTCCTGAGGGGACCTGGCCCAGAACCTCGGCTTCGGCGGCGGCACAGCGCTGGAGCGCTATCGCGGAGTGGGCGATGCCTGCCTGGGTCGCCGCGCTGGAACTACGGTATGCTGGGATCTGCCGATTGAACATCGTGGTGCTGCAGGTCTGTGGAGTGGACAGCCGTGGGCAGCGGCGCTGACTTTGAACATCGGGAGCCTGGGATCTCTCGCCGAGATCACCAGTGGTGGAGCTCCGTCCATAGCGGCCTGTTGGCTTTGGAAGCCGTGGTCTGCAGTAAGGAGGAGGCCATTCCAGGCATCCCAAGCCGATGACAGGAATCTCCCGACGCCGGAGCACCATCACCCGGCGAGAGGGCCTGAAACATCGGGCCTCCGTAACGGCGACTGTGGAGACCTCAATAGGCCCGACTATGGGTGGACAAGAGGATGGGGACTGGACTTTGTGCCTTCCCTCACAGTGGGAACCATTGTGGGGGGGATGTTTTTATGTTTTAATGTTAAACTTCTTCTTTAATGCTATGTTGTACTTTTATTAGTGTGCTGCAAGGACATCTGAATTTCCCATTGAAAATGGGATTAATAAAGTATTTATTATTATCATTATTATTATGTGACATAATCACCATTGAGTCACTACTCTCAATATTGTCCACCCTATACAAGTCACCTTGGACACAGTTAAATAAAGTACTATAATGTTGTTGCCATAACTCCGCGATATTAGCTGTTCCAGAGATTCCATCTACAGTGCATGGTAGAGATGTTTTTGCAACTGTTAAGAGCTCTCACTTCTTTCCAAAAATCTGTAGCCTTGTTACTTAGCAGCTTCTTAGCCATGGAATCAGCCCTCATAGCCAAACGTGGGCAGCAGGTGGGACTAGTGTAGAATGGGCATGTAGGTCAGTGTGGCACGTTGGGCCGAAGGGCCTGTTTCCACGCTGTGTCACTGTGTCTCTCTGTCTCTCTCTCTGTCGCTCTCTATCTCTCTCTCTGTGTGTCTTTCTCTCTGTATGTCTCTCTCTCTCTCTCTCTCTCTGTCTCTCTGTCTGTCTCTCTGTCCCTGTCTCTCTGTGTCTCTCTCTCTCTCTGTCTGTCTCTCTGCCTCTCTCTCTCTCTGTCTCTCTCTCTCTGTCTCTTTCTGTCTCTCTCTCTCTCTCTCTCACTGTCTCTCTCTGTCTCTCTGTCTCTCTCTGTCTCTCTCTCTCTCTCTCTCTCTCTCTGTCTCTCTGTCTCTCTCTCTCTCTGTCTCTCTCTCTCTCTCTCTCTCTCTCTCTGTCTCTCTCTCTGTCTCTCTCTGTCTCTCTCTCTGTCTCTCTCTGTCTCTCTCTCTCTCTCACACTGTCTCTCTCTGTCTCTCTGTCTCTCTCTGTCTCTCTCTCTCTCTCTCTGTCTCTCTCTGTCTCTCTCTCTCTCTCTCTGTCTCTCTGTCTGTCTCTCTGTCCCTATCTCTCTGTGTCTCTCTCTCTCTCTGTCTGTCTCTCTGTCCCTATCTCTCTGTGTCTCTCTCTCTCTCTGTGTCTCTCTGCCTCTCTCTCTCTTTCTGTCTCTCTCTCTCTATCTCTCTCTCTCACTCTCTCACTGTCTCTCTCTGTCTCTCTCTGTCTCTCTCTCTCTCTCTCTCTCTCTCTCACTGTCTCTCTCTCTCTCTGTCTCTCTCTCTCTCTCACTGTCTCTCTCTCTCTCTCTCTCTCTCTCTCTCTCTCTCTCTCTCTATCTGTGTCTCTCTCTGTCTCTCTCTGTCACTCTCTGTCTCTCTCTCTCTCTCTCTCTCTCTGTGTCTGTGTCTCTCTGTCTCTCTGTCTCTCTCTCGGTCTCTCTGTCTCTCTCTCTCTCTCTCTCTCTCTCTCTGTCTCTCTCTCTCTCTCTCTGTCTCTCTCTCTGTCTCTCTCTCTCTGTATCTCTCTCTCTCTCTCTCTCTCTCTGTTCTCTCTCTCTCTCTCTCTCTCTCTGTCTCTCTCTCTCTGTCTGTCTCTCTGTCCCTGTCTCTCTGTCTCTCTCTCTTTCTCTCTCTGTCTCTCTCTCTCTCTGTCTCTCTGTCTCTCTCTCTCTCTCTCTCTCTGTCTCTCTCTGTCTGTGTCTCTCTGTGTCTCTCTCTGTCTCTCTCTCTGTCCCTGTCTCTCTGTCCCTGTCTCTCTCTCTCTCTGTGTCTCCTCCTGCCTCTCTCTCTCTCTGTCTCTCTCTCTCTCTCTCTCTCTCTATCTGTCTCTTTC
>JAXLNO010005553.1:0-67112 GCA_038087875.1 Malacoraja senta | reverse complement strand
GAACCAGTGGATGTGTTATATCTGGACTTTCAGAAGGCTTTCGACAAGGTCCCACATAAGAAATTAGTATACAAACTTAAAGCCACGGTATTGGGGGTTCAGTATTGATGTGGATAGAGAACTGGCTGGCAGACAGGAAGCAAAGAGTAGGAGTAAACGGGTCCTTTTCACAATGGCAGGCAGTTACTAGTGCGGTACCGCAAGGCTCAGTGCTGGGACCCCAGCTATTTATGATGTATTTTAATGATTTGGATGAGGGAATTGAATGCAACATCTCCAAGTTTGCGGATGACACGAAGCTGGGGGGCAGTGTTAGCTGTGAGGAGGATGCTCGGAGGCTGCAAGGTGACTTGCATTGGCTGGGTGAGTGGGCAAATGCATGGCAGATGCAGTATAATGTGGATAAATGTGAGGTTATCCACTTTGGTGGCAAAAACAGGAAAGTAGACTATTATCTGAATGGTGGCCGATTAGGAAAAGGGGAGATGCAACGAGACCTGGGTGTCATGGTACACCAGTCATTAAAAGTAGGCAGGTACACAAAAATGCTGGAGAAACTCAGCGGGTGCAGCAACATCTATGGAGCGAAGGAAATAGGCAACGTTTCGGGCCGAAACCCTTCTTCAGACATTAAAAGTAGGCATGCAGGTGCAGCAGGCAGTGAAGAAGGCGAATGGTATGTTAGCATTCATAGCAAAAGGATTTGAGTATAGGAGCAGGGAGGCTCTACTGCAGTTGTACAGGGTCTTGTTGAGACCACACCTGGAGTATTGCGTACAGTTTTGGTCTCCTAATCTGAGGAAAGACATTCTTGCCATAGAGGGAGTACAGAGAAGGTTCACCAGACTGATTCCTGGGATGTCAGGACTTTCATATGAAGAAAGACTGGATAGACTCGGTTTGTACTCGCTAGAATTTAGAAGATTGAAGGGGCATCCCACTTGTCACTGCCTGTCATTCTGAAAAAGACCCGTTAATTCCTATTCTTTGCTTCCTGCCTGCAAACCAGTTCTCTATCGATGTCAATGGGGACTCAAAGCAGGCACTGGTCGCTGGTCGTTCTCCTCCAGCGGGATCAGAGTCTTCGTTTTCCATTTGGCGACATCGGGGACACCTCCGACTCCGGGCTGGGCTGGGTCTCTGACTGGGCTGCGCTGGGTCTCCGATGCTGGGCTGGGCTGGGCAGGGTCTCTGATGCTGGGCTGGGTCGGGTCTCTGACGCTGGGCTGGGTCGGGTCTCCGATGGTGGGCTGGGTGTCCGACGCTGGGCTGGGCTGGGTCTCCGACTCTGGGTTGCGCTGGGTCTCCGACGCTGGGCTGGGTCGGGTCTCCGACGCTGGGCTGGGCTGGGTCGGGTCTCCGACGCTGGGCTGGGTCGGGTCTCCAACGCTGGGTCGGGTCTCCGACGCTGGGCTGGGCAGGGTCCCTCCGAAAATTGTGTCCGGTTGTAAACCTCTGCCAGCCATCCTCAGCTCCAGTACAAGAGGCGATGGCGCAGGAAGGGCGGACGATCCCGGGGAGTGACAGAGAAAGATACTAATCCACGCGGCGCTGACTGGCAGGAAAAGAGATCGATTTGCGCACACGCATTTTTTAAGGATTTTTAAACCTCACCAACTTTTACGACATTCAACCGATTTGAACAAAACTTGGTGCACTCGCAGCACAGGAGAACGATGAGTGAATGCGAAAAATCGTAGCGCTATCGTGAACCGTTTTTGCGCAAGGAGGGGGAGAGGAGAGGGGGGGAGAGGGGGGAGGAGGGGGAGGAGAGTGGGGAGGAGAGGGGGAGAGGGGGGAGGGGGAAGGGGCAGAGAGGGGGAATGGGAGGGGGGAGAGAGGTGGATAGGAGGGAGGGGGGCGGAGGGGGAGGGAGGAGGAGGGGAGAGAAGCGGGGTGGAGGGGGGGAGAGGAGGGGGGAGAGGAGGGGGAGAGGAGGGGGAGAGGAGGGGGAGAGGAGGGGGGGGGAGAGGCCTCCGAAGCCCTTGGAAGTTCCACCAGATTACTGTGTGTTCAGCAGCTTCAATCCAGAGCCCTGGGGGGTGAGCGGCTGGGCTGCGGGCAGGGCGGATGGCTGGCTGAGTGCGAGTCGACTGCAAGCGGGAGGCGACAAAATGACTGTGAGTTGGGGGGGGTGGCGAGGGGGGGTTAACGTAACTCGTCAGCGGCTTCAATACTGACGAGGGGGGGAGGGCGGCTGGGCTGTGGGCGGGTCAGGCGGGGCGGACATCCAGCCGAGTGCGAGTTGACTGCGAGTTGGGGGGGGAGGGTTAATGTAACTCGCAGCTCGTGCAAAAACAGTGCCCAGCAGGCTACGCTTTGCAAACTGTGCGCAGCTGGCCGCGAGGAGCAGAGGCATTGTGACGTCATCAGCTCGTTAGCTTTAAAAAAAATCTCAGATTTGTGAACAATTTTAATTTAAAAACTCAAGAGATAATGAATCAATTTTTCAGATGAGGCGATTTTTGAGATCATGGGGTAAATCTCTATCGCAATATGTAAAATTTTCACCGTTAGCGCGTTGTGTTTATGAGGTGTGAATCGCACACACACAAATACATCCAATAGATAGATAGATAGATAGATAGATAGATAGATAGATAGATAGATAGATAGATAGATAGATAGATAGATAGATAGATAGATAGATAGATTGATTTATAGATTTGCCAGTCTATCCTAGCCAATTCCGGTCTCATACCTTCAAAGTCTCCTTTATTCAAGTTCAAGACCCCAGTCCTGAATTAACCGTGTCACTCTCCATCCTAATGCAGAATTCCACCATTTTATGGTCACTGTTGCCCAAGGGGCCTTGCACAACAAGATCGCTAACTAATCCTTCCTCATTACACAATACCCAGTCTAGAATGGCCTGCCCTCTCGTCAGTTCCTCTACATATTAGTTTAAAACCCCATCCCGTATACATTCCAGGAAATCCTCTTCCTCAGCACTGTTACCAATTTGGGAAGAAAAATACTCAAGATTGTTTATTGGTGATGTCCATATATGTGTCAGGCATCCTTTTGAAAAGCAAAACACAGATGTTAGAAATTTAAATACAAGCAGAAACTGCTGCAAATACATTGACAGTCAGCAGCATCTATGAGAAAAAAGCAACATTTCCGCTTCATTAACACAGTTTAAATTCAAATTTAAAATGCAAAAAAGAACAACATCACTTAGCGGACAATTATTATGTTTTATTAAAACCTCATTTGAGAAGAAATTTTAGTAAGGCGCAGTAATAAATATATTGGGAAAATTTGACACCTATGCCATTAAGACCAAATCACAAAATTGTTTCTAAAGGGCCGGGGTGTCCCACTTAGGCAATTTTTTCGGCGACTGTCACAGTTGTAGCAGGTCGCCGTAAAAGCAGCGACTGGAACCCCTCCCCTACGACAATGTCTACGACAAGCTACGACAACCTACTACCTAGTTGACCTCACGCTACAGCAAGCTACCGACAACCGGCGACCCAATAAGACGTCCACCTACGACAACCTACGACCACACAGGCAACAACCTATGACAATCAAAGTCAATCTACATCCACCCGCAACAAGCTATGACAAGCAACGACCCGGCCGGCGACAACTGAAAACAACTTGAGAAAATTCAGTCTCTGGTACCTGTCGCCAGTTGACCTAGGTTGACGTAGGTAGTCGCCAATGGAATTCACCGAAGTCAGCATCTGGCGACAACCTGCATCAGCCTGGCAACAACCTACGACAGCACCTACGACAGGAGAAGACAAGCTACGTCAAGCCCACAGTAGTCGCCGAAAAGTTTTGAACATTTCAAAATCCAGCGGCAACCAGAAAAACGTTACCACTCTTTAGGCGACTTGAGGAATACTCATGGCCATACAGGCGTCACCCCGCGACCATGTGGTGACAGCCTAGTCGCCTGTAGTCGCTGAAAAAAATCGCCTAAGTGGGACAGGCCCTTAATCCTCAATGAATGGATTTAACATATCCAATATGCAAAGAAAGTGAAAGGGCTGAAAGATAAAATAAGAAATGCGATTTCCGGTGGCGCCATGTTAGATTAACAGACATGCACCTAGCTCCGCTCTCGAAAAATGTCGCGATTTTTCGTGTAAAAACGGGTCCATAAGTCGGAATTGGATTAAAAACCTTACCGGAGGTTCTGGTCGCCGGGCTGATGACGTCATCAGTAAGCGCGATGTTTTAAACGTTGGCTTAAAGACTTTAAATGAGTAAACTGTCTCCAGCTAAGAGCCCTCAGAGAACAGTTAAAAAGCTGCTGAAAAAACTGAAGAATCCTGAAGGAGAAGGTACCTCTGAAGTTTCTGAAGTGACTGTAAAAATGGATACAAGATCTAAGACAGAGCTGACTAAAGATAAAGAACTCGAGGATTTGAAGAAATCAGTGAAGGATATGAAAGATGAAATTATGGATGAAAATAAAACTCTGATGGGACAAATGATGGAAAAAATCGAAAAGATGATGTAGGATTCGAATGTTGGAAATCAGAAGGTGGCTGATTCACTGGATACTATAAATAAACGAATTGATGATGTGAAAGATGGACTATCGGGGAGAATGGATAAGATGGAAAAAATTACTACGGACAGGTTCACTGCTGTGCTTGAAAGTAGCTGCAAGTATGGTCACAATTACAGAATTGGAGAAAAATATGGCTCGAGTGGTTGAAGACATGGTGAAAATGAGGCAAGAACATGATCAAAGGAAGCAAGAATATGAGCAAACTTCAGTACAGATGATGACTCAACTGGGGAAAGTCTCAGATAAATGCCTGGACCTGGAAGCTCGCTCTAGATGCCGGATTTTGAGAATTCTAGGAGTCTCAGAGGGAGCTGAGGGAAAGGACGTTCGTGAGTGCCATGGACTTACTTAAACAACTGCTTAATCTCTCCAAAGAACCGAAAATTGAAGTGGCTCATCGTGTTCCAAGATTTAAACCGAGATCTCAAGCTGGAAAAGACCACCCATGACATATTATTGTGAAATTTCGGGACATTTCAGAACTGGAAGAGGTGATGAGCAAAATTAAATACGGAGTGCAATTACGGTTGGATAATGACATTATCAAAATATTCAGGGACTATCGTATGAAATTGTGCAAAAGAGAAATCAATTCGGAAAGGCAAAAGAACTTTTAAGAGGGAAACAAGGTGTCAGATACGCTGTTTTTTATCCAGCCAAAATGCGTATTTCTTTTAATGGTTGTGAAAGATCATTTGTAAAACCGGAGGATGCGTACAAATATGCCCAGAGCATCGTTGAAAAGGAGAAATTAATGGTATGAATTAATCCTTTTTTTAATTAGAATTCCACGGTTAATGGAGGTTTGGCAGCTCAGAACCATTTCAAGCAGTGTTTTGTTTAGGATGGCTAGACTGTTATCTGTGGAATTTTGACTCAAGGAAATTCTGTGTTCCAAACGAGTAAACAGCTGAACTGAAGATGGTGGACTATACCAGAAGCATTAATTGTTTAATAGATTATAATATTAAATCCAATTGTAAGAATTGATCCTATTAACAACCTAACAATTTAACAAGTTATCAATATTAGATTAGAATAGTAACGGACGCTAATAAAAATAAAAATTAACGAACTAACAAAACTAATATAAATGTTTACTAAATCCAAACCTTATCTATAACTGGGAGGAGGGGATGAGAAACGAGCACCTGGCTTAGGTCCAGGGGCGCGTCTCGTTAACCCCTTCAACCAACAGTTGACTATTATTGAAGCTAAAATCATTTGTTTAATCATTAGTAGCTAAAATTGCAATATATATATGATATGTTATAATGAAGTATATAGGGTAAATTTGTATCATATATCTGAATGTGAGGCCCCGTTCTAATATGTTATGATTAACCAAGAGAGCGGAGTTATTTGTTTAACACCAACAATGGAAGTTGAAACAAGGTTTTCTCCCACCTACAGGTGGGCCACTTGTTACAGTGTCGACTATTTTAGACACTGTATTTTCACTTTTTCAATTAAAAAAAAATATATATTATTATCACATAAACTCACATGTTTGTGTTTTGTGTTTAGTGATAAGCGTAAAAGGGATATGCCAACAAAACTTAGACATTCAAAGGTTCCCCCAATACCCTAAGACCTGGGATATGGATGCACCACAAGATTTAAAGGTACTATAATTATTCAAAATGCAAGATGCTAAACAAAAGAACCTAGGAGGAGTCTCATTCTGTAGTTGGAATATAAGAGGTATTAACAAACCTATTAAAAGGGGTAAGATACTAGCTCAGCTGAAACTGTACAATTCTGACATTATCTTCTTACAAGAAACTCATCCAAAATCTCATGATCAAGCTAGGTTGAGGGCGAAATGGATAGGTCAAATATACCATTCCTCATATACTTCAAAATCTAGAGGTACGTCAATCATTATTAGAAAAGGTATACCATTCAAAGCAAAGAATACCATAACAGACATTGAAGGGAGATATTTGATAGTTAATGGAGAAATTCATGATACTCCAATTACTTTGGTAAATATATACGCGCCT
This sequence comes from Malacoraja senta, assembly GCA_038087875.1. Classification (NCBI taxonomy): domain Eukaryota; kingdom Metazoa; phylum Chordata; class Chondrichthyes; order Rajiformes; family Rajidae; genus Malacoraja; species Malacoraja senta. The sequence goes on along the minus strand of JAXLNO010005553.1, from coordinate 60,572 downwards.
AACTTTGACAACCCTCATCTTTTCAATACAATTCTGAACATAATCGCAGAGTTTAATTATCAAAATGTTATAATTCGAGGAGACTTTAACTGTGTTTTAGATCCGTATTTAGACAAATCAAGCCAAAAACAGAGAGGGAATACGAAATCTAAAACCGGTGAACTTTTTAATACTTATATAAACAATACTAATATAGCAGATGTTTGGAGAATTGCTAATCCAACTGGCAGGGAATACTCGTTTTATTCAATGGTACATAAAACATACTCACGTATAGATTATTTCCTGGTGGATACAAAATTAATCCCTCATACTTTGAACCCAACATACCATACAAATTCGATTTCAGACCATTCACCACTAACTTTCTTTTTAAAACTGGAAGGAATGTCTAAGAATAAACCGTTTTGGAGATTTAATTCTCAAATCCTAAAAGATCCGCAAGCGAGTATATATTTAAAAGAACAAATGGATGCCTTTTTTGAAATAAATGACACTCCAGATATATCGCCTACTGTACTATGGGAATCTTTTAAAGCATTCATTAGAGGTATTATAATTTCATATCAAGCTTTTCAAAATAAAAAGAATAAGAATGAACTAAGACAGTTAGAAGAACTTATTAGACAAATGGACATAGATAATGCTAAAGATCCATCAATAGATAAACATAATAAAATAATAATTTTGAAATTTAAATTAAATAAACTATTATCAGCCAAACTTATAAGACTTTTCCAAATTACAAAACAGGAGCACTTTGAATTTGGGGATAAACCGCATAAACTTTTGTCTCGCCAGCTAAAAAAACGAGAAAAAGAACATACGATCCCAACTATTAAATCAGATAGAGGGGAATTATTAACCATACCGAAGGATATTAATAAAAGATTTGCGCAATTTTATGAGAATTTGTATACATCTAAAACGACAACTGACTCCAATAAAATTACAGAGTTCTTGGATAATTGTAATCTTCCAAAGTTAGAGTTGAAGGAACAAGAGGAATTGGGTGCACAAATCTCAATTAAGGAATAAGAAGATACAATAAACTCATTAAAGAATGGAAAAACACCAGGTCCTGATGGATTTACTAACGAATTTTATAAAAGCTTCTATGACAAAATTATACCACGATTACAAAAAATGTACCAATATGCTTTTAAAAAACAAATATTACCTGATACATTAACTGAATCAACGATCACACTAATACTTAAAAAAGACAAAGATATAGAAGAACCGGGTTCATATAGAGCTATAGCATTGTTAAATACAGATCAAAAAATATTAGCGAAAACATTAGCTAGAAGATTAAGTAAATATATTAGTAAACTAATAAACCCAGATCAGACGGGGTTTATCCCCAAGAGATATTCATCTAATAATATGAGACGTCTACTCAATATAATGCACTCACATAAATTTGAAGAACAAGAATTATCAATTATTTCGCTGGACGCTGAAAAAGCATTTGACCAAGTAGAATGGAATTATATGGATAAATTATTACAAAAATTCCAACTGGGAGAGAATTTTATTTTATGGATTAAACTATTATATAATAAACCTACAGCTAGAATATTAACTAATAACATATTATCCTCGAAATTTCAACTATCAAGGGGAAATAGACAAGGATGCTCATTATCACCACAGTTGTTTGCTCTCATAATTGAACCGTTAGCAGAAAAAATTTGAACACATCCAGATATCCATGGGTATAATACTAAATATTCAAATAATAAAATATCTTTATATGCGGATGATATATTATTGTACATTACAAAACCTCAAATTACTATACCAACTATATTAAATTTAATTGAGGACTTTGGATCTTTTTCTGGATACAGAATAAATTGGAATAAAAGTGAAATTATGTCAATAAAACCGAAAGACTCAACACATCTTTTAAAATTCCCTTTTAAAATAGCTACAGAAAAATTTAAATGCTTGGGTATTGAAATCACTAAAACATATCAAGGCATGTTTAAAGAAAATTTTGATCCTTTACTTAATTAATTAAATTTTGGAAAACGCTCCCAATGTCTTTAATAGGCCGAATAAATGCAATAAAAATGATCTTCTTACCACAAATTTTATACATATTTCAATCGATTCCTATATACCTACCAAAGACGTTTTTTTTTAAACTGGATTCAGACATTACTAATTTTATATGGGACTATAAATCACATAGAACACACTTGAACAAAGCTAAAGTATTAGGGGGCTTACCACTCCCTAACCTCATGTATTATTATTGGTCAGTAAATATTAAAAATATGATTCAACTGATGGACAACTCTGCCCAGCAAGTGGACAGGATTGTAATGGAGAGAGAGGACTGCTTCTCTGGAAACATTGGAGCGATTCTCCTCTCACCAATGAAACTGGATAACATAAATTATAACAAAAACCCAATTATACATACTACAATCAGAACTTGGAAACAAATAAAACAAAACTTAAAATTAAGAAATCTATCGCTTTTATCTCCAATAGTTTCAAGATGGCGGATGTGCAGGAGTGGGCGCCGTTTGTATGGCCGCCTGCCTGCAGTCCGTCCTCTAACTTTTTTATTGTCTAGAATTTTTTTTTTTTTGGAGTCTATTCTTTCTATGTGGGGGGTGGAAGTTGGGGGGGGGGGGACTGTTTTAACCCCAGTCCTACCTGGTTGGAGATGCGGTTTTCTTCCAAGTCGCATCTCCGGTCTCCCCATGCGGCCTTCCATCGGGCTGGAGCGGCGTTCCTGCCGCGGGACCACAGCTTCGGCGGCACAGGGCTGGGACACCAACACGGAGCGGGCGATGCCTTGCCGGGTCGCCGCTCCGGAGTGCTGTGACCGCCGACCACCAACATCGAGCAGCGGTCTGCGGTCTGCGGTTTGAGGGCATCCCGCCGCGGGCGGGCGGCGCTGGATCAGAAGCACCGTGGAGTCGAAGCACCAACCGGCACGGCCTAAAGTCCACGGGCGTCGCAGTCTCCGGGGAAGGAGCGGCCGCTCCAGACATTTCCAAGCTGCTGAGGACTTTTCCACCCGATGCGGGTGGGGCCTATAATCATCGGGCTGCCGTTCCGGCGACTGGCTGCAGTGGCCTCAATCTGGCCCCGACCTTGGGTGGATTAGGAGGAGGAGGAGGACTGGACATTTTGGTGCCTTCCCTCACAGTGGAGAGTGTAGATTCTACTGTGGGGGGATGTTCGTGTTGAATTTCTTATAGTGTGTTGTGTCATTTTTTTCTACTTCTTTTTATTATTTGTATGGATAGTCTTCCCTGTAAAGCACTTTGGCTTTTGATTGAAATCGACTGAAAAGTGCTTTATAAATAAACTTACTTTACTTTTACTTTAGTTAATAACCCTTCGTTTAATCCCTCTATTACAGACAAATCTTTTATACAATGGGATAGACTAGGAATTAAAACGTTTGGTGACTTGTATGAAACTGGAAAATTACTATCATTCCAACAATTACAAATAAAATATAAACTGGGAAATAATCAATATTTTAAATATTTTCAAATATGTGACTATTTGAAAAAATATACAAAAGATCATTATAATAGCCCAGCAGATGTATTGGATGAAGCAATGCAGATAAAAGCTGAATCAGCAAACTTAATATCATATTTGTATAATATTATCTTAAATGTAGAAATACCATCTACCGAAGGTATTAGAAGAGACTGGGAACAAGAATTAGCTATTAAAATCTCAAAGGAAAGGTGGAATTTCATTTATTAAACCTGCATAAATGTTTGATTAATGTAAGACGCACTTTAATACAATTTAAAATTTTACATAGATTATATTATTCCAAAACTTAAATTAATACAATTTTCCCAAATGTATCATCCATTTGTGATAAATGTCAATCTCAAGAAGCTACTATAGCGCACTCATTTGTTTTCTGTACAAAAATTCAAAAATTTGGGATTGAAATTTTTGAAATCTTTACAAAATTATTTAAAATAAAACTGATACCCAAAGCAGAATGGATTATCTTCGGGACAACGGAAGATAGTCCAGAACTAAATGTGTTCCAAAAGAAATTAATAGACTATGGGTTAATAACTAGAAAAAAGTTAATCCTAAAATTCTGGAAAAACGCTCCAATACCAACTATAAACATGTGGATTTCAAATATGTTTGAAACATTACACCTAGAAGAGATAAGACTCCTCCTGGCAGGTAAACCAGATCACTTCCACCTGACGTGGTCTGCATTTATAGAAGTATTACAAGTATAGGGTGCTAAAGTACTTAAAAAAAAAACTGAGGTCAGGTAAAGGGGGATGAAAGCTGGAGAGTTGGTATATCCCATTTGCGTGATGCTACAACAAAGTATTTGTTTTTCTCTTTTCCCTCTTTCTCTTTTTTCTTCTTTTTTAGGTTCTATTTCTTAATTCTTTTTTTTTTTTAATTTCTTTCTAATAGGGTCTTTGTTCTTTTTTGTTGTCACGTTTTTTACACTTTCACTTTTTTCCTTCACTTTCTCCTTTCTCTCAATCTCACCCTTTCCCTTTATTAGTGTAAAAAATGACAGAGTACATTAATTGTAATAAGATATACGTGACGAGTACTAATGTAATTGGTTGTAATGTAATGTACTTCTAATAAATAAAAATAAAAATAAAATAAAAATAAAAAATAAAAAATGCGATTTCCAAAAATTCAAACAAAAAATCACAACCAAACAGGAGCTGTTTCTATTCAATAGGAACCTATGTGACACCTATGCCATTAAGACCAAATCACAAAAATGTTTCTAAAGAGCCTGTCTAGGCATAAGCTCAGGGGCGACCGCGCCTTTGTGGTTGCAGCTCCTAGACTGTGGAACAGCATCCCTCTTCCCAGGGCCAGCCTTAAGTCGATTGGACCGATTTCTCCCAATTGAGCCCCGCGCCCAAGGGGGGCCCCGCGTTAATTTTCCGTATTTCATATGGAAATACAAATTCGCTTTGTTAAATAAAGATTTTTTTTTAAACATTCGGCATATGGATTATTTTACAAAACAAACATGGATAACAACCGCTGCACAGCCATCAGACACAAACGATTTGTTAACTACTACTGTAGCACTTGTTAACAGCAAGTAGTTAACAAGTAGTTATACAATGAGTCATCAATGCATCAATCCACATTCCTCAGTAAATGTAATTATGTTTTGAACAAGTATTAATGACGCTGCGTTCCTTTGAATACAATTCACACGGCGTCATTAACACTTGTTCAAAACACAATTACATTTACTGAGGAATGTAGATCGATGCATTGATGACACATTGAGAATTTCTTAAAACTCACCATCATGATTGAGGACTTCTTCTTGGTGAGCTTCTTGGTGTGCAGCAGGTTAGTCATTCAATTTACCTACCGACCCACGTTGTGTCTCTCTGTCTTTCGCTCTCTCCATCCCTCCCTCTCTCTCTCTCTCTCCAGCTCCCCATCTCGTCTCTCTCTAGCTCTCTCGGCATTCCCGGAATCATTGACGTTTTGCGGTAGACAAAAATGCTGGAGAAACTCAGCGGGTGAGGCAGCATCTATGGAGCAAAGGAAATATGCAACGTTTCGGGCCGAAACCCTTCTTCAGACCCGGCCCGAAACGTTGGCTATTTCCTTCGCTCCATAGATGCTGCCTCAAGCCCTGTCCCACTGTGCGAGTTCACCCAAGAGCTCGCCTGAGTTTAAAATCTCTGTGTAGCGTCTCTGTCCCTATCTTCAAATTCCCACTTTGAAATAAAATACAACTTTCGACTTAAAAATTTCGCAGCAGGATCGCGATTAGTCGATTCCCACGTATTTTCAATCTTCGTTCGATTCAGTGTAATTTTCACACCTGGTTGATGTAGTTTTTTTTAAAAGATACAGTACATTACAATAAATAGTTTCAAGCATACCCGGTACTAAACGCACGAACATTAAGGTCGTTACTGATGTTACAAACAGTTATAAATGAACATAATTTCAAAGTGAAATAGATTTCCGTGGAAAGAATATTTAACCAGAATATAAGGTGAGGTCGCTGCAAAATGCTCACTTAGAACAATACGCCGTCAACTCAGGATTGTTTCTTAGCACTCTGACAGGTTTCAATCTAACCTCGTAGCTCGCTGTTAATCGATTCATAGCTATTAATTTTCATTCCTGGTCCGTATCGAACTTCTCCAAATGCAAACGCTTCAAGTTACGTTTCTTGTGTGGTGGTAAGGGGGGGGATGCTAGGATAAAATACCATATATTTGCATTTATATAGCGATCCTGCTGCAAAAATGTTAAGTCGAAAGTTGCATTTTATTTCAAAGTGGGAATTTGAAGATAGGGACAGAGATGCTACACAGAGATTTTGATAGGAAGGAAACGTTACAGCAGCTGAGTAAAAGATTGGTCAAATGGTAGGTTCAATGAAGATCGGGCGAGGGGGATTGGGGGTGGGGGAAAAGTATCTATAGGTAGGGACTTGCCTAAATGAGTACTGAGATGGATTATCATTCCACACCAAATTTCTTGGACAATAATACCTTTTATGCAATTATCACAACATTTTGCTGGATATGGATCAACGGACTATGTATGGTACATGCTCGTAAATTAGTAAAACAAATGTTCTTCTTTAAGTACGGTTGTTTCTGAGATGGGGTGACTGATATCAAATAACCTACATTCTATATTTTGTCATAATGTGGCTGAAACAATGGCATATTTTATGATATTTATTGAGATAGAAAGATACAACTGAGTTCGGACAAAATATTACCTTGCAACATTCTGTATGTCTGATAGATATTGTGAAATGGAACTCAGAAATTATGGGAGGATTACATAAAACTACAATTCAAAGGTAATGAATATACTGAGTATTCTTATTTCCATCATGAACATACAATAGTGATATAGGACACCAGGTCCTACTACGGTAAACTCACGAGCTACTACGGTATGACTACGTGTTAATAAGTATCAAATTTTTACATCCCGAGTATATTTTACTCGTGGACATTTTTCAACATGTTGAAAAATCTTCACGAGTTACCACGTTTCCTGAGTACCTGCTGTTAGCGCTAAGAAATGTCCCGAGCTCCGACGTACCCGCTACATTAATTCTACGTGCTTACCACGAGTTTTGGTTTTTTTTTTTACTCGGGAGAGCTCTTGGGTGAACTCGGACAGTGGGACAGGGCTTCACACCCGCTGAGTTTCTCCAGCATTTTTGTCTACCTTCGATTTTCCAGCATCTGCAGTTCCTTCTTAGGCATTTTGCGGTGACGGCTGCATATGCGGTTCCTTTCTGTTGGGGGGGGAAGAGTCCTGGCCCATGGCGGCTCCTGATAAGTGATATGTTCCCTCCGCGGGTGCTGCCTTGCCCGCTGAGTTCCTCCAGCACTCTGTGTTTTTTGTTTGGCTCTGAAGTTGAAGGTGGACTCCGCTGTGTCTACCTTCAACTCCCTGTCTGTGGTGGCTCAGCGGGACGGGCAGGGACTCTGTGGAGAGGGTTGCGGTTCTGGTCGAGACCCTTCTTCAGCAATCACAAGTACTCTCACCGACGAGAGTTCAGTTCAGTCTGAAGAAGGGTTTTCTCTCCAGAGTCGCTGTGCTGCCTGTCCTGCTGAGCTACTCCAGCTTTTGTCTAACTTCAATTTCAGAATTAGATAAGATTTCTCATGGGGGGCTTATAGCGTCTACCCCCACCCCCCCCCCCCCCCCGACCCCTTCCTTCCCAACCTCAGCCTCACGGACCTTAGCGTACCTCTAGTTCCTAAAATCCATTTCCATCACTGATTGCAATATATATGTAACACCACATTGCAGGTTCTACAGAGATTTTCGTGGTTTCTGTAAATATGAGTAAAAGACTAAGGGACATCGGCAGAACATATTTGAGTGGCAGTAAGAAGAGGGGTATAGCCAAGGCAAAGAAGGCCGAAGCAGAAAAGGAGAAAGGTGCATTAGTGGAAGGGAGGGAATGAGGGAGGGGAGGGAGTGAGTTGGAGGGTGGGAAGGATGGAAGGGAGGGAATGAATGGGGGAGAGGAGAAAAGAAGTGTGTATGAGGGGAGAGGGAGGGAATGCGGGGAAGGGAGCCTTTTTTAATACTGAAGATATGAAAGTGAATTAGGTGTCAAATTAAACTTATTTTTATGCTTTATCTGATGGGATAAATTGCAGACTTGATTTTTAAAATCTCAAAATTTTGTAACATTCCTAGAAAATGTACCTGCATCTTGGAGGCCGAAGGTTAGGTTGTTAGCCAAGAAAGATAGATTTCATTATCCCTCAGTACAGAACATCAAGAATGATGTTGCTGTACTGAGGGATAGCCAAGTCTATCCCTCATTGCTAGCAGCTGTTGGGAAGCGGCTCTAAAGTGGGAAGCGGCTGTAAAAGGACAGCGCTGCTCGGGGGGGGAGTTCCTTTCAGAGCGTGTAGGTAGTCTGTCCAGGGGTAAAGTTGCGGGGAGGGCAGGTGCGTTGAGAAGGAGGGGGTCGGGGATCATCCGCTCTATGATCTTTGCTCTTGAGCTGGTCCCCTCACTGTTCAGACGGAGAGCACTGCCAGAGGTGAGCGGGCCGGCAGAAGGCGCTGAGATGGCAGTCAGTTCCGCTGTTCGGTGATGGCGGCCGCTCGTAGCCACGCGAGCTGCTTCCCTCCCCGGCCACGATGCGGTAGCTCCGCGCCCGGAGTGTCGCGGCAGAGGTGAATGAGTGCGTGACTGGCATGAACCTGACCCCCTCCTTCTCAACGCTCCGGCCCACCCCACAACTTTACCCCTGGCTAGACTCCCCACACGCTGTGAAAGGAACTCTCCCCCGAATTGGTCCCTTGATAAGTTGAACTAGTATTGTCATTCAATAAGATGACAACTGATTCAACTTGTCCCAGTGTGCTCCCGTTTTTCCCTCCATCTTTCCACCTGTCGTCACCCTCCACCCATTCAGTAATTCAGAAAGAAGGAGACTTGGAAGCCTTGGGAAAATTGAATTGTTACTTTATTTATTTTTATTGTTATTTTTACGGAGAGAACAATCTGCGCATGCGCGGTTTAAGATTTTTTTAAAGCCGACTGACTGTCATATTAATCACGACACGTGACTCATATATAATTATTTACTAGACTAAGTGGGACCCGTTGGGTCCCATGTTCTCACGGGAGGGCTGGTTCCCCGATGCAATATTACACCTCTCCACCAATTCCAATATTGGTGGCCAGTGAGGGAAGGGGGGGCTTTCTGGAGCGCTGGTATGGGTGTTGTTGGCTGCAGGGACTACTGGACTCCAGAGGGCTAGTATGGACATTGTGGGCCAAATGGATTCTTGGGGTGGCAGCTCAGTCCCTCAAGCCTGATGTGCTGGCAGCTCACTCACGGCTGGTGGGCTCGCAGTTGACTCACTGCTATTCCTTGAAATTACATTTCAAGCAGAGTGCAAGGCCACCAAATTCAAATCCATTTTCCTACCAATTCAAGCAGGGTGGAAGGCCATCAAATTCAAGTGCAGTTTCTTACCTCTTCGAGCAGGGTGCAAGGCCACAAAATTCAAGTGCAGTTTCATACTACTTCAAGCCGGGTGCAAGGCCACCAAATTCAGGTTCAGTTTCCTACCTCTTCAAGCAGGGTGCAAGGCCACCGAATTCAAGTGCAGTTTCATACCAATTCAAGCAGGGTGGAAGGCCACCAAATTCAAGTGCAGTTTCTTACCTCTTCGAGCAGGGTGCAAGGCATCAAAATTCAAGTGCAGTTTCATACTACTTCAAGCAGGGTGCAAGGCCACCAAATTCAGGTTCAGTTTCCTACCACTTCAAGCAGGGTGCAAGGCCACCGAATTCAAGTGCAGTTTCATACCATTTCAAGGAGGGTGCAAGTCCACCAAATTCAAATGCAGTTTCATACCATTTCATGCAGGGTGCAACGACACCACATTCAAATGCAGTTTCATACCATTTTGTGCAAGGCCACCACATTCAAATGCAGTTTCATACTATTTCAAGCAGGGTGAAACCACCATATAAACCACCATAAAACCACACAAAATACCACACTCACAGTTCAGTAGACATTCAGTGTGTACAGTTGATTCACAGCTCACACAGAGTCGTGACCTCTCCCTCCCCCATCATGCAGAGACTGAGTCACACTTACACTTCCGGGTTTTATAATTGCCTCCCCCTCCCACCGGAAAAGGTGTGGCCTTCATGGCGTCATTGACAGGAGAAAGATTCTCAACATTTTTAAAACACTAATAACACTTTTGTATTTCATTGATGGGAAGAATCCTCTGCACCTGATGAGCGGAGGGGAACTGAGTATGATGGCCAAAAATCACAGCCGTAAGTGGTAGCGTTTTATGTAAAATCAATATGGTGCAAACAGGAAGTTGTCAAGTTTAGACAAACAACCATTTGCAGGCAGTGCCTTTTCACTTCAACCCAACCCCCCCAAACAACCATTTGCAGGCAGTGCCTTTTCACTTCAACCCAACCCCCCCAAAACAACCATTTGCAGGCAGTGCCTTTTCACTTCAACCCAACCCCCCCCAAACAACCATTTGCAGGCAGTGCCTTTTCACTTCAACCCAACACCCCCAAAACAACCATTTGCAGGCAGTGCATTTTCACTTCAACCCAACCCCCCCCCCCCAAACAACCATTTGCAGGCAGTGCCTTTTCACTTCAACCCAACCCCCCAAACAACCATTTGATAGCAGTGCCTTTTCACTTCAACCCAACCCCCCCAAACAACCATTTGCAGGCAGTGCCTTTTCACTTCAACCCAAGCCCCCCAAACAACCACTTGCAGGCAGTGCCTTTTCACTTCAACCCAACCCCCCCAAACAACCATTTGCAGGCAGTGCCTTTTCACTTCAACCCAAACCCCCCAAACAACCATTTGCAGGCAGTGCCTTTTTGCTTCAAAACAACCATATTTTCATTTTCAAACCACATTAAGAGCACTCAATTGAGTAGACACGTGTTCAGTGTTATTCGGAGCTCAGAGAGAGGTGACCCTCTGGCTTCCTCCATCTTGCAGATACTGAGTGAGGCACACCACTTCCTGGTTTTATAGTCCCTCCCCCTCCCTCCAGCAGGGGCAGCAGAGAGAATGGCAATTTAAAAAAAAACATTAATATCTCTCTGATTTTTCATCGATGGGAAAAATCCTCTGGTCCTGGAAGGCGGAGGGGGGCTCTGAGTGAGGTGGCCAAAAATGACAGCCGTAGGTGGCGGCGTTCTCTCGGAAATCACAGCGCAGTGAGCCAAAAGCGGTCAAGATCAGTCTTTTAGTAATATAGATTTATATATCTATGGAAATTGTTCCCAATTGGGCCCCGCACCTCCTCAGGCCCACCCTGCCTCTTCCCATTAGAACTGCCCCCTCCATCGACTCTTTTAAGTTGAGACTTAAAACTCATCTTTACTCTCAAGCCTTTCTTGACGTCCTCTGAGGTAGGGCTATATGTATGTATTTATGTATGTACTTAATCTATGAACCACTGTTGTATAACGTTAGTACCTCCACCAATGTAAAGCACTTTGGTCAATGAGAGTTGTTTTTTAAATGTGCTATAGCAATAAAAGTGACTTGACTTGACTTGACTATGTGCAGCCCTGGGTGAGTACCATCAAGCTGAAACACAGTCTCAGGTTAGAAATAATGTCCTAAATGAAAATACATGTTTTTCCCTGTCTCTACATTGTTTTTGAGTAGAGCTTTTCATGATCTTTTCTTGCTACCATCAGGCAGGAGGTACAGAAGCCCAAGATCGCACACCACCAGGTTCAGGAACAGCTACTTTCGCACAAGTGTGGGAACCAACCTATACAACCATCATCCCACATCATAACCATAATCAATGGAACACGACACTCCACCTCTTACACAAGTGCGGACTTCATTGTTTTTCTAATTATGTTATGCTCTTGTTTTTTTTGTAGTTTTTTTCCTTTTATTACCTTGCAGAATTTTTGTATAATTGTGTATAATTTATCTTTTTATGTGTTGTCTATGTGTGTATGACGCTGTTACAAGCAAGATTTCCATTGCACCCATACTTCTTGAAATTGCTAGAAAATGTACCTGCATCTTGGAGGCCGAAGGTTAGGTTGTTAGCCAATAAAGATAGATTTCGTTATCCCTCAGTACAGCAACATCAAGAACGATGTTGCTGTACTGAGGGATAGCCAAGTCTATCCCTCATTGCTAGCAGCTGATGGGAAGCGGCTCTAAAGTGGAAGCGGCTGTAAAAGGACAGCGCTGCTGGGGGGGAGTTCCTTTCAGAGCGTGTGGGTAGTCTGTCCAGGGGTAAATTTGCGGGGAGGGCAGGAGCGTTGAGAAGGAGGGGGTCGGGGATCATCCGCTCTATGATCTTTGCTCTTGAGCTGGTCCCCTCACTGTTCAGACGGAGAGCACTGCCAGAGGTGAGCGGGCCAGCAGAAGGCGCTGAGATGGCAGTCGGTTCCACTGTTCGGTGATGGCGGCCGCTCGTAGCCACGCGAGCTGCTTCCCTCCCCGGCCACGATGCGGTAGCTCCGCGCCCAGAGCGCCGCGGCAGCGGTGAATGAGTGAGTGACTGGCATGAACCCAACCCCCTCCTTCTCAACGCTCCTGCCCTCCCCACAACTTTACCCCTGGCTAGACTCCCCACACACTGTGAAAGGAACTCTCCCCCGAATTGGTCCCTTGATAAGTTGAACTAGTATTGTCATTCAATAAGATGACAACTGATTCAACTTGTCCCAGTGTGCTCCCGTTTTTCCCACCATCTTTCCACCTGTCGTCACCCTCCACCCATTCAGTAATTCAGAAAGAAGGAGACTTGGAAGCCTTGGGAAAATTGAATTGTTACTTTATTTATTTTTATTGTTATTTTTACAGAGAGAACAATCTGCGCATGCACGCTTTAAGATTTTTTTAAAGCCGACTGACTGTCATATTACTCACGACACGCGACTCATTTATAATTATTTACTAGACTAAGTGGGACCCGTTGGGTCCCATGTTCACACGGGAGGGCTGGTCCCCCGACGCAATATTCCACCTCTCCACCAATTCCAATATTGGTTGCCAGTGGGGGAAGGGGGGGGGGCTGTCTGGAGCGCTGGTATGGGTGTTGTTGGCTGCAGGGACTACTGGACTCCAGAGGTCTAGTATGGACATTGTGGGCCAAATGGATTCTTGGGGTGGCAGCTCAGTCCCTCAAGCCTGATGTGCTGGCAGCTCACTCACGGCTGGTGGGCTCGCAGTTGACTCACTGCTATTCCTTGAAATTACATTTCAAGCAGAGTGCAAGGCCACCAAATTCAAATCCATTTTCCTACCAATTCAAGCAGGGTGCAAGGCCACCAAATTCAAGTGCAGTTTCTTACCTCTTCGAGCAGGGTGCAAGGCCACAAAATTCAAGTGCAGTTTCATACTACTTCAAGCAGGGTGCAAGGCCACCAAATTCAGGTTGTTTCCTACCACTTCAAGCAGGGTGCAAGGCCACCGAATTCAAGTGCAGTTTCATAACATTTCAAGGAGGGTGCAAGTCCACCAAATTCAAATGCAGTTTCATACCATTTTGTGCAAGGCCACCACATTCAAATGCAGTTTCATACTATTTCAAGCAAGGTGAAAGCACCATAAAAACCACCATAAAACCACACAAAACACCACACTCACAGTTCAGTAGACATTCAGTGTGTACAGTTCATTCACAGCTCAGACAGAGTCATGACCTCTCCCTCCCCCATCAAGCAGAGACTGAGTCACACTCACACTTCCGGGTTTTATAATCCCTCCCCCTCCCACCGGAAAAGGTGTGGCCTTCATGGCGTGATTGACAGGAGAGAGATTCTCAACATTTTTTAAACACTAATAACACTTTTGTTTTTCATTGACGGGAAGAATCCTCTGCACCTGATGAGCGGAGGGGAACTGAGAATGATGGCCAAAAATCACAGCCGTAAATGGTAGCGTTTTATCTAAAATCAATATAGTGCAAACAGGAAGTTTTCAAGTTTAGACAAACAGCCATTTGCAGGCAGTGCCTTTTCACTTCAACCCAACCCCCCCCTCCCCAAACAACCGTTTGCAAGCAGTGCCTTTTCACTTCAACCCAACCCCCCCAAACAACCATTTGCAGGCAGTGCCTTTTCACTTCAACCCAACCCCTCAAACAATCATTTGATAGCAGTGCCTTTTCACTTCAACCCAACCACCCCAAACAACCATTTGCAGGCAGTGCCTTTTCACTTCAACCGAAACCCCCCAAACAACCATTTGCAGGCAGTGCCTTTTTGCTTCAAACCAACCATATTTTCATTTTCAATCCACATTAAGAGCACAGTTGAGTAGACATGGGTTCAGTGTTATTCAGAGCTCAGAGAGAGGTGACCCTCTGGCTTCCTCCATCTTGCAGATACTGAGTGAGGCACACCACTTCCTAGTTTTATAGTCCCTCCCCCTCCCTCCAGCAGGGGCAGCAGAGAGAATGGCAATTTAAAAAAAAACATTAATATCTCTCTGATTTTTCATCGATGGGGAAATTCCTCTGGTCCTGGAAGGCGGAGGGGGGCTCTGAGCGAGGTGGCCAAAAATGACGGCCGTAGGTGGCGGCGTTCTCTCGGAAATCACAGCGCAGTGAGCCAAAAGCGGTCAAGATCAGTCTTTTAGTAATATGGATTTATATATCTATGAAAATTGTTCCCAATTGGGCCACGCACCTCCTCAGGCCCGCCCTGCCTCTTCCCATTAGAACTGCTCCCTCCATCGACTCTTTTAAGTTGAGACTTAAAACTCATCTTTACTCTCAAGCCTTTCTTGACGTCCTCTGAGGTAGGGCTATATGTATGTATTTATGTATGTACTTAATCTATGAACCACTGTTGTATAACGTTAGTACCTCCACCAATGTAAAGCACTTTGGTCAATGAGAGTTGTTTTTTAAATGTGCTATAGCAATAAAAGTGACTTGACTTGACTTGACTATGTGCAGCCCTGGGTGAGTACCATCAAGCTGAAACACAGTCTCAGGTTAGAAATAATGTCCTAAATGAAAATACATGTTTTTCCCTGTCTCTACATTGTTTTTGAGCAGAGCTTTTCATGATCTTTTCTTGCTACCATCAGGCAGGAGGTACAGAAGCCCAAGATCGCACACCACCAGGTTCAGGAACAGCTACTTTCGCACAAGTGTGGGAACCAACCTATACAACCATCATCCCACATCATAACCATAATCAATGGAACACGACACTCCACCTCTTACACAAGTGCGGACTTCATTGTTTTTCTAATTATGTTATGCTCTTGTTTTTTTGTAGTTTTTTTCCTTTTATTACCTTGCAGAATGTTTGTATAATTATGTATAATTTATCTTTTTATGTGTTGTCCATGTGTGTATGATGCTGTTACAAGCAAGATTTCCATTGCATCTATACTTCACCCCACATATGACAATAAGTCTTGTCTTGATAATTTTAAATCAACCTAGATATATCTAAACACATGAGTTGTTGCTATCAATTCCACCTTTATTTTCTGAATAAATTAGTAAATAACCATGAATAGAAATTTTGAAATTAAAACCATGGTTTTATTAAAATGCCCAATGTCAGAAGAATACATGCCCAAAGTCAGACTGGGTAATCCCACAAATTAATTTCTTCACACGTGTCTGCACTTTATATTGAATAATCTGTTTTGTCAGAAACCATCTTTTTAGACCATGGGGTAGTTGTACAGTTACATTTGAAGAGGTGTCGTTGCCACAGAAAGTTGAGACAATCATGACTGGCATTAAACCAAATTGTAAAAGGTCAGAATGGTAAAATTGGGAACCAAAGTACTAACATTCTTCTTTATAGTTATAATAATTCACCCTTTTAATTTTTTTAAATTACAATAGAAGTATCAAATTTGCAGTCCCTAACATATGAACTCTTGCTACCTGACCTACAAGGGCACCATAAGTATTCACCACTGTTAACTTCATTGTAAACAAACACTCTCCTGCACAGCGGAAAGGACCAACATTAACTAAACATAGGTCCAAAGATGGTCAAGTAAAAAAAGAACATGTCCTGAGTGGCCGAGGTTGCGGCAAATTTCAGAGGCTATAAGAAAGGTCTGTTGTTAATTTACCAACTTGGAGAGGTAAATGTATGAGAAAATTATTCCATACATGTGGTCCACTTTGCAGGACAGCCAGAGTGGTTAAATAATAAAGGGGCAGAAACATTGCTCCTTCCACTGCCATTTCAGGCCATCCCAAAGCAATAAATTACTCTTTAAATAAAGTCACTACTGGAGTCACAATGCTTCCAGCACAAGCAATGTGGTAGCAAATTTGTTTGAGGGAGCAATATTGGCCTGCACAATTTTAATGCACATTTACTGGTGGTGATTTCACTGGCAAGACCAACATTTATCGGCCATTCCAAAATGCCGTTGAGAAGAGATAACTCTCTTGTCCTTTAACAAAGAGGCCTTGGGATCTCTTATATGTATTTGATAGACCATATAAGGGCTCGGTTTAATTGAAAGGCAATACCTCCAACAATACAACATTTCCTCAATACTGTACTGGATAACCAGCCAGGGTATTTGTGCTCAAATTCCTTGGATCGGGAACTTAAATTCATCCTCCCATCTGGCTGTAACAGATTGATCTTGTGTCAGTTCTGATACGAGTGGTGATTTATAAAATAATGCTTTCACAGAATGTGATGATTGTATTGTAATGTTTATACCCAATTAATGGGACCTTTTGCAGTCAATCAATGATCACATTCTCCCTATGCGGAAAAGGCGAAAACAATGCCTTAAAATAGTGGAATGACACTGGAAAAAAAGCTTTAACAATCCACGCACCTCTAGCTGAAGCATCGGTTCACAGGAATTAACAACATTCTTGTTAAGTCTTTGTTAATGGTCTATCACAAACAGCTCATGCAGAATTACAATTTAGAGGCAGATAATAAAATATTTAACCTGGAATTCAACTCAGAACAGCACTGTCAACAATGAATAGGGAGAATAGAAATTAATATCACAATTTTTATAGAATTGTTTACAAGGATCAGCAAATTGTCTGGATAACTGCATAAATGGTGATTCATTTCAAACTTTTGAAATTTAAATTTGCAGCAGCTGAGACGAGCCCTGGCAAATATGTTACAACTTTACAATTTCAATGAATCCTACCAAAAGGACAGCTGATTTTTTTCTTTCTTATAGATTTATGGAGCATATCTGGCATCTAATACTTAATATGTACTGCACAGAAATGTATAGGAAAGCTACATTTAAATTTCAAACAACATACTGATTCCCAACCCCACATCCTTTGCTTATTTCAGGTCTTTTAAAAGTAATCCATATCAATTTACACTGATAAATCCTGGATATCTTATGGGATAGTGAAGTAGCAAAATCAATTTCCTACAAAAGGTAATGAAATGCATTGAAATTCCCATTTAATTTTGCTAACAGTCAGTCCATAGAGTTACACAAAAAATCTACAGCATCTTGATACAGTTTAAAGAGCTTCAATAATTATTAGCAATATAGATACACTACACACAACAATCCTAAAATGCAATTAATAGCACAATTCGTGCAAAATAAAATGTTAGCATCAACTAGTTCATATTAGTGCTTTGTAGCATTTTCTGAGGTGCTATTTTGAACATTCAAATCAAGGAAATAGTACAGCCACAAGTACGATAAATGGTTTATTACAAAAATAACTTAATATTACATTTCTTTTGGAAACAGCTTATTATTGGAACTGGCACTAGGACCACGTGTGTTGCTTGCTAGTTTAGCTGTGCAGATACACCTCTTGGCTTGTTTTTGTAGGATCTGACTTTCTACAGAAGCTTTCTCCATCGTCCATCACACCTTGGGTGAAAAGTCTTGGAAATTCTGGAGAAACACTTTCATATGATCTCTGTATATTTTTGATTAAAACTTACACTTCCTTGCCAGGGTGCAGGATTTTATGCAGCATTTAGATGACTGCACAGTGGCGCAGCTGGTAGAGTTGCCCCCTCATAGCACCAGAGACTCAGGTTTGATCCTAACCTCGGATACAGTCTGTGTGAAGTTTGCATGTTCTACCTGTGACCATGTGGATTTCCATGGTGCTCCAGTTTCTTCTCACATCCAAAAATCGTGCGGGTCTGGACTCTATAAATTGCCCCCAATGTGTAGTGAATGGATGAGAAAGTTGGATAGCATTGAACAAGTGTGAACGCGTGATCGATGGTCGGCATGAACCCGATGGGATGAGGGCATGTTTCAATGCTACGTCTCTAAAACTAAAATACTAAAATAATTGAGGAAAATAAAGTTGCTTGGAAATTTAATCTCTTGGAGATCAGTGATGGTCAAACTAAAATGAACTCATACTGATCATCTGTGACATTTCATTTCTCTGCGTCTATTTTTTGTAAATCGACATCTGCAGTTGCTTTTTCCTGTATCTGTGACACTACATTTATTTTCAGTTTCAAAAATATCACCCCAACATTCTCTTGATTTTTGATGCTAAGAATCAAAATTAAGAGTATCTGATACAAAGTTATTTTCAAACCAACATTGGAATACAAAGCAAAAAGGAATTTATACTCTGCAACAAAACTAAAGTCCTGTGTTAATAAACAGTATCCACGCACAGTGAGGAAGCTCAAAGCCTGAAGTGTTTACTTTACATGCAGAGCTCCTGTCCCTCCAGGATTAGTAATTCCCTCGCTTCCTTTGATCAGAGCACTAACGCATCGGAGATCTAATGCTCCAGCTGCTATGATCTCCTCATTTGTAGTGTTTAAAATTAGGAAAGGATCAGCCTGCGGTTATTTGGATTCAAAGCCGCACTGATTCACAAATCACTACAATGCCTCAAATAATCACTTTGGATTATGTGAACTTTTATTCGGCTTGCACAGATTTACAGCTGGTTGCTTTATCTAGTCTCATATTTAAAGAGCATTTGTTAGAAATTTGACGTATAATCCAGCCAGATGAGGACTCCAGCAGCGCTCCAGATAATCATTAGGTGGGTTCACCACAGTTATTAACTGAGCTGGTCCCATTGCATTACACATCTTTTTTATTATGTGACAGGCCCGGCATGCAGATTAATTAGTCCTGTAACTAAAGATTTGTTTTCACTCCATTTTCAGTCACTGAGACAGAAATTCTTCCTCATTTTCTTTTGTTTCCTATTTGAAAAAAAGTTGGAGGAATAAATCTCAGGGTTCTGTTGCTCTATGAAGAAGGATCCAAGCCTGAGACATCACCTGTTCATTCGCTCCACAGATGTTGCCTGGGCCACTGAGTTCCTCCGGCACTTTGTGCTGTTATTTTCGGCTGATTTCCTCTGGTTCTGCATTTCCTCTTAAAATGCTGGCCAGAGTGAAAAATCATGTTCCACATCCAAAAACCAATGTACTTGACTTCTGCTCACCACTCTGGGAGGTTTACAACTGGCTGCTCACTTTGAGCAGGAATCTTCAGTTACCGCGACAATCTGAGCTGACAGAAAATAGTTTATGTGCAATAATGTTACAGTTATATTGTGATTGTTACATTCAAACATTAGTGGTCTATTTTTGAAGTGCATACACTGTTATAACGAGGTAAATGCAGCACAATATTGCATTGGTTTCCTGTAAATTCAAATAAACTGCAAAAAGAGAATGCCTAGAATGCCTGCTTTAGAAAGATTGCTTTTGAGATATATATTTACTTGCTTTTTTAATGAGTAATATCATGGGGGTTTTGTGTTTGTTTTATACAGCAAGTGAAGCATTAGCTTAACAACTCATCTGCAATGCACCACTTCCAACATTGCAACATCCTCCGTACTCCACTGAAGTGATTAGGGTAGATAGAAATAATAAATGGAAAATCATATTGTTTCATTTTATGTATTCGTTTGACAGGATCTGGCAAAATTTAGCAAGGCCAGCATTCGCTAATGAAGTGCTTTGAATGATTGGTAATACCCCACATCTCCACCAGTCTAGATGCCTTGCAATTTGCAAACAGGAAAGTAGATCTACAAAGGACGCCTTTTCCCTTTCACTACTTTCAGCTCTGGATAATCTTGACAATAAGCACACATATCAGTATGTTATTCCATGATCACAGCTCAGCCTTCAACACCATAAAACCAAGTAAGCTCATCTCTATTCTCCTGTGCCTTGGAGCCACCATCTGCAACTGGCTTCTGAACCTCCTAACAGGCAGATACCTCCATTGATCAAAAATTGTCATAACAATTCCACCACCCTGGCCCTGAACACTGATGCTCCTCAGGATTTTATACCCAGCTCCCTGCTCTACTCCTTCAACACCTGCATTTGCATAGCACAGTATAACGCCAACTCGATATTTACAGGCAGTTGGCTGACAATACCACTGATGTCAGCTGGATCAATAATAATGACACAGGAAAGAGATTGAGAACCTTGTGTCACTATGTCAGAATAACCTAGCCAGCAAAACAAAAGAATTGATTGTTGACCTGAGGAAGCAGAGGCTCAGCACAACATTGTCCTCATTAACAGAGTCTCTGCAGAAATGGTTGATAGCTTCGTTCCTCGGCATCTATATCACCAGCAAGCTAATCTGATCTCACAATAATGTGGTGATCAAGAGAGTGCATCTTAGGCACCTGAGAGGATTTGGCAAGTACACGAGGATTCTCTCAAAATGCTACAGATGCCCTATAGTGAGTATTCTGATGGGATGATTCTCAGCCTTGATCTGGCAACTGCTCTGCTCTTTCCCACCTGAAGCTGCAGAGGGTGGTGGGCACAGCCCAGTACCTCACAGGTTAGTCACTTCCTTTCATCCAGACTATCCTCAGTGCATTGCATTAAGCAGCTTGTATGTATCATCAAGGGTGCCTGCCTAGCTGCCTCTCTGGGCCATTTCCGTTTCTCTTTTCTACCTCTGGGAAAAGAAACAGGAATTAAAGGCTATACCTCCAGACTTAAGAACTGCTTCTTCCCCACTGCTATCGGACCACTGAACCAATCACCTCTTTCACAGAAGTGTTGCCTTATACTCGTAACTCTACCTTATTACGTTTTTCTGCTATTGTACTCTAGTTTTGTTTGCACTACTTCAGACTGCACCATAATTCTGCTGTTTGCATTTGCAGTTGTATTTATGTTGTATCTGTCATTATCATGTACATTGTGTACTCCAACAGGTTCAAGCAATCAAGCAATTTTATTACACCCTCATGTATATAACAATAAGATAATTTGAATCTATGCCGAGCTGTCCTTGGATTAATTGAGTGACTTCCTTGGCCTTTCAGGGATGCCCATATTGCTATAATTCTGGTCAGAGCCCAGAATTCCTGCCCTAAAGCAGATCAATCAATCAGATGAATCTGATATTTTTACCATCGCCAAGCCAGTTTTTTAAAAATTCTATAATTATTGGCTAAATTTATATCCCATAGCTCACAACTTCTACAAATGTGCCATAGAAAACATTTTATCAGGATGCATCACAGCAAGGTTTGGGAAGAGCTCCATCCAAGACCTCAAGAAATTGCAGAGATATGTGGATGCAGCCCAGACCATCACACAAACCAACCTCCCCTCCATTGACTCCATTTACACCTCACGTTGCTTTGGCAAGGTCAACAGCATAATCACAGATCATTCTCACCCCAGCCACTCCCTCTTCTCCCCTCTCCCATCAGGCAAGTGGTATAGAAGTGTGAAAAAACACACCTTCATATTCAGTGGCAGTTTCTTCCCAGCCATTAGCAAGCAATTGAACCATCCTTCCAACAACTAGAGGTCCTGAGCTACTATGTATCTCATTGGTGACCCTCGGACCATCTTTGTCAGACTTTACTGGACTTTATCTTGCACTAACCATTATTCACATTGTTCTCTTTATCATGTTTCTCTACACTGTGGGTGGCTCGATTGTAATCACGTATTGTCTTTTGGCTGACTGGTTACCACGCAACAAAAGCTTTTCAGTGATCCCTGGTACACATGACAATAAACTCAACTAAACCAACACTTAGTGCAATTCAGATCTGAGACTCCAGATTGTTCCGATTTTTGGATTGTCCATGAGACTACAGAAACAATGTTGACGACCTGGAGTCTTCTGATATACCGGATATTTAAGTTCAGTCAACAACAAAGTTTTGATCCAAAAAGATCTATCAAGTGCATAGTTCACAGGAACTGCCAAAAATGTCACTGGTTCTGAAAATAATCTGCATTTAGATATTGCTTTTGCATGCAATTTTAACAAATTATTATTGACACACACTGCAGTCCATGTCCACCTTTTGAAATGTCTTTGTCTCTCCAGCTTCAGGTTTCTAAATTCATCCAGCCCCATCAACACTCCTAAGAAAGCATAGCAAATTGTCTCAATTAAGGATTAGCTATGCATTTCACACTGAATGTTAGCATTACGGCAACAGCTACTCTCCCTGTTCCTTAAGGGCCTGTCCCACGAGCATGCGACTGCATGCGGCAAGCGCGACCAAACCCGAAGTGGGGGTCGCGCGGAGGTCGAGTGATCCCCGTACAGGGCCGGTCCCACCAGCATGCGACTGCATGCGGCGAGCGCGACGAAACCGGAAGCGGGGGTCACGCGGAGGTCGAGTGAGTGACGTGAAGTTCGAGCGAAGTCCGCAGGAAGTTCGCGCGTGACGTACGGCGTCAAGACACTGCGTACGGGATCAAGACGCTGCGTACGGCGTCGAGACACTGCGCACGCCCGTCGAGGCAGCGCGTACGGCATTCAGGCGGCGGCGGGCCGACAGGCCGTTGCCGCGCGGAATTTTTGAACTGTCAGTTTTTCGGAGTCCCGCGCGATGTCGGGACCAGCTCCGCACAACTCCATACGGCTCCGCCGATCGAAGTGGGACCGGCCCCGTGAGGCCACACGGCTCAAGCGACCACGTTAGGTCGCGCTTGCCGCATGCATGCAGTCGCATGCTCGTGGGACAGGCCCTTTACATCAGAGCTTAATGTTGCACCTATCATGTGAGTAAATGCAATAAGGTTAAAGTGAAGCAAGTGAATTCAGTAGACAGACAATTCTGAAATTAAATTCAACAACCTTCTGATTCCACTCTACTGTTTCAGTTAGCCTATTGCAGAATTCGGATATGTAAATAGAAACAGGTTTCGAGAGCTGATTACACGCAGAATAAATTGTTCAGACTCACACAGCTGCTTCCTGAAGCGACATCAGTGTTCTGCAGCCAAGGGAAGGAAGGGTAAACTAGGGGATCATGCACATGCTTTCATTGGTGGTAAAGTGGTGGAGAGAGTCAACCGCTTCAACTTCCTGGGCCTAGCAGATTGATGAAATTCCAAAGGAATCACCAATACCTCTACTTCCTCAGATGTTCGCAAAGATCCCATATATCGCCAAATATTCCACAGAACTTCTACAAGTGTGCAGTGGAAAGCATGCTGATTGGCTACATCACAGCCTAGTTAGTAAGTTTGAAAGACTAAGAATGAAGGAAGCTGCAATAAAGTGGTGGACGTTGCCAGTTCCATCACGGATACTGTCCTCCCCACTATCGAAGGGATCTCGAGGAAGGGCTCCAGGAAGGCGTCAAATATCATCAAAGACCACACAACTGGCCACACTCTTGTCTCACTGCTATTATTGGGAAGAAGGCACAGGATCATGAGAACAGTTGCAGTCAGGCTCTTGAACTACCTGGTTCTAAACATTGCAATTTACACAAATGGCCATTAATCTCACACAAATTCTGCCCCAGCTCTGGACCTCCCTCTGTGCTTGCATTGCCCCTGAAAAATTGGGTTGAAGTCATGAGCTAAACATTTTTTTCCAAATTTAGCCTATAGACATCAACCATGGTAACGGATGGCCAAGAGGACTTCCTCGCCTGCAGGCATTTGTCCCTTTTCTTGTGCAAATGCTTACCATTGCTGATGCTGATCCAGGATGGGGAGGAATCTGCCTACAGACAGGAAGTGTCACATCTGGCGTCCTGGTACC
Organism: Malacoraja senta; assembly: GCA_038087875.1. Lineage (NCBI taxonomy): Eukaryota > Metazoa > Chordata > Chondrichthyes > Rajiformes > Rajidae > Malacoraja > Malacoraja senta. Next base: position 36,553 of record JAXLNO010005553.1, on the reverse strand, counting down.
ATCGCAACAACCTGGACCTCAATGCTCTTAAGACAGTAGAATTGATTGTAGACTTTAGGAGAGCTCCCCCTCCCCTCACCCCACTCACTATCAACAACACCACAGTCACATCTGTGGAGTCTTTTAAGTTCCTGGAAACCATCATCTCCAAGGACCTTAATTGGGGGGCTACCATCGACTCCACGGTCAAAAAGGCACAACCGAGGATCTACTTCCTATGGAAGCTGAGGAAGCACAATCTGCCACAGGCAATGATGGTCCAATTCTACACGGCCATTGTAGAGTCTGTTCTCACCTTCTCCATCATGGTCTGGTTTGGCTCAGCCACCAAGCACGACACTGGAGGCTGCAGCGAATCGTCCGATCAGCAGAGAAGGTTATTGACTGCAACCTTCCCTCCATTGATGAACTGTGCACTGCAAGGGCCAGGAAGCGAGCGGGCAAGGTCATCTCTGACCCCTCTCACCCTGGCCACAAGCTCTTTGAATCACTTCTCTCTGGAAGGCGACTCCGGACTGTCAAAGCTGCCACAGCCAGACATAAAAACAGTTTTTATCCACAAGTAGTTGCTCCACTCAACAGCCAAAAATCTGTAGCCTCCCTTTGATCTGGTATTTTGTTGGTTCACATGCTTGATCAATGGTGTTTTATCATTAATGTTTTATTATTATTATTAAATTTTAGTGTTTTCTGAGTCATTCATAACTGTCATTGTATGTCATGTTGTTACTTGTGGGCGGAGCACCAAGGCAAATTCCTTGTATGTGAATACTTGGCCAATAAACTTACTTACTTACTTACTTACTTACTTACTTACTTACTTACTTACTTACTTACTTACATACTTACTTACTTACTTACTTACTTACTTACTTACTTATTTACTTACTTACTTACTTACTTACTTACATTGTAACATGGATTTTATTGTCAGAAAACACCTGGTGATGGTTGTTCCTGGGAAAACCAGCAGCAGACACTAAGTAAGTAACACACATGTAAGTAACTTCCATGTACAGCTGAGATTTTTGGCCATCTTACTCAGAGTTCCCCTCCGCTCATCAGGTGCCGAGCATTTTTCCCATCAATGAAAAATAAAAGAATTATTAGTGTTTAAAAAATGTTGAGATTCTCTCTCCTGTCAATCACGCCATGAAGGCCATGCCCCTTCTGGTGGGAGGGGGGGGAGGGACTATAAAACCCAGAAGTGTGGGCGTGGCTCAATCTCTGCAAGATGGAGGAGGGAGAGGTCATGACTCGCTGTCTTTAGTGGCCTTGCACCCTGCTTGAAATGGTATGAAACTGCACTTGAATTTGGTGGCCTTGCACCCTGCTTGAAATGGAATATCAAGGAATAGCCGTGAGTCAACTGCCAGCCCACCAGCTGTGAGTGAGTGAGCTGCCAGCATAACAGGCTTGAGTGACTGAGCCGCCAGACCAAGAATCGATTCGGCCCACAATGTCCATACTAGCCCTCTGGGAACCAGTCCCTTCAGCCCACAACACCCATACTAGCGCTCCAGAAAGACCCCCCCCCCACACTGGTCACCAATATTGTAATTTGTGGAGAGGTGGAATATTGCGTTGGGGGACCAGCCCTCCCGTGTGATGCTGGGACCCAACGGGTCTAACTTAGTCTAGTACTTCATAATCATCATGGTTTCAGTGGGCAGAAGAATCTGTTTACATTCTGAATGACTCTACAAATTAGGGAACAGTGAAAGTTCTTCCATTATAGAATATAGAACAGTACAGAACAGGAAAAGTCCTTTCGGCCCACAATGTGTGTACGGAACATGATGTCAAGAAAATAATCTCTTCTACCTGCACATGATCCATACCCCTACATATCTACATCCCCATCTAATAGCCTATTTAATGCCACTATGGGAGCTGTAATACGTATTTATATTATTACAAAAGTTTAACATAGGATGATTCAACACTTTTCAAATGATGTTGATGATTAGAAGGTAACAACAAAGCAAACAAAGATAAAATGTAGTGAACATTTTATCGAGCAGTCTTAAACCTCTGTCCCACGGTGCGAGTCCACCCACGAGTTATCCCGAGTTAAAAACAAATCAAACTCGTGGTAATCACCTAGAATGAACGTAGCGGGAACATCAGAGCTTGTGGACGTAACTTAGCGACTCGTAACGCTAACGGCAGATACTCTGGAAACGTGTTAACTCGTGAACATTTTTCAACATGTTGAAAGATTTCCACGAGTCAAATATACTCTTGAAGGAAAGTGTTGATACTTTTAAACTCGTTGTAATACCGTGGTAGCCCGTGAGTTTACCATAGTGAGTCGTGAGTTTACCGTATTAACTCGTGGGTTTGGCCTGAGTGCCAGAAGTGACATGTTGAAGATTAGTCAGATCTTAATGGAAAATGTTACAGTGATCTAACAATTCATTTTCAGGGAGTAATGTCTTTCAATGATTGATGCCAGACCTTGAACAAATGCAGTTCAAATGGACACCCGTTGCCTTAGCACAGCATGGCTTTTAGTATTACTAACTCCAAGGGAAGGGCAAGGATCAGTTAGTAATGCAGCTCAATCAAACCAAACATTCAATGCAGGACAATGTTGAGTTGATGCAGCTTCATTGAGTTGTCCTGGTTTTCTTTGGAAAGCGAGTTAAGCCTTTCTCAGATGCAATTTTAATGTGGTTCATCTCGTTAAAGAGGCAAATGCAACAAGTTTGAGCAATTTTGGAAGGATTGTTTCTTGAAACAAACTGCTCTAAAAGTTTGAAGGAAGGAATTACAGATACTAGTTTAAACCAAAGATAGACACAAAATAGAAACATAGAAACATAGAAAATAGGTGCAGGAGTAGGCCATTCGGCCTTCGAGCCTGCACCGCCATTCAATATGATCATGGCTGATCATCCAACTCAGTATCCTGTACCTGCCTTCTCTCCATACCCCCTGATCCCTTTAGCCACAAGGGCCACATCTAACTCCCTCATAAATATAGCCAATGAACTGGCCTCAACTACCTTCTGTGGCAGAGAATTCCAGAGATTCACCACTCTCTGTGTGAAAAATGTTTTTCTCACCTCGGTCCTAAAAGATTTCCCCCTTATCCTTAAACTGTGACCCATTGGTCTGGACTTCCCCAACATCGGGAACAATCTTACTGCATCTAGCCTGTCCGACCCCTTAAGAATTTTGTAAGTTTCTATAAGACCCACCCCAATCTTCTAAATTCCAGCGAGTACAAGCCGAGTCTATCCAGTCTTTCTTCATGTGAAAGTCCTGACATCTCAGGAATCAGTCTGGTGAACCTTCTCTGTACTCCCTCTCTGGCAACAATGTCTTTCCTCAGATTTGGAGACTAAAACTGTACGCAATACTCCAGGTGTGGTCTCACCAAGACCCTGTACAACTGCAGTAGAACCTCCCTGCTCCTATACTCAAAATCCTTTTGCTATGAATGCTAACATACCATTCACTTTCTTCACTGCCTGCTGCACCTGCATGCCTACTTTCAATGACTGGTGTACCATGACAACCAGGTCTCGTTGCATCTCCCCTTTTCCTAATCGGCCACCATTCAGATAATAGTCTACTTTCCTGTTTTTGCCACCAAAGTGGATAACCTCACATTTATCCCCATTATACTGCATCTGCCATGCATTTGCCCACTCACCCAGCCTATCCAATTCACCCTGCAGCCTCCTAGCATCCTCCTCACAGCTAACACTGCCCCCCAGCTTCATGTCATCCGCAAACCTGGAGATGTTGCATTCAATTCCCATGTCCAAATCATTAATATATATTGTAAATAGCTGGGGTCCCAGCACTGAGCCTTGCGGTACCCCACTAGTCACTGCCTGCCATTCTGAAAAGGATCCGTTTATTCCTACTCTTTGCTTCCTGTCTGCCAGCCAGTTCTCTATCCACATCAATACTGAACCCCCAATACCGTGTGCTTTAAGTTTGTATACTAATCTCTTATGTGGGACCTTGTCGAAAGCCTTCTGAAAGTCCAGATACAACACATCCACTGGTTCTCCCTTATCCACTCTACTAGTTACATCCTCGAAAAATTCTATAAGATTCGTCAGACATGATTTACCTTTCGTAAATCCATGTTGACTTTGTCCAATAATTTCACCACTTACCAAACGTGCTGCTATCCCATCTTTAATAACTGACTCTAGCAGTTTCCCCACTACCGATGTTAGACTAACTGGTCTGTAATTCCCCGTTTTCTCTCTCCCTCCCTTTTTAAAAAAGTGGGGTTACATTAGCTACCCTCCAATCCTCAGGAGCTACTCCAGAATCTAAAGAGTTTTGAATAATTATCACTAATGCATCCACTATTTCTGGGGCTATTTCCTTAAGTACTCTGAGATGCAGCCTATCTGGCCTTGGGGATTTATCGGCCTTTAATCCATTCAATTTACCTAACACCACTTCCCGGCAAACCTGGATTTCACTCAATTCCTCCATCTCATTTGACCCCCGGTCCCCTGCTATTTCCGGCAGATTATTTATGTCTTCCTTAGTGAAGACAAAACCAAAGTAGTTATTCAATTGGTCTGCCATGTCCTTGTTCCCCATGATCAATTTCACCTGTTTCTGACTGCAAGGAACCTACATTTGTTTTAACTAATCTTTTTCTCTTCACATATCTATAAAATGTTTGCAGTCAGTTTTTATGTTCCCTGCCAGTTTTCTTTCATAATCTATTTTCCCTTTCCAAATTAAGTCCTTTGTCCTCCTCTGCTGGACTCTGAATTTCTCCCAGTCCTCTGGTAGGCTGCTTTTTCTGGCTAATTTGTATGCTTCATCTTTTGTTTTGATACTATCCCTGATTTCCCTTGTTATCCACGGATGTACTACCTTCCCTGAATTATTCTTTTGCCAAACTGGGATGAACAATTGTTGTAGTTCATCCATGCCGTCTTTAAATGCCTTCCATTGCACATCCACCGTCAACCCTTTCAGAATTATCTTGGCCAATTCACGTCTCATACCATCAAAGTTACCTTTCTTTAAGTTCAGAACCCTTGTTGGATGATGGACTAACTCAAAATGATGGACTAACTCAGCTGGTCAGGCAGCATCTCTGGAGAAAAGAAATAGGTGATGTTTCTGGTCGAGATCGTTCTTCAGGCTGGGTCTTAGCCTGAAGGGTCCCGTCCCGAAACGTCCCCTACTCCTTTTCTCAAAAGATGTTGCCTGGCCCATGGAGTTACTCGAGCATTTGGTGTCTATCTTTGGTTTAAACTAGCAACTGAAATTCCTTCCTTCCAAACTTCCTTCCTTCAAACGTCACCGATTCCTTTTATCCAGAAATGTTGAGTGACCTGTTGAGTTAACTCGGCAGCTGGACAGAGAAAAAAAGGTGAGTAAAAAAAGGTGAGTGAATGCATTCCTGTTTGAATAAGTGTAGGAAGGACAGGCACCGAAGACAGGCACAAAAAGCTGGAGTAGCTCAGCGGGTCATGCAGCATCGCTGAAAAAAAGAGTCTCGACCCGAAGCGTCGCCTGTTCCCTTTCTCCGGAGATGCCGTCTGACCCGCTGAGTTACTCCAGCTTTTTGTGTCCATCTCTTGTTTGAATAAGATTATTTGAAAATGAAATGATCCACACCCACTCTTAAAAATAAATCACCTTAATGTGAAAAATAAGCCAATTGCAAGACTTTGCCAACACGAAGGGGAATATCCTTTAGGGTCGTTCGCTACCATCCGCAGTCACGGATAAAACAGTGCAGGATATGATAACGTGGCCAATGATACAGGTGTGAGGCGAGATCCCCGAAATACAGTCTGCCGAGCGATGAATAAACAGGGGTGAGAAATGTACTAACCGTCAGCCTATATATTGAAAAACCTCAAAACTCGGGTTCAGTGAGTTTAAAAAAGTACATTAGACAAGAAACCTTTACAAATAGTGAAGCTTCGCGTATGGCAGCGCACACACCTGGTGAAAATGTCACAAAGGGCAGAAACAGGCCCTTCGGCCCACTGAGCCAGCCGTCAAACACTCATTTACCTCAAACTCATTTCTGCCCTCATTCACATCAATTTCCCACCTGAGCCCCATTCGACCACTCACCGACACATCGGGGGAAGGTGACAGTCCTTCAGGTGTTTTTGCCATTCATTTCTCATCGAGTCATGGGTTCATACAACACATCAGGTGTTGCAGGGAGCATTCATACAACAAAGCAGCGTGCGGGGAGCGAAAGGGAGCACTTGGGGGAAACTCATAAAATAGTACCGGAGGTTAGAATCGAACCCGGGTCCCTGGAGCAGTGACACACGCTGCTCAAGTGAACGTATAATGAAATGAATGAGGACAGACAATAATCTGATTAATTGAACTCATCAAAGGGCGTTGATTTAACGTGAGCAGCAGGCGGAATAGAGGGCATCTGATGATTTTTTTCTCAACCCAGTAAGTACTGTAGTCGTAATCTGAGAACGCGACGGAGGCAGGTTTACAAAGTATATGGGCCAGAACTGGAATAATGGTCAGGAAGGCTATGGTTGGAATGGACATGGTGGGCGGAAGAGCCTGTTTCTGTGTTGTATGAACCCATGACTCAATGAGAAATGAGTGGCAAAAGCACCTGAAGGATTGTAAGATAATGATCATGGATGACTTTTAATGGAAAGTCCACACATACAGATAGACAGCCAAGAAGTTCATATCTACACTCAGATGGACTGACAGATGGAGGAGATAGGAGTTGGGGAAAGAGAGGAAAAGCCCAAGAGAAATACAGGGAAAGGGATATTGGAAAAGACAGATGCTGGAATCTTGAAACGCATATCAAAACATTTAAAAGGTATAAACACATAGCAAATAGGTGCAGGAGTAGGCCATTCGGCCCTTCGAGCCAGCATTGCCATTCAATATGATCATGGCTGATCATCCAAAATCAGTATCCCGTTTCTGCTTTCTCCCCATATCCCTTGATTCCGTAACCCTAAGAAATTTAAACATGGGAGGCTTTTTATAGTGGAAAAAATAACTGCATGACATCATTTTTACCATGTGATGATTTTTCCACACATCGGTAGTCGTTGTTGGCTCAAGAGTAACTCGGGAGAGGAACTTGGTAACTCGGGAGAGGAACTTGGTACTTCGCAGAAATGAGAAGTAAACAGCAAACTTAGACATACACGTGGGAACTCGTTTAACCTCGTGAACATAAACTTGGAATCTCGTAGAAAACCACGAGTTTCATTTTTTCTTTCACTCGGGATCACTCGTGGGTGGACTCGCACCGTGGGACAGGGCTATTATTGTTTCTGACTACATTTTATCGACCAATCTTACTGTCTCCGACTACATTTTTTCTCTGCTTGCTTTGTTGTTACTTTCTCGCAGTTAACAATGGTCTATTCTACATTTTCCTTGATCTTCATTTGCTTTGCCCTGTTTTCATGCCTTACCTTTCTTTATCTATTTAAAAAAAAAATGTTTTAAATGTATTTATTTATCTATGGACCTCCCTCTCCCCTGACATCAGACTGAAGAAGGGCCTCGACCCGAAACGTTATCCATTCCTTCTCTCCAGAGATGCTGAGTTACTCCAGCATTTTTTCTTTTAGTTTAGTTTAGTTTAGAGATACAGCACAGAAACAGGCCCTTCGGCCCACCGGGTCCACACCGACCAGCGATCCCCGCATATTAACACTATCCTACACACTAGGGACAATGGTTACATTTACCAAGCCAATTAACCTACATACCTGTACATCTTTTGTGTCTATCTTCGGTGTAACATGGTCGGCTGGCTGTCCTCTGGCTGGGCACTGCCCTTGGTGCCACATCCCATGCACCATGTCCAATCCCACAAAGTCTACTTACTCTATGTTCTTTCTGCTGCAGCTGTGTTGCAATGCTTAGCAACAAGACCCATCACACTCTAAAACCATTCTCCGAGGATTATACAGGAAAAGAGTTTTAAAAAATCTAGACATGTATGCTGGCACAGAAAATACAGAGTTAATTAATATTTGTAAGGCTGCACAAAATGTGAAGTCAATTACTACTTTTTTTGGTAAAACAAAACTACTTTATCAACTTTGATTGGAATTTTTGATGTCTGTCAAACAACAACTATTTCTTCTGCTATCAAGATTTCACTCAGATCCCAAAGGTAGGAAAAGTAATCTGATGCAGGATTTCACTATGTTATCAGAAAATTGAAAAAAAAAGTAACAGATTTCTTACAAACTACAAAACTCTCCCACTTTTCTACAAGCCTATATTATAGCATATTATTTACAGCACTGAACCAGCCCCTTCAGCCCATCTCATCCATGTCGACCAATATACCCATTTACGCACGTCCCATTTGCCCACGTTTAACGCCTCCAGATTTGACCCATATCTGTCTAAGGTTTTCCTATCGATGGACCTATTGTACCTGCCTCAGCCACTTACACTGCCAGCTCATTCTATATACATACTATCATTGGTGTGAAAAACTTGCCCCACACATTCCTCTCATCTTTCCCCTCTCATCTTAAAGGGGCTGTCCCACCTGGGCGACCCAATTGGCGAGTTTAGAAGAGTTTGAAAAAATGACATGTTGAAGACCTCCTTCGACTATGTAGAAGACCTCCTTCGACCTCCTTCGACTATGTTGAAGACCAGCTTCGACTAGCTACGACTAACTTCGGGAAAATTGGACACCGAATAGTGGAGAGTGAAGATGATCTCCTTCGATCTCCATCGAACTCCCTTCAACTATGATGAAGACTGTCTACGACTACCTTTGACTACCTTCGACTCCCCTCGATTACCTATGACTAACATGTCGACCTACTACGACTAAACCTACGATTAAAAAAAGTATTGATTTGTTCCATGGCGACCTTTTATTACTCGCGGCATTTTTTTAACATATTGAAAAACCGCCGCGACCTAGCTGAGACCTCGAGTACGCAGAGACCACTCTTGAGCATGAAGGAGAGTTACGAAGACCTCCTACGATCTCATGTCAACCATGCTGCGAGTCACCAAAATGAACACAAAACTCCTAGTGCAGCTTCACCAATATCTTGTGCAAATACAACATAGCATCCCAACTTCTATACTAACTGCCTTTCTGATGAAGCCCATTGTACCAAAAGCCTTCTTCACCATTCTGTCCACCCATAATGCCACTCTCAAGGTACAATATACGTATTCCTGGACCTTCTGTTGTACAACAGTCCCTGGGTCCTATGTCCCAGTTCTAGGTCTCTATTGTTCACTGCATGTAATTAAACATAAACATTGAATTAATCCAAAGAATTGCTAAGGTGATGACTTTGGTCCACAAATTTACAGAACTCAAAAGACTCTTACTTTCCCATTTTTTACATCTTTATCTCCACTGCAAGAGATAGGTTAACCACCAATATCCAATAATCTTGACCTCGGGTGCTGCCTTTGTGGAGTTTGCATGTTTTCCCAGTAACATGGGCTTTCTCCAGGGGATCTCGTTTCTTCTTATTTCCCAATGACCCATGGATTGGTCAGTTAATTGGCCTCAGTACATGGTCCTAGTGTGAAGGAACGTGACAGAACCTGGGTGAGTTGAAGAGTACATGGGGACAATAAAAAATGGGATGAATTTGGATTTGGTGTACGTTGGTCGATGGCCGACGTTGTCCTGATAGGCTGAAGGCCCTGTTTCAATGCTTTATCTCCTCAACTGAATTTGCCAGGATCAAGTTTTCAATGATTTAATAGAGTTGCTATCTGATTGAAATAACAGAACAGCACTTTGGGTATATGACCCTCTCTGATTCCAGGATCTGGATACTACATGATCTGGACTGGATCCTATACACAGAAGTGGTGACCAGCAACTGAGAGAGTGAAATATTGCTTTGGTGTCATGGATATTTGTTGTAGCCCCAGGAAAGCACTTGAAAAGTTAATTCAACTACCAATGCTGAAAATTTAAAATTAAAACAGAAAATGATGGAAACACCCAGCAGGTCAGACAACATCTGTGGAACGAGAAATAGTTAACATTTCATATTTTGGGATCCTTCATCAGAGAATGTGGGATAAGGATGGGTAGAACAAAGGGAACATAGGGTGAGGCCAGATTAATTAACGTAACAGTTAAAATGAGATTAAGCTCATCAGACCTGTGGACATCACCAACATGAAAGAATTCAGAAAAACTCCAAAACACTTGCATAGTGAAAGCAACAGTTCGACAAACAAATCATTCGCTAACTCAAAGTTATTGTTACTCCCTCTTATAAAGCATCCTACAGAGGGTTAGAGAATGTTCTGTGTTTTGCATCTGCCCCATTTCGGCAATGTTGACATCAAACCAGACCTGCCGACACTGTATAATAGCAATGGACAGTGCCAGTCATAGTAGACATGGTCATGACATAAATTGAAAAAATTTAGCAGTCACCCCATAGACATAATTTAATTATAACTATTATTTAATCTGTTCTATATCTAACACTTTTTGCTAATGTCATATGTCAAAATCAATGTTGTAGACGAGGACAATTTGTTGAAAAATTCTCATTTAATATGAATATTTACATAGAATTCCTTATATTTAAATTCTATTAGCCATACATGGATTAAAGAAATGTAATGGCAACAAATTCAAGGACAGAAAGATCTCAGGGATTCCTGTCAGATTGAAGTATAAGTTCGGAAAAACTAAAAGAAAAAAAATGGTCAGATAACATTGCACCTTTCTAACCTTGAACCTTATCGGCAACAGTGCACAATCTTGGAAATGTTCCCAGATATCAAATGGATGTGTCTAAGCAATTTTGAGAATTAAAGTTAGCTTGCTGACAGTAGAATTGTGGCTCGAGTTGTGTGACCTGCACCCACAATCCCAACAATCTATCTCTCCCATGCCAGCAGGCAAGATGTCCGCCAGATTACCGCCAACCGATGATAAATATATCTTTTTTATAGATCAGAGTGATAGAATGGAGACAGGCCTTTCAGCCCACCAAATCTGTACAGTCAATCAACCACACATTTAGTGTAGGATTACACTAATCTTACATGAATCCCATTTTTATAATTCTCTCCACATTCCTACCAATTCACCAAGATACTTCCACTCATCTATATTTTAAGAGCAATTTCATAGAGTCCAAGCAAACTGAACATATTTTGGATGTGAAAATCAGGAGAATCTGGAGGAATCCCAAAGGATTGCAGGGAGAACTTGCACTCCACATAGACACCACCCAAGGTCAGAATTGAACCCTGGTCTCTTATACAGTGAGGTAGCACCAATATTTAGCTAGCAGCTCTACTTCCTGTGTTACCATGCCACCACTTTTGTAATTTGGAGAGTTTGGGCTGTCCTTCTTCGGATCTGAATAGCCATCTTATTTCAATGTAGTCAATTGCTTTGAAGACTATTCATAATTGACAATATGCACTTTCCAGTAGTGGCCAGGGGCGGAAAACCCGGGGGGGGGGGGGGCAGAGGGGACACGTCCCCCCCATGTTTTGAGAGGTGGGGGACATCCCCCCCAAGTTTTTGTGATCCGTATTTTAAAATCTCCGCTTCCCGCGAGACAGTGGGGGTGGGACTGATGATCGAGGGCGCGATGATTGGAGGAGTGGGGTGGGGGTTGGGACTGAGGATAGAGCGCGGCGATTGGAGGAGGGAGACATGGCACAGACCTGCGCCTCATCCGCAGGCAGGATCGATCCCGGCCGGGTCTCCGGCGCTGTCCCGAGTGCCCCTCCCCCCCCACGGGTGGCCAGAGAGGTCGGGAGTCAGACGCGAGCTGTGCCCCCAGGCCCACAGCCAGCGCAGAGAAACAGCTCTAAATCCAGCTCAACTCAGCCTGTCCCGCCAGGTGAACCTGCCTGGGCTTGCGGGAAATATGGGCAGCGCGGAGAAGCAGCGCTGGTATCCCGTTAGTCCAGACAGGGCTGTAGTTAACCTGGCAAGACAAGCAGTGTTGAGCTGCATTAGTGCCGGATTGTGCATCCGAAGCTTCGTGTGTGTTAGTGTGCGCATGCACGCGTGAGTGTGCGCATACGCGCGCGGTTGCCAAAAAAATTGTGTCCCCGTCCCCTCCATGGCTATGTGTCACATTCGTCTTCCAAAACGGAAGTTGACATGACCAAAGTGTTGCGGCCAAGGCAAAGAGCAAAGAGATAGATAGATTCTTGATTAGTACAGGTGTCAGATGTTATGGGGAGAAGGGGGTAAGGAGGGAGAGAGATCAGCCATGATTAAATGGTGTTAAAGAAGGAACTGCAGATGCTGGAAAATCGAAGGTACAGAAAAATGCTGGAGAAACTCAGCGGGTGCAGCAGCATCTATGGAGCATAGATGCTGCTGCACCCGCTGAGTTTCTCCAGCATTTTTGTGTACCCATGATTAAATGGCGTTGACTTGATGGACCGAATGGCCTAACATACTCCTATTCCTTATGACAAAGGTGATTGATGAAGGAAGTGTGGTTGATGTTGTATACATTGATTTTAGTAAGGCTTTTGATATGGTCCAGGTTTATCCAGAAAATTAGGAAATATGGGATTCACAATGACTTGGTCATGATGATTTAGAACTGATATTCATAGAAGACAAAGGGTTGTGATGGAAGATAGATATTCAAGTTCAAGTTCAAGTTTGCGTTTGTTGTCATTTAAACGATTAAGATACAGTGAAATTTGAGTTACCATACAGCCATCCTAAGTGAAAAGCAACAATGCACACAGCCACATAAAATGAAATTTAACATAAACATCCATCACAGTGGAATCCACATTCCTCACTGTGATGGAAGGCAATAAAGTTCAGTCATCTTCCTCCTTTTTTCACCCGTGGTCGGGGTCTTTGAACCCTCCGCAGTTCGCCGCTGCCGACGGTCCGATGTCCAAGCCCTCGGCAAAGGATCGCTGGCTCTGCGATGGTAGGTCCACGCCGCGGCCACAGCTTGAAGCTCCAGGACGGTCTCCAGGAAAGGCCGCACCACTCCATGTTGTAGACCGCAGGGGGGACGGAGATGCGACACGGAGAAAAATTACATCTCCGTCAAGGTAAGTGGCTGAAAAAAGTTTCCCCCGATCCCCCCCACCCCCACATAAAACATACCAAGAAACATTGAAATATACATTTAAGACATACTTCAAATAATAAAAACAGAGAAGGGAGGATACAGACTGTTGGCGAGGCGGCCATTACGAGTGCTAACTGGAGGTCTGGAGGTTAACTGGAGGTCTGTGATCAGTGGAGTTCTGCAGGGATCTGTGCTGGGACCTCTGCAGGGATCTGTGCTGTGTTGTATATGATATACTGTATATAAATGACCTAGATCTAAATATACATGGGTTGGTGAGTAACGGGCCTGTCCCACTTGCGTGCGATTGGCGCGACAGGCCGGAAGCGGCGGTCGCGCGACATTCGCGCATCTCCATGCGTCACACAGCGCGTGACGTCATTTACGCATATAAAGGGAGTTGCTGGCTGCTATTCCATGATCATCATGGAATAGATACAGATACAAAACAACAAGAAACAAAAGAAGGTGACCCGAAACGTCACCTATTCCTTTTCTCCAGAGATGCAGTCTGACCCGCTGAGTTACTCCAGCTTTTTGTGTCTCTCTTCATTTTATCGTATTTAATTTATTTTTATTGGAGGAGAAAAAAAAAAGAAATTACAGTACATCTGATGTATTGCATTACATTTCCCTCCATTTTGTTTTTTATATATAATAACAAAAATAACCCTTACCCACCCTCCCTAAACACCCCTTGGCAGCTAATGTTTTCACAATACAAATATATCACAAATACAAATGCACATTTTAACAATAATAAAGTAACAAAATAGAATAAAGGCGGCTCCCCACTTACTGTCAAGTGCCCTCATAGGTAGTTCCTTTAGACCCTCAAAGTATGATAAAAAGGGTTCCCATTTCAAATAAAACTATTTCACAGACCCCCTCAATGTGAATTTAATATTTTCCAGCCTTAAAACAAACATCACGTCTTCCAGCCTAGCAGCAGCAGATGGAGGAGTGGTAGATTTCCAGACCAGCAAGATTCTCCTACGGGCCAAAAGTGATGTAAATGTAATGATATCAGACTGGGTTGTATTTAAACCCAAGGTTTTATATGCTACACCAAATACAGCTACAAGCAGGCAAGGTCTCACTGTCATCCCAAGGACTTCACTGATGGTTTTAAAAACCACTGTCCAGTAGTTACCAAGTTTGGGGCAAGACCAGAATGCATGAGCTAGATTGGCTGGAGAGAAGGAGCACCTGTCACAGCCAGCCCGGATATATGTCAGCAAGCCTGGCTTTGCTTAAATGAACCCTGTGTAAAACTTTAAATTGTATGAGCCCCAATCTAACACATGATGACGAGGAATGAACTCTTTTCAGTGCTTCTGTCCAGCATTCCTCAGACAGATCTATACCAAGGTCGTCCTCCCACCAAGCTTTAACTTTGTTTAGGTTTTGATCTCCTAAAGACATCAGTTGAGAATATACTACAGAGATCAGTCCTTTATTTGCAAAGGTAAAAGTGAGTTTATCCAACACTGTGACAGGTGGGAGATCAGGAAAAGAGGGAACTTTTTTCATGGCAAAGAGATGGACCTGAAGATATTTAAAGAAATGATTATGTGGGAGGCCATGTTTTTTGTGTAGGTTATCAAAACTATCAAATATGTTGTTAGTGTATAAATCCTTAATGCACATAAGACCATTCAAACCCCACTGTCTAAAGGTTGAGTCAATTGTGGAGGGGAGGAATAAATGGTTACTGTGAATGGGACCCAAAACTGAAGCTGATGTAAACTTATAATGGCAACGAAATTGATTAAAACATTTGATGGTGGATAGTACGACAGGGTTGGATGTAAATTGAGAGGGTTTCAATGGCAGGGAGGAATATACTAAAGCTGGGAGAGACGAGGAATAACAAGACTGTGAGGAATAACAAGACTGTATCTGATCAGTGGAGCCAGAATAATATCTTTTGGATATTGGATACCCAGTAAGGCCCAGTCCACCTACTTCACGACCTCTTTGGAGAGTGCACCTATTGACCCTTGGAACCTTGTTACCCCATATAAAGGAGGTTATAGATTGGTTAACTGAGTTAAAAAATGACTTGGATAGGAAGACCGGCAAACATTGGAACAAGTAAAGAAATCTGTGAAGTCATCTTCACCGACTGCACTCACCCAGCCACAGTGAGAGGTAGACTACGCCATCTCTCAAAGTCAGCCTTCATTTGGCTAACTTGAGGCGTATAGTTAGCTGCAAACGGGGATATGAAAGAGCGGGTAATGTGTATTCCTAGATATACAAAACCTTCTTGAGATATGGGAAAGGGCAGAGATTCCTGTCGGATCTGTAGGGCTAGGTTGATGGGAAAGCATTCGCTTTTTTGGAGGTTTAGTTTATAGCCAGAGAAAGTTCCAAACTGATCTAACAAGGACACAATTGCAGGGCCACTGGCTGTAGGGTCGCTCACATAAAAAAGGAGGTCGTCGGCATATAGAGACACACGGCGTTCCCTGTTTCCTCTCCTAATGCCCTGGAATAATGTGGTTGACCTAAGTGCAATAGAGAGAGGCTCAATTGCAATCGCAAAAAGAAGCGGAGACAAAGGGCAGCCTTGACGAGTGCCGCGTGTTAATGGAAAATAATCAGATCACAAATAATTTGTCTGTATACATGCTAAGGGTAAATGATATAATAGCTTAACCCAGGCTACAAATTTTTTGCCGAATCCAAATCTCTCCAAGTCTCTGAACAAATATGGCCACTCCACTCGATCAAATGCCTTCTCCGCGTCCAAAGAGATAACAACGTCTGGGTGCGGAGAAGCACCGGGCGAATAGATCACACTGGCCAGTCGGCGGATATTAGAAAAGGAATGACGATTTTTAATGAAACCTGTTTGATCTTCTGAGATTATTTTGGGAAGTTGGCATTCTAAATGGCAAGCCAGCGCCTTCGCCAAAATGTTTACATCTACATTCAAAAGTGAGATGGGGAGGTATGATCCACATTGTCGGATCCTTGTCTTTTTTTAAGAAGAAGTGAAATAGATGCCTGTGAAAGGGTGGGGGGTAATGAACCATTTTCCAAAGATTCTTGAAACATTTCTAAAAGAACTGGTGTGAGCTTATCCTCAAATTTCTTATATTTTCTAATGGGTAGCCGTCAGGTCCCGGGGGTTTACCACTCTGCATCGCCATAATGGCATTATTAATCTCTTCCTGCCAAAAGGCTTGGTCTAGATCTTCTGCCTCTTCTAATTCCAGAGTGGGTGTTTCCAAATCATCTAAGAAATTTTCCATATTCATTGTATCCAAGGGGAATTCTGAGGTGTAAAGAGAAGAATAAAAGGCTGTAAAAGTATTGTTTATTTCTTTTGGATTGCTTGTTATGTCTTGGTGTATGTCTCTTATCTGAGGAATAAGTCGTGACGCGGATTGACGCTTCAGTTGGTGAGCCATAAGCCGGCTCGCCTTATCACCATATTCATAATAAAGACCATGAGTCTTGAGAATTAGTTGTTCTGTTTGATTAGTAGATAGAAGATTGAATTTTGTTTGTAAATCAGCACGGCTTTTATATAATTGGGTGGTGGGTGCTTTAGAATATTGCTTATCCAGAGCCAAGATGGATTGTAACAGGGTTTGCATTTCCTTTTTGCGTTCTTTATTGGCGTATGAAGTATAAGATATGATTTGACCTCTTAAGTAGACTTTTAAAGTTTCCCAAATTAAAGAGCAGGATATGGACTCAGTTTTATTAATCTCGAGGAATGTGTCTATGTTAGCCGATACAAAACTGCAAAATCTTTCATTGGAAAGCAAAAGGGGGTTGAGTTTCCAGAGAGGTCGTTATCTAATGTTTAAAGGAAAGCCGAGGTCCAGTATCACAGGCGAGTGATCTGATGTTACTATAGCAGTGTATTCAATTTTCTTAACCATAGGAATGAAGGGGCTGTCTATAAAAAAAATACTCTATTCTGGAAAAAGAACATTGAAAATGAGAAAAAAAAGAGAATTGTCTAGCCGTTGGGTTCAGGAATCTCCAGGGGTCCACATAACCATTTTGTTGCATAAACAGTGAGAAGGTCTGCCATACCAGAAGGTGTCCCCTTAGAACTAGACCTATCAAGCCCTGGATCAATAGCACAGTTCAGGTCTCCCGAATAAATTAGCTGGTGCGTGTTCAGATTGGGTATTAATGACAAAACCTTATTTGCAAAGTGAACATCATCCCAATTAGGGGCATAAACATTCACTAAAACGACAGGTTTTTTAAAAAGACACCCGGAAACTATAATAAACCGGCCATTAGGGTCACTGACTACTCTGGACGGTGTAAACTGTATTCTTTTGTTGATTAATATTGCCACACCCCTGGACCTGCTATTAAATCTGGAGTGAAAGATCTGACTAACCCACGTTTTACGCAGTCTATTATAATCTTGCAGTCTTAAGTGAGTTTCTTGTAAAAGTAGTATATCTGTTTTTAGTTGTTTTAGGTGAGAAAAAAGTTTAGCTCTTTTAACAGGACCATTAAGCCCCTTTACATTCCAAGATATAAACCTCACAGGATAGCCTCCATCAATATCACCATTAGCCATATTTCAAAATATATGTTTCAAAAATACATACAGGGTCTGCCATCCAAAACCACGCGAAGGCTGCATGTGAGAGCCCACAACGGGGGAAAAAAAAGAGAAGAAAAAAAAAAGAAAGTCGAGTGCATTTGTAACAATCAAAGAATAAGCTGCCATTACCCAAAAACCTTTCCCTCATCCCCTTACAATAACAACAACAAAAACATTTAACCCCCAAAAACCTAGATCTTCTTCCCCGACTATGGACGATCACAGGGATTACAAAACAAAAAACTTCCAAAGTGTTCCCTAACTAAAATTTTAGATCCAATTGAGGGTGGCTCCCTTCTTTGAAAGTTATACAGTCGTTTATTCTACTTTTAAGATATATAGGCTAAAGATAACCCCGGACAAGCAAAGCATTACGAGAAAGAAGGAAGTAAAAAATTGTATCCCAGAGAGTAATCATAGACATTTACATTTTCGCTGGCTAAAAGTCCTCGACTCACTACTCAAATTCTGTAGCATTGCAGTTCAGCTCAGTCGAGTTCCACAAATTAAACTGAAGAATGAACAAATCTTACAAAGATTAACAGTTTACCGCCGCAGGAGGCTGTGCCAATGCCGCGTGGATATCCTAAAAGGTCATTGTTCTTCACGGCCGTCACCTCCCCAGCGCGAGTAGTAAAACTTTTTGGCAGTCTCTGGTGTATCGAAGTAGTGCTTTTTACCTTCATGAGTGATCTGGAGCCTGGCAGGATACAGGAGGCCAAAACGAACCCCTTTCTCGTAGAGCAGGGATTTTATTTCCCTAAAAGTTGCACATTTTCTCCCCAGCTCCGCGCTGAAATCCTCATGAAAAAACACCCGGTGCCCTCGGAAGGACAGCTCCTGCCTCCGTTTGGTGATGATACGATGTTTATCCTGGAAGTAATGAAAGAGAACCAGGAACACTCTTGGCTTAGATGTGTTAAAGAAGGAACTGCAGATGCTGGAAAATCGAAGGTACACAAAAATGCTGGAGAAACTCAGCGGGTGCAGCAGCATCAATGGAGCGAAGGAAATAGGCAATGTTTCGGGCCGAAACCCTTCTTCTTCAGTCTGAAGAAGGGTTTCGGCCCGAAACATTGCCTATTTCCTTTGCTCCATAGATGCTGCTGCACCCGCTGAGTTTCTCCAGCATTTTTGTGTACCTTCGCTTAGATGGCTTGATATTCTGGACGTTCGTTGGTGTATGTCCAATTCGGTGGGCACGTGAAAGCATAAGAGGTCTTGGGAAGAAATCAGCCCCCAGCACTTCTTCAAAAAACTTCTTCAGTCATAAATTTAACACGGTCCGAACCTTCCAACTTTTCAGGAATCCCGACCATCCTTAGTTTGGATCTCCGCGACCGGTTCTCGAGGTCATCTAGCTTCACTTTCAGTAGTGCGTTTTCACTCTGTAATGTAGCTATGGCAGTTTTGGCGCTCACCAGTCTGTCACTGTGGTCATTCAGGCCGTCTTCAACCTCGCGAATGCGTTCATCATGCATTTCGTAACAGGATTTAACTTGCTCCAGACTGGTGTTCACCGGCGACAAAGCCACTTCAAGTTCTCTTTTTAGGACAGTTAACCGCTTGTGTCATATCAGCAAGGAGTGCTGAATGAAGCCTCTCCAGATCATCTGGTAGTTCAAGGCCAGCTTCAGGGAGCGGTGCCAAAGCTGCAGCATTCTTGCTTGAGATGTCACTGTCTTTTCCCCCGGTTTTAGCTCGACGGCTCATTTTACTTACTGTTTCAGATGCTTAATACGGCCTCGAGTCCTTCATAGTGTTTAATAGTGGGTTATCTCAAAAATATAGCAAAGATAAACAAGTAGACGAGCAGAAATCGGGAGCTACGCTCACACACAGCTGTTCATTCCATGTTCAACCCGGAAGTCCACGTCTATCTTCATTTTAAACCAGCATCTGCAGTTCCTTACTATACATAGAAAGCAATGATATGGATGAACAGTTAATCATTTTTTGATGGTGTTTGCTTAGGAGAAGCAATGCTGAGGATGACCTGTCTAGCTCTTTGTTCTTTTTTCCTTGTTTCTACATTCAGCATTCCAAATCAGTCATTGAGTTTAGGATTTCCGTGGAGGGAATACATGCATCTTGGACCTCCAGCTTTTTAAAAGGTTGAAACTGGCAGTTCCTTGCAGAAGTACTGGTATTAACTAGCAAGATCTATCCTACGTTAAAATTGTTGTTCATAACTCTAGTTAATTGTGTTGAGACAGGTCCTGAAACTATCATTGCTGAACAGACCCTCACTCCGTGGCAAGAAACGCGGTGAGTGTGGTGAGGATTTTCAAATTGCGCGCGCTTTTATTGCTGATGCGAAAAAGGCGTGCCGACTGATTTTGGGCATTGCACGGCGTTGCGCGGTAACGTCATCACGCAACACCACGCGCTACGCGTACGACGTTAAGACGCCTGCGTGCGAGCGCAATACGCCTGCCTGCGTACGAAGATTTCGTTCGGTACAAAATCCCGGAGTGCCGCGCGATACTGCGCACAACTCCATACCCCTCCGCGCTTCTCAGTGGGACCGGCTCCGTGCGGCCACACGATGCCCGTGCGCCTCAACGCGACGACGAGGTCTCATAATTTGCGTGCCACGGACACGTAATTGGTCATGGCCTTAAGTTTGCTGATGACACAAACATTGGAGCAGTTGAAGACAGTGAGGAATGCTGTCAGAAGATACAGTAGGATGTAAATCAGCTGCAGAAATGGGCAGTAAAAAGCAGATGGAGTTTAACCCAAGCAAGTGCGAGATGCTGCACATTGGGAAGATGAATGTGAGGAGAGAGTATACAGTTAATGGTCGGCAAAGCTACTTAATAGGCGCATAACTGCAGAACCTATCCACGGACTCGATTCGGGCTGGTTGCTTTCCAAGAATTAATGCATGTTGATGCAAATCTAACATCTGCCATCAAGATGCTTGGGATAAGCCCATCGGGGAAAAGGGCAACATGCCATGGTGGGACTTTGTTCTGTTCAAAATGAGCCTAAAAGATATTGATCTCATCCAGTAGAGATGGGTCATTGCCAGAGATCGCCCCTGACATCAGCTATTAAGTGAATGAATGGAAGGAAAGAGTATAGAGCAAGGCCCTTAATTGCACTGATGTGCAGAGGAATCTTGGAGTCCAAGTTCATCGCACACAAAAGGTGGTGGCACAAGCATATAGGGTGATAAAGTAGGCATATGGTATGCTTGCCTTCAATACAAGGGGCATTGAATATACGAGTCAGGAAATCTTGATGCAGCTCTATCGGACTTTGAGAAGGCCACATTTGGAGTAATGCGTGCAGTTCTGGTCGCTCCATTACAGGAACAGTGTGACTTTGGAGAGGGTGCAAAGTAGGTTTACCAGAATACTGCCTGGATCCTATTCAGCTACAGGGATAGACATGGATGAGGGGAAAGGTGATAGAACTATCTAAAATTATGAGTGGCATAGATAGACAGTCAGGGTGGAAATTTCTACACTAGAGGGCATCGCTATAAAGTGAGAGGAGAAAAATATTAGAGAGATGAGCGGGACAGTTTTTTTACACAGAGGGTGGTAGGAATGCATTGCCAGGGGTGATGGTGGAGGCAGATGTGACAGTGGTGTTTAATACGCTTTTAGATAGGCACATGGATTTGCAGGGAATGGAGTGATATAGATCATTTGAGATCAGTTCATCTAGGCATCATGTTTGGCACAGACATTGTGTCCTGCGCTGTATGGTTCTATATTTTATGTTCTATAATAAAGGTGCATCATAGTGGTGCGACAGTCAATGCAGTTTGTGCCTGACGTTGGATGTTCTCTGTGCAGGATTTATATATTTTCTCTTGACCACGTGTTTATCCTGAGCACTTCAGTTTCCTCTCATATCCCAGAGATTAATTGGCTGCTGTAACGGGTACAGGAGTGTTGGGGTCTTGAGAGGTTGGAGAATGGGATTAATAGGATTGTTCTCCTGGGTGTCAGTGTGTACTTGATGGGCTGAATATTCTCCCTTGCATCATTTTAAGTATGAGTAAAATACTTTGGGATACCCTGTGGTCCTGAACAGACCTACTTAAATTGAATCATTGATTGAAAGATACAGCATTGAAACAGGCCCTTCGGCCCACTGAGTCCATTCTGACTGTCGATCACCCGCTCACATTAGTTCTATGTTATCCTATGTTGCATCCCACTCTCTACACAGTCGGAGCGATTTACAGAGTCTGATTAACCCACAAATCAGCACATCTTGGGGTGCAGAAGATAACTGGAGTGCCCAGAGAAAACCCACACGTTCACAGGAAGAATAGGTCAATTCCAGACAGTGCGCAAACTACAGATCAAACCCAGGTCTCCAGCACTGTGTGATAGCAGCTCTACCAGGTGTGCCTCTGGGCTACACACCATCAAATCTTCTTGTTAAACACAGCTCCAGCAGAGAAATTCATAGTAACTGTAAAACAATATTTGATATAGGAGAAGGGAGTAAATACAATGCAGAAGGAAAAGCTCTGTCCATTTTTCTGACTAGTAGGATCACCCTGAAACAAACATGAGGAATTGGAACCCTTTGCTGGAAACAAAGTGTGGTGTAAATGAAGTAAACCTGGAGCCTGCTAAATCAAGAGCTGCATGAGGATTCAAATGTTAGGGCACTGAGGCTCCAAGAATGCATGGTGAAGGCAGCATATACAGGTTGACAAGTCAGAGCAAAAGCAAGGTGGCGTAGAGCGGTCACGGAGAGTATGTGCAAAAGAGGTGGTTTCAGATATGTTGCGAGCTTTACTTCCCGATTCCAACAATGACTGTGAAGCTGTGCCTCTCACCACGGGCTGACGTCATGCTGCACATTCTTTCTTTAAGGTCCCAAGCAAATTTCAATTCCTTCATCTGCAGAACATGTTATAAAATGATTGAACTCTCACAGTTTGGAAGTCAGTCAAGGAGTGGAAAGGAATGAAAGTAATTATTTGTTGTTGTTATTGACCTTCTAGATAAGGGGAGAGGATGGATGGGGAGAAATGTGCACATATCAAGGAAGTCAGTAAAAAGGTCGGAACATTAATCATTGGGAATTTCAATTACCTAGATATTGACTGGAAAAGTATTTACAAGGAAGAAAAATATTGGTTTTCAATCCTGTTATTCAGACACAATGAATATGTTGAAGAATTTTAAATCAGAAGTTTTAAATGAGGAGGGTGAGTAACGATTATCACAGAGACACCCTAATGTCACTTCACAGGAGCGGTCAGGAAATCACCTCCTGCACTGCAAAATGCAGAGTACGACCAATGTGTACTCAGTTACATCATTCTGCAGCCTCCACTGAGGCAGTCAGTGATGGAATGAAGAAAGCACGTGAATGTCAGTCCTAAAAAATTGTTGTAAAAGTTGACAATACTAAACAATATAGCAAAGGCTTTACAGATCTCATTTAAAACTTCAACAATTAATTGAACATTATTTTCAACAAAAGGACTTGAAATGTACATTGAAGTAAACCATTTTCACCAGTGAATGGGATTTGGCATTCCAGAGTCTTAATGCACATTCTATTCCCGGCTTATCGTTGCCAAAAAATAGAAAGCCTGCTGTGAAGACAAACATTAGCATTCCAATGCCAAATCAGTTTATAGAGTTGGCCTATATCGTAATCCACACATAGCACAAAATCAAATTAGCAGCGTCTGTATTTATAAAGTGGAATCTCCCTGAAGCCAGGGAGGTGTACACCTTGAAGAACTTCCAACTGCAACTCACCACTGAGTTTCAAAAGAGTTGTCACAATTGAAAATTACGTTTTTAATCTTAATAAAGTAAACTTTGATCAGTTTTTACTCCAGGTGACTGATTCCAATAAAATTAAGCGGAACTCAAATCAATAGATGTAAAATCATCAATCCAAAATGTTTCTGTGATCATTTCATTTTAACTGTGTTTGTTAATTTCACCCCAATATGTAAAAGTACTGCTGGGTGTATCTCGTTTTTCCTTGTACTGAATTGTGTAGATGTTATACTTATATACCCACTACCAGCCTCAGGTAATTGAAAATTACAAGAAAATATGTATAACATTATCAAAATATTCTGTAAACAGGCAGAACGGATTTATGCTTTGACAATATCATTTTTTAAATCTTTTATATTCATAAAAAGCCATCAAGAATAAATTAGTTTTGCAGCACAGTGCTGTTATTATGCAGCGTAATCAACACAGTCATCATTAGTGATACAATCATTAATTTGTAGTGATTCAAATTCTGCTTAGCACACATAAAAAGATTGACTCAAACCTCATATTGTCACAGCAAAACTGGCACGCACGAACTTAACCAAATCAATTCCCAGACCTATGAGGCTGGGCTGTCATAAAAAATTAAGAAACATAGGATTGAATATCATGTCTAATCAACTGTGAGCTGTCGGAAAATATCAATAGGACGGTCAGGTGTAGAGAGAAGCATCAAGAAGTACACAGTCTGGTGATGCAGGAGGCACTGTATCTGTGAAGAGCAAATGCGCCAAGGGAAAACATAACCGGCTAGTTGTTCCACCAGCAATTGTCTACATGTATGCCTGGGTGGAATAATGGTGCAGCTAGTACAGCTGCTGCCTCATAGACAGATACCCAGGTTCACTCCTGACCTCAATCCTGTCTGTATGGAGTTTGCACATTTTCCCTGTGTTGAAGGAAAGAATACTTGTGTAACTCACAACTGGCTGCTTTTGCTGTCCTGATATCTTTGAGGATCCCATGTCCTCCATGAAATCATCCTTTGATGTTCCCATGGGTTATTTTTTCAGGTTTCCTCAGATACATGGGTAGGTTGATTAACTGGCCACTGTAAATTGCCCTGATTGTGTGGGCGAGTGGTAGAATCAGAGAAGTTGATAGGAACATCCGGAAAACAAAAAAAAGATGGGTTTCATGTACGGTGTAATTGGGTGGTTGGTGATTGTGGACTGAGTGGGGCGCAGGGCCTGTTTCTGTGCTGTATCACTCTATGACTCATTAGTGTTCGTAAGCTTTAGAGGTCACACTTGAACATATATGTTCTAGCCCTGTTAGCCAAGCTCAGAGCTGCAACCTGTACCAGAGGCCAACAGTGTTGCCGACGTTTGCTGGAATTTCCCAGCCCTTGGATGTGGAATCTATTTGGAGCACATCCATTGTTTCTGGCAATTGTAAGGATTGTACCTTAAGCTCCATTTGTTTGAATTATGTGTTACTTCAAGGAGTTTAATGATTTAAACGTTTTTTTGAGTGCTGTTACACTTCTTCAAAGCCTCATTTATATTTGTAGAGAGCTGTACAGACACAGTCTGGTGTTCAAAGTCAGCTTTAATCATCAGTCATAATGGTGCAGTACAATACGTTGTTAGTTCATCTCTACCACTGGTGTAACTACGTAATATGGGAAGTGAGTGTTAATATAAAGTGTACAGTAAGGTGGAGTTAGTGGTAGTACATTACTCTGATTGGTTCACATGCAATAACCAATCTACAAAATTGAAAAAGATTCCCAGCTTTGACAAGCAGTAAGACCAGGTAAGAAGCTTGGCCACATCTCAAAGGCTTCCAGAGGCATTTAGAGAACTTCTTCCAGCCCACCCTAATGGCTTAATTGTATTGTTCAAAGCCACCGTGCACAGGATCTCACCATTCATTTTCAGGAAGAGTCTTGGCCATGCCAATCTGGACCTGGAAAATTTTGGCCAAAGGTGAATGCAAACAGTGGCTGCAGAAAGCTTAATCTTCAGGATAATCAGCACAACCCTATTGTTTGGAGAAACAATCAAGAGCCCTTTAAGATCATCAAAGATGTCAGGACAGCAGCAGAAACCAGCTGATAAGCCAACAGGTATAACTTCCTTTATTAACTGAGGTATAGAAAATATGACAAGAGAACTTATACATGAACTTCGAAGACACTAGTTACTCTACTCTACTAGTCACTGCTAGAGTACTGTAGACAATAGACAATAGAGACAACTCTAGACATTTTACAGGAAGGCGTGAAACTGCTGGATAGGGTATTGTTATGAGAAATTGCTGGATAGGAGAGTTTGAGCTATGGGGAAAGATTGGGTGGGGTAGAGAAAGTTTGCGTTTAGATAGTTTGCATTTACAGAGATTGGTGATGGTACTGGTGGAAATAATCTAATTGAGATAAATAAAACTATAAATAAAAGCTTCGATATGGCGCCCAGTAAGGACATGTCACATATGAATTAGCAGGAGACTGACTTAAAGGAAAGGACAGGAGGATTGGAGTGTAAGTTGCAGCAAGAGTTAAAACTGGCATGTAACAAAGGTAATGCCACTGTGGTGATAGGGGATTTCAATATGCAGGTAGACTGGGAAAATCAGGTTGGTTCAGGACCCCAAGAAAGAGAGTTTGTAGAATGCCTCCGAGATGGATTCTTAGAGCAGCTTGTAATGGAGCCGACCAGAGAAAAAGCAATTCTGGATTTAGTGTTGACCAATGAACCAGATATGATAAGAGAACTCGAGGTAAAGGAGGAAGTGATCATAATATGATTAGCTTTAATGTGCAATTTGAGAAGGAGAACGTTAAATCGGAAGTGGCAGAGATTGCAGTTGAACAAAGGGGACTATGAAGGCATGAGAGGGGAGCAGGCCAAGGTAGACTGGAAAGGGATCCTAGCAGGAATGACGGTGGAACAGCAATGGCAGGAATTTCTGGGCATAATCCGGAAGACGCAGGATCATTTCATTCCAAAAAGGAAGAAAGATTCTAAGGGGAGTAGGAGGCAACCGTGGCTGACAAGAGAAGTTAGGGATAGAATAAAACTAAAAGAAAAGATGTAATACACAGCAAAGAGTAGCTGGAAGCCAGAGGATTGGGAAACTTTCATAGGACAACAGAAGGAAACAAAACGGGCAATACGGGCTGAAAAGATGAAGTATGAAGGAAAGCTGGCCAGGAATATAAAGAAGGACAGTAAAAGCTTCTTTAGATATGTTAAGGGAAAAAGAGTAGCAAGGTCAAATGTGGGTCCCTTGAAAGCAGACACGGGTGAAATTATTATGGCCAACAAGGAAATGGCAGAAGAGTTGAATAGGTACTTCGGATCTGTCTTCACTAAGGAAGACACAAACAATCTCCCAGATGTACTGGAGGACAGAGGATCTAAGGGGGTAGAGGAACTGAAAGAAATTTTCATTAGGCAAGAAATAGTATTGGGTAGGCTAATGGGATTGAAGGATGATAAATCCCCTGGGCCTGATGGTCTACATCCCAGGGTCCTCAGGGAGGTGGCTCTAGAAATAGTGGACGCATTGGTGATCATTTTCCAATGTTCAATAGATTCAGGATCAGTCCCTGTGGATTGGAGGATAGCTAATGTTATCCCACTTTTCAAGAAAGGAGCAAGAGAGAAAACGGGGAATTACAGACCAATTAGCCTGACTTCGGTGGTGGGAAAGATGCTGGAGTCAATTATTAAAGAGGTAATAATGGGGCATTTGGATAGCAGTAAAAGGATTAGTCCAAGTCAACATGGATTTATGAAAGGGAAATCATGCTTGACTAATCTTCTGGAATTTTTTGAGGATGTGACAAGTAAAATGGATGAAGGGATGTAGTGTATCTAGACTTTCAGAAAGCCTTTGATAAGGTCCCGCACGGGAGACTGATGACTAAAATTAGAGCACATGGTATTGGGGGTAGGGTGTTGACATGGATAGAAAATTGGTTGGCAGACCGGAAGCAAAGAGTAGGGGTGAACGGGTCCTTTTCAGAATGGCAGGCAGTGGCGAGTGGAATGCCGCAAGGCTCGGTGTTGGGGCCGCAACTGTTTACCATATATATTAATGATTTGGAAGAGGGAATTAGGAGCAACACTAGCAAGTTTGCGGATGACACAACATTGGGTGGCATTGTGAACTGTGAAGAGGATGTTAGGACGTTGCAGGGTGACCTGGACAGGTTGAGTAAGTGGGCATATGTGTGGCAGATGCAGTATAATATAGATAAATGTGAGGTTATCCACTTTGGCGGCAAAACAAGGGGGCAGATTATTATCTCAACGGGGTTAGGTTAGGTAAGGGGGAGGTACAGCGATACCTGGGTGTCCTTGTACACCAGTCACTGAAAGTTGGCGTGCAGGTACAGCAGGCAGTGAAGAAAGCTAATGGAATGTTGACCTTCATAACAAGAGGAGTAGAGAGGTTCTTCTGCAGTTGTATAGGGCTCTGGTGAGACCATATCTGGAGTATTGTGTACAGTTTTGGTCTCCTAATTTGAGGAAGGACATCCTTGTGATTGAGGCAGTGCAGCGTAGGTTCACGAGATTGATCCCTGGGATGGCAGGACTGTCATATGAGGAAAGATTGAAAAGACTAGGCTTGTATTTTAGAAGGATGAGGGGGGATCTTATAGAGACATATAAAATTATAAAAGGACTGGACAAGCTAGTTGCAGGAAAAATGTTCCCAATGTTGGGCGAGTCCAGAACCAGGGGCCACAGTCTTAGAATAAAGGGGAGGTCATTTAAGACTGAGGTGAGAAAAAGCTTTTTCACCCAGAGAGTTGTGAATTTATGGAATTCCCTGCCACAGAGGGCAGTGGAGGCCAAATCACTGGATGGATTTAAGAGAGAGTTAGATAGAGCTCTAGTGGAGTCAAGGGATATGGGGAGAAGGCAGGCACGGGTTATTGATGGGGGACGATCAGCCATGATCACAATGAATGGTGGTGCTGGCTCGCAGGGCCAAATGGCCTCCTCATGCACCTATTTTCTATGTTTCTATGTTTCTATGTTTCTAAGTTGAGAAAAAATTGTTTCACCCAGTGGGTCTTGGGAATATGAAAAATATTAATTAATAGTGTGGTAGTAGCAAAAGATCTCAGTGTAACTAGTTGTGCAATTGTTGTACTGTAACCTGCAAGATGCAGAGTAATGTATAGGTCATTGCCAAGGATGTATGTGCACAAATTACACCAACATTTCTTGTACCAGCAGAATTTGTAAACATAAAATGCTCAAAGTAAGCATCTTATATAAGAGGCAAAGGAAAGAAAAACAGCAACAAGCATTCAGATGAAATAATATGGAGCTGATTAAAGAGAGAGAGTTCATTGTTAGGCCACGGGCAATTGTAATTCTTTAACAAAAAGTATTATTTTTCAACCTCTCATCACTGAGGTCTGAGGGTCCCAACCGCTTTAAGAGGGCATCAAAAATAGTCAAAAAGAGTAAGGTGACGTGTCTCAACGACTATCGACCAGTGGCACTAACGACAGTGGTGGTGCATATCAACTCCTACCTCAACAAGAACCCCGACCCATTACAGTTCGCCTACTGTCACAACTGGTCAACGGAGGATGCAATCTCACTGGCTCTCCACTCCGCACTGGTCCACTTGGACAATAAAAACACTTACGACATGCTGTTGTTTATAGACTACAGCTCGGCGTTCAATACCATCATCCCCTCCGGGCTGGTTACCAAGCTCACGGAACTGCGCATCCCTCTGCAATTGGATCCTCGACTTCCTCATCCACAGACCACAGTCTGTTCGAATTGGCAGAAATACTTTTTCCTCATTATCAATCAGTATGGGAGTACCTCAAGGCTGCATGCTCAGCACCCTGCTCTACTCACTCTATACTCATAATTGTGCAGCCGAACACAATGCGAATTCCAAGTTCGCCGACGACACCACCGTTGTTGGACAAATTACAGATGGTGATGAATCAGAGTATACAAGTGAGATCGACCAATTGACCAAATGATGCCAGCACAACAATCTGGCTCTCAATATCAGTAAAACCAATGAACTGATTGTGGACTTTGGAAGAGGAAAGATGAGGACCCACAATCCTGTTTATATCAACGGGACGCTGGTGGAGAGAGTCAAAAACGTCAAATTCCTGGGTGTACATATTTCCGAAGATCTTTCCGAGACCCAGCACACTGATGCAATTATAAATAAAGCACATCAACGCCGCTGCTTCCTGAGAAGATTACAGAGATTCGGTATGTCAGAGAGGATTCTCTTGAACTTGTATAGGTGTACAGTAGAGAGCACATTGACTGGTTGCATCATGGCCTGGTTCGATGACTTGAACGACCAGGAACAGAAAATACTGCAAAAAGTTGTGAACACTGCCCAGTCCATCACTGGCTCTGACCTCCCCACCATCTAAGGGATTTATTAGAGTTGCTGCCTCAAAAAGCCAGCCAGCATCATCAGAGACCCACAACATCCTGGCCACACACTCATTTCACTCCTGCCATCGGGAAGAAGGTACAGGAGCCTGAAAATTGTAACATCCAGGTTCAGGAATAGCACCTTCCCCACAGCCATCAAGATATTAAACACTATAACGTGAACACGTATGTTCACGCGGTTAACTGCTGGGATGGCGGGACTGTGATATGAGGAAAGATTGGGAAGACTGGGCTCGTATTCACTGGAATTTAAAAGAATGAGAGGGGATCTTATAGACATATAAAATTATAAAAGGACAGGACAAGATAGATGCAGGAAAACATTTCCCAATTTTAAGAGCCCTATCTAGCTCTCTCTTGAAAACATCCAGAGAACCTGCCTCCACCGCCCTCTGGCAGAGAATTCCACAGACTCACCACTCTCTGTGAGAAAAATTGTTTCCTCATCTCCGTTCTAAATGGCTTACACCTTATTCTTAAACTGTGACCCCTGGTTCTGGACTCCCCCAACATCGGGAACATGTTTCCTGCCTCAAAATGATAGCAGGCAGCCTTGGAAGCCTTACCCCACTACTCAAACCTCACGTCAAAAACCTTGGCGTGATATTTGACTCAGCACTGAAATTTGACAAACAAGTCAATGCCGTGGTAAAAGCTAGATTCTTTCAGCTTCGGACGATAGCTAAAATAAAACAATTCCTCCAGTTTGATGACCTCGAAAAGATCATCCACACATTTATCGCCTCCTGCCTAGATTACTGCAACTCCCTTTACACTGGCATCAGCCAATCTTCCCTGTCCCGCCTGCAACTGGTCCAAAACGCCGCAGCGAGACTCATGTCGGGGACCCGAAAAAAGGACCACATCACCCCGATCCTGGCCTCTCTCCACTGGCTCCCTGTGCGGTTCTGTATAAATTTCAAGATCCTCCTCTATGTCTACAAAGCCCTCAATGGGCTTGCCCCCACCTACATTAAAAGTCATCTCACCCACCACTCCACCTCCAGGTCCCTCAGATCGGCCGACTTGGGGTTGCTGAATATCCCGCGGTCTAGGCATAAGCTCAGGGCGACCGCGCCTTTGCGGTTGCAGCTCCTAGACTGTGGAACAGCATCCCTCTTCCCATCAGAACTGCCCCCTCCATCGACTCCTTTAAGTCAAGACTAAAAACTTATCTGTATTCCCAAGCCTTTCTTGACATCCTCTGAGCGAGGGCTATATGCATATATGTATATAGTTTGTTTGTTTATACTATTCTTATAACAAATGTAAATCACTTTGGCCAACGAGAGTTGTTTTTTAAATGTGCTATATAAATAAATGTGACTTTACTTGACTTGACTTGACTAGCGTGTCCAAACCCTTAACAATCTTATATTTCAATGAGATACCCTCTCATCCTTCTAAACTCCAGAGTGTACAAGCCCAGCTGCTCCATTCTCTCAGCATATGACGGTCCCGCCATCCCGGGAATTAACCTTGTAAACCTACGCTGCACTCCCTCAATAGCAAGAATATCCTTCCTCAAATTAGCGGACCAAAACCGCACACAATACTCCAGGTGTGGTCTCACTAGGGCTCTGTACAACTGCAGAAGGACCTCTTTGCTCCTATATTCGATTCCTCTTGTTATAAAGGTCAACATGCCATTCACTTTCTTCACTGCCTGCTGTACCTGCATGCTTACTTTCATAGACTGATGAACAAGGACCCCCAGATCCCGTTGTGCTTCCCCTTTTCCCAACTTGACGCCATTTAGATAGTAATCTGCCTTCCTGTTTTGCTACCAAAGTGGATAACGTCACATTTATCTGCATTAAACTTCATCTGCCATGCATCTGCCCACTCCCCCAAACTGTCCAAGTCACGCTGCATTCTCATAGCATCCTCCTCACAGTTCACACTGCCACCCAGCTTTGTGTCATCTGCAAATTTGCTAATGTTACTTTGAATACCTTCATCTAAATCATTGATATATATTGTAAATAGCTGCGGTCCCAGCACCGAGCCTTGTAGTACCTCACTAGTCACTGCCTGCCATTCTGAAAGGGACCCGTTAATCCCTACTCTTTGTTTCCTGTCTGCCAACCACTTCTCTATCCATGTCAGCACTCTGCCCCAATACCATGTGCCCTAATTTTGCCCACTAATCCCCTATGTGGGACCTTATCAAATGCTTTCTGAAAGTCCAGGTACACTACATCCACTGGCTCTCCCTTGTCCATTTTCCTAGTTATATCTTCAAAAAATTCCAGACGATTAGTCAAGCATGATTTCCCCTTCGTAACTCCATGCTGACTCGGAACCTGTTACTGCTATCCAAATGTTCCGCTATTGCATCTTTTATAATTCACTCCAGCATCTTCCCCACCATCGATGTCAGGCTAACTGGTCTATAATTCCCTGTTTTCTCTCTCCCGCCTTTCTTAAAAAGTGGGATAACATTAGCTACCCTCCAATCCACAGGAACTGATCCTGAGTTTATAGAACATTGGAAAATTATCACCAATGCATCCACGATTTCTAGAGCCACTTCCTTAAGTACACTGGGGTGCAGACCATCAGGCCCTGGGGATTGATCAGCCTTCAGTCCCATAAGTCTATCCAACACCATTTACTGCCTAATGTGGATTTCCTTCAGTTCCTCCATCACCCAGATCCTCTGGCCACTACTGTATCAGGAAGATTGTTTGTTTCCTCCTTAGTGAAGACAGATCCAAAGTACCTGTTCAACTCATTTGCCATTTCCTTGTTCCCCATAATAAATTTACCTTTTTTGGTCTTCAAGGGTCTTAACTAATTTTTTCCTCTTCACATACCTAAAGAAGCTTTTACTATCCTGCTTTATATTCTTGGCTAGCTTACCTTCGTACCTCATCTTGTCTCCCCGTATTGTCTTTTTGGTTATCTTCTGTTGTTCTTTAAACATTACCCAATCCTCTTGCTTCCCGCTCATCTTTGCTACGTTGTATTTCTTCGCTTTAATTTTTATACTGTCCCTGACGTCCCTTGTCAGCCATGGTCGCCCCTTTCTCCCCTTGGAATCTTTCTTCCTCCTAGGAATGAACTGATCCTGCACCTTCTGTATTATTCCTAGAAATACCTGACATTTTTGTTCCACCGTCATCCCTGCTAGTGTATCTTTCCAGTCAACTTTGGCCAGCTCCTCCCTCATGGCCCCATAGTCCCCTTTATTCAACTGTAACATTGACACTTCCGATCTACTCTTCTCCCTCTCCAATTGTAGATTAAACCTGACCATGTTATTGTCACTACATCCTAATGGCTCATTAACCTCGAGGTTCTTTATCAAATCCGGTTCATTACGTAACACTAAATCCAGAATTGCCTTCTCCCTGGTAGGTTCCAATACAAGCTGTTCTAGGAATCCATCACGAAGGCACTCTACAAAGTCCCTTTTTTGGGGTCGAGTTCCAACCTGATTTTCCCAGACGGCCTGCATGTTGAAATCTCCCATAACAACCACAGCATTACATTTGCTACATGCCAATTTTAACTCCTGATTCAACTTGTACCCTATGTCCAGGCTACTGTTTGGGGGCCTGTAGATTTGTCCCATTTGGGTCTTTTTACCCTTACATTTTCTTAGTTCTATCCATACTGACTCCACATCTCCTGTTTCAATGTCACCCCTTGCAAGGGACTGAATTTCATTCCTCACCAACAGAGCAACCCCACCCCCTCTGCCCACCTGTCTGTCTTTTCGATAGGAGGTACTCCCTTGAATATTCAGTTCCCAGCACTGGCCCTCTTGCAGCCATCTCAATAATTCACACAACATCATAGTTGCCCGTTTCTAACTGAACTTCAAGCTCGTCCACTTTATTCCTTATACTTCACGCATTCATATACAGCACTTTGACCTCCGTATTCACTTCCCCCCTCGCACCCCCAACCCCCAGAATGTGGGGACGATTAATTGCCTCCATCAATTCCATAATTTTCCTAGTGGAGAGTGATGGGGATGATTGGCTCCGGGGGCGCCTGTCTCCGGGGTGAACGCAGACGCCGCGGCCCAACAGGTCCCACTTGGTTTAGTATATACTAGACCAAGTGCAGACCCGTTGGGTCTGTTCCCCCAATGTGCGGTTGAGGGGGGGGTGCATGCGGCGTCACACACATTAACTACCCCCACACACACGAACTACCCCCCCCGCACTCACGCTAACTACCCCCCTTGTTAATATATTAATATTATTAATTTGCTCCTTTTACCCCATAATCGCCCTATCTACTGATGCATAGCCCCCAACTCGCAGGCGCGTCTAGAGAGGGACGGGGTAGAGAGTGACGGCAGAGAGAGAATGGGGGGGAGAGGGGGAGGGAGGGGGAGAGGGAGGGGGCGAGAGGGAGGGGGAGGGAGGGAGGGGGGAGAGGGAGGAGGGGGAGAGGGAGGGAGGGAGAGAGGGCGGGAGGGGGGGAAGGGAGGGAGGGGGGAGAGGGAGGGGGGAGAGGAAGGGGAGGGGGAGAGGGGGAGGGGGCTAGAGGGAGGGGAGAGAGGGAGGTAGAGGGAGGAGAGAGAGGGAGGGTGGACAGGGAAGGGGGAACAGGGAGGGGGAGAGAGAGGGAGAGGTGGGGGAGAGAGTTGGGGGAGAGAGAAGGAGAGAGAGAGAGAGAGAGAGGTGGGGAGAGAGAGAAAGAGAGAGAGGAGGGGGAGAGAGAGAGAGAGGATGGGAGAGAGAGGGGGGGGGTCGCAAGGCTTTTATCAAAGGACTTGCGAGAGGCGTGACTGGCAGCACGTTGGGTTTGCAGCGGGAGGGAGGGAGGGAGGGAGAGGGGGAAGGGAAGGAGGATGGGGAGAGGATGGGGGAGAGAGAGGGAGAGGGCGGACCTAAACTCGGTGAGCGGGTGGCGTGGAGAGCCTCGGCAGCTCTCGCGTGATGATTCCCCCGTTTCCCTGCGATCAACGGAGGAATTGCAGGTTTCCCAGAGGGAGTAATGCCCCCCACGACAATAACTGCCGCCGCCATGTTCAAGCCGGTGACCGGCTCTGACCTCCAGTGACCTCCCGATCTGCAGAGCATTTGAGAACGGGGTGGGGGGTGTTGGAGTGGGCGTGGCGCGAGCGTACTTGTGCTGGGCGCGGGGCTTTAAATTCACAGTGGCGGGGGGGCGGCGCCTGGAGGCATATGGACCTGGATTGGTCGGCATGTGGGCATTGTGATATCAGCAGCTGCTGAGCGCCGTTTAGATTTTAAAAATTGAGTTTTGTGATCAATTTTATTCAAAATCTCGGGAAATAATTGACCAAGGAGTGGATTTCTGAACTCATAAGATAAATCCCTACCGAAATGGTAAAAATCTCCGCGTTTTTGCATCTGGTTTTCGAGGAGATACGTTTCACATGCAAAACCACACCCACACACACATCCACACGCACGCACACACACACACACACACACACACACACACACACACACACACACACACACACACACACACACACACACACACACACACACACACACACACACACACACACACACACACACACACACAGAGTTTTAAAAGTATATATATATATATATGTGTGTGTGTGTGACATATGGATATGGATATGTGAAAGTGGGACTCGTTGGGTCCCAGTCACATGGGAGGCATGGACCCCCAATGCAACCCATTCCCCAATGCAATATTCCAACATGGTGTAGGAGAGGGGTGGTGTGGAGGGGGGTGGGGTGGTGTGGGGGGGGGGGGTCGTAGGGTGGTGTGAGGGGGAGTGGGGTGGTGTGGGAGATGGGGGGATGGGGGGAAGGGGGGAGGAATGGGGAGGTGTAAAGGGGGGTGTGGTGTGAGGGGGAGGTGGTGTGTGGGGAGTAGGGGAAGGGGGGGAGGGGATGGGGGAGGGGAAAGGGGGTAGGGGGGTGTGTGGGGAGGAGGAGGAGAGGGGAAGGGGTGGTGTGGGGGGAGGGGGGATGTGTGGGGGCGAGGGACTCCACTCACAGCCACCGGACGCGGCACCACACAGCGCCTCCCGACTCCACACAGCGGATTACCCGACTCCACACAGCGGATTACCCGATTACACTCTTGCGGACTCAATCAGCACGGCTTGTTTACTCAGCCCTGCTTCCGGGATTTTTTTTCTCGAGCGGGTGCCAGAAGGGGCATTACTTTAATCGTGACTGACAGGCGAGAAGACCAATCTGCTGATCTCACGATTTTTTAAACCTTCATAACTTTTCACATATTTCACCGATTAGAATAAAACTTGGTGGCTTGGTGCAGAGGCGAACGGTGAGTAAGGTAGCGAAAGATCCTAGCGATACACAGTAGCGTTTTTGCGCAAATTTAATTACAACGCATACCGGAAGTGGTCAAGATGAGAGTTTTAGTAATAGTATAGATAGATAGATGTGTGTGTGTGTGTGTGTGTGTGTGTGTGATGTGTACTTGTGGGTATGTGTACATATATACACTGAACTTTTTTTTCTCTCTTGTTCATTGTTCTATCTGGGACATGACAATAAACACTCTTTCTTGACTCTTGACAGCAAAAGCGCACACCATCCTGTCTAGGAAATATATCACCATACGTTCATGTCACTTGGTCACAAAACCTTGGAACTCCGTCCCTAACAGCATTACGGTCCTACCCGCATCACAAAGAGTGCTGTGGTTCAAGAAGGCAACTCACCACCACCTTTCATGGGCAATTAAGGATGGGAATTGTAATGTCTGCCCAGCCCACAT